>OZ010615.1:57769522-57834522 GCA_963932145.1 Acanthosepion lycidas
GCAGCAGCAGCAGCAGCAGCAACGATGATGGAGGCGGCCGTGGTGGTGGTTGTGAGGGAGGATTAAATTAAAAGGTGTAGCAAGAAGAGAGGGATTGAAAAACGCAAAAGATAGAGAGAAAGATAAAAAGAGGTAGAGACAAAAAGAAAGGGTAGAAAGAAAAGAGGTGGAAAAAAAGGTGGTGCACTCACTTGCCGTAGACATCAACAGTCTAAACAGTTCGGCTCAGGCTCCTGGGTGACGTCATGTGTCACTGAGTACAATAATCGTCGTGCGTGTGTTTGAATGCCATGAAGATGTGTATGTGTGTTTATAAGAAGCATGTACATCTATACAAAATTTATATGCACGTTTGTATAGAAAGTCAATCTCGTACAGCGTGTGTATATATCTTTCAAGTTGTGTATGTAAATGCCAGGTAAAGAGCTTACCTTTGCATGTATGTTGATTTAGGCGTATATATACAGTTTCAAAGACTTTAGGGCGCATCGCGCTGAATAAATGTGGCCTTGTATCAGACTTGATTCAACAAATCACTGCAAAATCAACAATGTCTATTTAATACAGGTATGCATATGGATGTCATTTCTCGTATCATTTGTCGTATCGGAAATAGGTGGGTGCTGTCGCAAAACAGTAAATGTGTTCAGCGCTCAATTAACATGGCCTTCAGCCAAACTTAGTTATATCATCGGTTACATATAAGCACAGGGAAATCATCACGTAATATGATTTAAATATGAAAATGAAAATTCTTTAATGCTCTTGGTATGGTCAGATTTAATTAAAAGTTTCATCGAATTTTGCCAAATCATTGTAGCAATAATTTTTAAGAAATTGAGAAGAAATAAATGGCAAAATTTTTTGTCTAATCAGTTTCTTGATGTTAAGATGAAATCCACCAAGGAAGGCGGCATAGTTTTTTCTAACCCAAATACTTTCGATCTTTTCCAAAATCATCTTCAGAGCTAAATTACAAAGACAATCTTATTTTATCGCAGTTACGATAAGTTTGTCTTTGTAATTTACCCCTGAAGATGATCTTGGAAAAGATCGAAAGTACTGGGGTAGGAAAAAACTACGGCGTCTTCCTTATGGATTTCATCTTAACATCAAGAAACTGATTAGACAACTGGAAAGGATCAATATAAAAATAGGCACAATATGTCTATATTAGTCATGAAACATGTTTTAATATATATATATATATATATATATATATATATATATATATATATATATATATTCTGTTTATACGTTTTTTTATAGTTATACTTATTGGAATAGATGATTTCTTGAAAATAATACGCACCCATAAATAATACGCACACAAACAAATGATCCCAAAATTAAGAAATATATCTTTCCCTATGTATAATACGCATCTATAAATTTTGTCAAAAAAAAAAAAATAATAATTACGAAGACATTTTGTCGACCTTAAGAATAAAATCGAAACTAAGCGGTTAAAATAATGTTGAAAATTACCAGCGGTTTTCCCGATAAATATAACATTTTATTTTACCGTCAAAATGTCGTCAAAACGTGCGAGCTATAGTGCAAATTTTAAAGAAATAGTAATAGAATTAGCAGAAAGAATAGAAAACAGAGCTGCAGTTAGAGAATATGAGTTGAATGAGGCTAACATACGTTTATAGAGAATGAATAAAAATGAACTAAAAAAGTGTAAATCAAGTGCCAAAGCTATAGGTAGAGAAAGAAAAGCTCAATATTCAAATATGGAACAAAGTTTAGTTGAATTTAGGAAAGAAAGACAATCAAATGGATGTTCCATAAGTACTGTGCAAATAAAGAGGAAGGCAAAAGAACTTATAAAAACCATATATCCTGGAAACACATTTAAAGCTTCAGCAAACTGGTGTTTTCTTTTTATGAAGAGGTTTGATATATCTGTTAGGAGAACTTCCATAGCCCAATGTTTGCCTGATGATAAGCTTTTGAATTTTCAGCGTTTTCTTATTCAACTAAGAAAAAAGCACAACTATCCTTTAGGCTGTATTGGAAATGCTGACCAAAAACTCTTGACGTTTGATGTGCCTTGTTTTCAAACTCTGGAATTCAAAAGGATGAAGTCTGTCCCAATAAAAACAACTGGAAATGAGAAGAATAGGTTCACAGTCATGCTTGCTGCATATGGTGATGGTAACAAGATGCCCCCTTATGTCATTTTTGAACGGAAAAAATGTTGAGTGCCCAGCCGGTATGATTGTAAAATGTCATGAAAAAGGGTGGATGGATGAGAATCTCACAAAAGACTCGCTGCTGAATGTTTGGTGTAAATACAAAAAAGAATTTGCAAGAAGTAGACGTATGATAGTTCTTGATGTATTTCATTGCCATAGGATGCAATTGCCATAGGATGCCTTGCATGAAGAATATACTTCAGAAGAAGAGGACTATTATTGTTATTATACCAAAGGGGAATGACTGGCCAACTTCAAGTAATGGATGTTGTCTGCAACTGTCCATTTAAACAAGAGATGCGTAAAAAAATAGAATGAATGGATGTTTTCTGGTGTTGTCAGTTTTACTGCTGGTGGCAACAGGAAAAAAACAGAGTTGGAATTTATTGTAAAATGCATTCAGGAATCTTGGGATTCTCTCATTGAAGATGTTATAAAGAGAGGTTTCAAGAAGTGTTGTCTCACAACAGCCATGGATGGCTCTGAAGATGACATCCTTTGGCAAGACAATGAAGAGGCCGAAGATAATTTTGAACAGGACGAAGATAATATTAGGAATGATAATTTGTTTAATAACAATTTATTGATTCTATAATAGAAAGTGGTGATGATGATGAAAATTAAAATTTCAAGAAATTATCAACTTAATATCCTCTTTTCTTCGAAATTGGACTTTTTATAGATTTTTATTTTTTCGCCAAATTATTATTGATTTAAAATGAAAATTGGGATAATATCTTTCTTATTTTAGAACAACAAGTACGTATTTACTATTATAAATCTATTATAAATTAATGACGAAAAAATATTTTTGTTTAAACCTATCTATAATACGCACCCCTACTATTACCTGTAATTTACAGTAAAAATGCGTATTATTTTCGAGAAATTACGGTAAATGCTCCGTTTTTAATAAAACAGTATTAATTACATTTACCGGCCTGAATTTTCGAGAAATTTCGTAGAAAATATGCATCCTCCGACAGGAATCAAACCTGCATCCTATACGGAACTGTTATTAAGCCTGACGTACTATGACAGAGAACTTCCATTTTAGCAAAGTTCGAACTACTGCTTTTAAGCATTCATTTTCTTTGATTTTTCTCGATCTATCATATCTGCTCTGAAATTGTAGCGTAACGTAAACAATGACAACCTATTATATGAAATGGATTAAATCCGGCAAATATTTGAATATATTTTACGTTTATATGTTTATACTTTTTTTTTTTATTTTTTTTTTTTATTTTGTGCAAGACTTTTTTATTGAAAGAAATAAAAAAAATAACCTATTTCAGGTGTGTCGTCAGAATTCTCTCTTTTAAAAAAAATCATTTCATCTTTGTTGCTTTTATCAAAACGTTTCGATTGTTCATCATAGGGGACAATAATCTAGCAGATTAAAGCATTGGCGATGAATTTAGTGGTAAAGTGGTTGTGAATTCAATCCCTAGGCCGGGTAGTACAGGCTAAATTTCGGTGGGGAGAGCGCACGCGTAATAAGTAACCAATACTAAAAAAAGAACCAAACGAAATATCCCACGACATCAAGAGCAGAACGAGATCAATCTACGTACAGGATGAAAATAAATGCGTCTAATTTTTTAATAATTTTAAAAAAATTGATCAATCAGGTAAAGACACGTTATTTATTTGTAAAATATGTCCAAGGCTTAGTTTAGACTGTCGATTGGAGCTTGTGAATCTATATTACGCTAATAATGAGAGTGCAGAGGTAACGATGAAGGCTTATAAAACAAGAGACAATTTAAAACAGGATCCTTTTCTTCTATCAACAAATACTCGTCAGATAGAAAAGTTTGAAAACCACAGACACTGCATGATATTCCTTCTAGTGGGAGACATTCCTTAAATGATGATCTCACACCAAATTATGGCAATATCCGGCAACAAAACCGCTGATCGGAAAGTTTTGAGGAATTTGGAACAACCTCTTAATTGCTGTTGTTCCCAGGTCCATCTTGACCCGGTGTGGGTCCCAGCTATCGGCAAATAGTGAACACCCGAACTGGGGTCAAAACATGAAAATATAAAAATATATGAGAAAAAATTACCAGCAATGCATTTTCATAGTAAACGAATAAAGAATTGCCATCAATACATTTTTTAAATAAAAATACTAATGCTAACATTAAATGATCCGTAAGGGTTTCATATATCGTTAAACAAACTAAACAAACCAATCAAGTTAGCCTGTCAATAATTTGATGAAACGTGCAACCTTGGTTATACAACAAAATGGAGGAACAATTAGACATTTGTTGTAATTTCATAAACCCGATTTCATACCCATTTATTTCAAAATATTTGTTGTTACAATGATTTGAAAATTTACGTTTATTTATTTTTACCCTGTATATTAAATAAAGTACTCAGTTCGAAATTCCACGAAGGTTACCAGGTTCGACAGACACCTGATGAAGGATGGAGAGCACAATGGTCGAAACGTTGTGATAAAAACAACAAAGATGTAGATATTAGGCCGCATGCAAATAATGTAAATGATAGCTCTTCATTCCAGAAATTTAGAAAGAAAACCCTTGTAAGGAAAAAAAACTACTTCTAAAATCATGGAAAGATAATGCAAAACGAAAAAAATCAAAAATCAAAGTATTATCAGCCTGATTTCCCCTACTTAATAATGAAACATTCTCTTGTTATGCTGTTAAACCGAAATATATTCACATATTGGTGACAGTTAACCATAACGAGTTATTTAATTCTTAAATAGAGGAGACAGCCATGTGTTACCAATAAGTATATACAATGAGGCTCAATTCTTTGAGGAAACATTTTTTATTAGCTGTAAATTGTTTCTAACTTGTTTTGATTACATTTCGTTTCAGATAAATAATGGCAATTTACGCTATTTACATCACTAAGACTGTTCTCATCTTTATTGCCATATTCACGATGTTTCGGTTGTTGTATGCTCTGGCCTTCTTCAGGTAATATACGTTGGAAATTCGAAACAAACACTTTAGTCCATGGGAGTACATTGTTCTAGTTCTACGTGTCATGCCATAACTGGATATCTCAGTTTCAGTTAATTCCTTTTATTAAACTTTTAAAGTTTTTGTTCATCTATGTTGGAGCCAGGTATTGAACCCACAACTCTTTGAGACAAGACACTTTTCGAATTGCATCAACCAACGCTTTTATCCACTGTGTCATGTCTACCCTCGTGGACAAAATAAAGATTTCGGTTCGAAATTTCAATGTATATCACCTGAAGAAGGCCGGAGCGTGAATATGACAACAAAGATGAGGAACAGTCTGAATAATGCATATATATATATATATATATATATATATATATATATATATATATATATATATATATATATTATTGATATATATATATATATATATATATATATATATATATATATATATTATTGATATATATATATATATATATATATATATATATATATATATATATATATGCATTATTCAGACTGTTCCTCATCTTTGTTGTCATATAACTTTGTTATATAAACTTAGCGCCACGAGCAAGGCATGAAGCCACTAGGATGCAGGGGGGTTGCAGAAGATTTGTAGCAACAGCAGATAGGAGTGATAGAAGAAAGGATGAAGGGAAGGATAGTGTGTAGATCAAGGTAACTGGAGATGTTGATTGACATTACATTTGAATAGTTGGAGATTATAGCTATCAGGGAAACAGTAATTGGGAAGGGTGTTCCACATACGAGAGGTGCGAGGTATGAAGCTATTGGAGTAGAAGAGACGGCTACATTTTAAAGTTTCTACAGTGTAAGGGTGAGAGCGGAATGCCAGCTTCGTAAGGTGCTTGTATTCATAGAGACTGGGGACCAGGGAAAGCAGCTCATCGGAGCAATTGCCATGAAAGTATTTGTAGAAGAGACAGAGAGAGGCGACGGCTCGTCTGTGACATAGTGGCATATATATATATATATATATATATATATATATATATATATATATATATATATATATATATATATATATATTTTAAGACATTTTATGTTTATACATTCTTTTTATAGATACAAATATTTAAGTAAATGCTCTGTTTAAACAGTATTAAACAAAATTTACCGGCCTGAATGTCCGAGAAATTTTCGCAGAAATCCTCCAACAGGATTCGAACCTGTATCCTACACGGAACCATCATTTAGCTTGAAATGCAATTACCGATTTGGCCACAGAGGCGCGTTCGGTTAGCAAGGTCGAATTTACTGTATTTAAACTTCAATCTTCCATGAATCTCTCACGTACATTCATGTCTGCTCATGGCGTATCAAATGTAAAGAAATGACGTCACACATTATGAAATGGACAAAGTCCGCCAATTATTTTAAGACATTTTTATGTTTATACATTCTTTTTATAGATAAAATGCATTCTTTTTATAGATAAAATGTCTTAAAATAATTGTCGTACTTTGTACATTTCATAATATATATATATATATATATATATATATATATATATATATATATACTAGCTTAAAAGCCGCCCTATGGGGCAGATGCGAAAGGCAACAATAAGCTACTGAAGAACTCAAAATTGATTGCTGCATTTAAGTATTGCATTAATATTTAAGCGTACGTTATAAAAGTTTAACTATAATTAACTGTCGACACTTAATTTAAAGAAATTTGATGTACGTAGGCCCTTACTTTACGGTCAAACAATTATTTTTATTTCATGGGTGACTTTCGCTGGATTTCGCAGTTAAGTTAGTTCTAAAAATCGTTATAGCACCCAAAAAAAAAAAAAAAATAATAATTCTTTGCAAAAAATCACGTATAAAAACCGCCGAAAACCATTAATAAAAATTTGGGAATCCAAAATTTCAGAATTGCGGGTCCGGATCCGGCCAGGAATGGCTTTTAATTTGTTCACGGGGTCGACCTGATTCCAAAATTGTATATGTTGGGTCTTTAGGAGTAAAGTTGGAAAAGTGTGACACACTGACAACAGTGACATTCGTATTTATTATATAGATATCTAAATGTGTATGTGTGGGATATATATATATATATATATATATATATATATATATATATATATATATATATATATATATATATAGAGAGAGAGAGAGAGAGAGATAGATAGATAGATAGATAGATAGATAGATAGATAGAGTCGAGAGGCGATGAAAAGTTTTCTAAGAAAGAAGACCTTTAATGCTTGCATGATTGGTTAGATTTTGGGAAGCCGGTCTGGCCGATAACTTTTCAACAGTTTTTAATTCACCACGAGAGTGGCGAATTAACGAAACTATATGAAAGCTATTGAGAATATGTTCGCTAACAGTTCTGCCATAATTCGATAACATAAAGCCAGATAAAATAACGATAGGAAAAGTGGTCAGGTAAATGAACACCATTTCAATTAAACTACTTACTGTAGGCCTTGAAAGAGTCTCTTTCAGTAGACGAACCGGGAAGAGATGGCAGTCAATATCAACAAGGAACATTGAAACAACCATCAATGATTTGCTTGCGACATTTTATTGATATCTGAATTGTCGGGGGAATTATTAGAAATGTTACATGAAATAAATAGAGAAAGTTTGAATGTAGATTTAAAAGTGAACAGAAATAAACCAAAGGTAATGTTCAATGGCAACATTTCTAAAAAGATAATAAAAATAGAAGACGAAGAAGAAATCCATGAATATATATACTTAGTGTAAAGTGATAACATTAAAGCAAGACTATGGAAAAGGAAATAAAACAACGTATAGCAATAGGCTGGCAAGCATCTAAAGTCTATAGGGATATAATAAAAAGCGCTTTATACATACTGATTAGATTACGCGGATGAAGGCCGGAGGGCATAACTGCCGAAATGTTGTAATAACAACAAAGATGAGGACATTAATAGGAGTAGATGGTCCGGTTCATACTCATTCTCCGTCTATTGAACAGGAGTAGAGTTTTACCCCTTGTTTTACTGCTTAGTATTGGGTTTCCAGTTCCTTCGAAAGTTTTCTCATTCTCTTTCACTTACAGTATCCACTTGTGTCTTAGTGGCATTATCGCCTTGCTTGGCGTGAAATTATTTTTAAAAAAATAACCCACATGAAAATAGTATAAATAATGATAACTCATCTCAGGTATTCATAAAAAACATCTTTTATTGATATGCATAAAATATAAAGTATATAACAAATGTTTGATATCACTGTGTGACGTGCGGGTGTAAACCATAGTGTAGGATACAAAAGGTGATGATCTCCCTTTAGTGGAGATGAAGCATAGTGACTTCATTCAGTCCTACAGTCAGTCAGCTTCCAGGAGTCAAACCAAGCAGTTGTTTTTTAGTAGCCCGGGATGAGGCAAAATATGTCTCCTTAAGTATATCTGGTGCAGCTTAAAAGTTCATAGCAGCGTTTCCTTTTGGGAATATATCTTCTCCAGATATAAAAGAAAAACTATCTCAGGTTCACAGTTCTCATGTTGAGAAAACTCAAAGACTCTCCGTTTACCCGTTCAAGGAATATGTCCTCGCTAGACATAGCAGATAAATCCGACCTGCTCGAATCTGGAATAATAAATATAGATTCTTCATAACAAAGAAGAATCACCAGATTCGAGCGGAGAGCATCTGTTGCATTAGGCTTCTTAAGGTTAGAATGAAAGACAAAACGATGTAAGGAAAAATGTATTGGGTTCTCTGAGGGTAAGAGGGAATCATTTATTACCTTATCACATCCTATGACCAGACAAAGTGTCTGTTTGCCTGTTTGTTTTGGTTTAGAGCCGTCGGTATCAGCCGGATTTTTAATCAGTCAATTCAAACCTGATTGTGCATATATATATATATATATATATATATATATATATATATATATATATATATATATATATATATGTATGTGTGTGTGTGTGTGTGGAGAGGGCAAGTATACATTTAAAAAGGTACTAATATATGCATATGCCAGTGTGTGTGTGTGTGTGTATATATATATATATATATATATATATATATAAGTACATACACATACACAGGCATGTGTATTTTATGTATATACCTGTACACACATACACACACGTATATATATATATATATATATATATATATATATATATATATATATATATATATATATATATATATATATGTATGTATGTATATAATTCTACACACATATACATATATATAGAGAGATTAATATATATTTGGGCAGCAACTTTTCTTTTAAACCTCTTTCGTTAAATATGACGAACAATGAAAATTTTATTAATTTTTATTTAGTTTTCCAGTATTCTTACATTTTTACGTTTGGGGTGTTTGTGTGTGTGTGTGTGTGGTGTAGTGGGGGGGTTTACAAAACCTGTCCATATCATCCAGTAACCCAGGCGCTTTCGGCCACTTTTTCAAGGGGTTTGTTTTTGATGTAGTTATTTTTTGTTTTGACAGTGTGGGATGTATTATTTGTAAATTATAGTAGCAGCATTGATTCTGAGCCGTCGTATGTTAAGCTTGGTTTGAATTCTAGTGGGCATCTTTCTATTCTAAAAAACTTTCAGCACTCCGTTACCATTGTTAAACAAGATAAGGTTAGTGGTGGGGAGAGTTGTTTGATGTGCAGGGCTTCCTTTATAATGTAGTGTTTTCGGAACTTCGATTTACAAAAGTCTATTAGTTTTATCGACTAAAATATTTCTTAAGCTGTCTTGTTGATTATGGGTTGATATTTTTTTTTATAGAGCTGTGACATATTTAGATGTGTATACCCTCTCATATATACCTGTCCACACATATACATACATTAATACATACATATGCATATACACATAGAATCCTTTTTTCTAGAAACGTTTGGAAGCAAGCATTGACTTACAAAGGAGACATAATCGAGTATTAATTTGGCAGATCTTAGATGTGGCGGATAACCCTTCCTCTGATTAATCTTGTTTCTTAAATAATTTTCTCGTTCTCAACATTTGAAACTCACGGCACTATTAATGGTCTTTGAGACAAGCTAATTGACCATTCCTCCATCGAAAAATGGTGGATGAATTTCATTTATAATGTTGATGTATTTGTTTAAAAATAGGCACTTGTACTAATTCGGTATACGTAAGGTGTAAAATGATTTTTTTTTCTTTCATGAAACTTTCATTTTAGCTTTAATTGAAAGCTAAAGGATTTAAAATTTACTATTTCCAATGAGAAAAATACTCTGTGGTGTATTTCAAACAGTAATTATATTGATTGGAATCGATTATTTTTTCAGTAAAATGATAATATCGATCATTTTGACACATTTGTAAATAAAAATTACTTCTCAGTTTTAAAAATTTTGTAAATATAAAGTATATACCTCTGAAACGTTATTTGAGGAAAATTAGCTAACTAGGAATTAAAATTAATCTGATTTTAAATAAATATTACTTGTTTATAGTTAAAAATATTCTATACAAACATTCCTAACCATTTCTTTTTCTGACGTGTTATTCTGTTTATTGAAAACCAAATGACCGCTGAACGAGTATGATGGAGCAGACGATAAAACTTATATGAAAGTTTTTTCCAGTAAGGTGAGGATAACACTTGAAGCGCTTGACCTTTTTATAATAACTGAAATTCTTTTATATATATATATATATATATATATATATATATATATATATATATATATATATATATATTGTTCCATTTTCAAGCGATATTCAGTAACTCCAGAAAAAAATGATTTACATTTGAAAGCGAAGTAGATAGTTATAGGGTAGTATTTAGAGATGGCTGTTTGGTTACCATACCCTTTGTTGTTAAAGGAAGAAAGATGTTGGTACCATCTTAATTTAAAATTATTTTTTGTGATACCAATATAAAATTTTTTAATACCTGGATCTTCAATATATGAAATAGTACATTGGTAAACTATAGATTCCCTAAGACATTTATTTTGCAATGGGCAGTTTATGGGATTTCTACAGTTAAATAATATGTTATTAATATTACTGTTTTTCGTTCTGGAATCACTATTATTATGATTTTGGTTTGAGTGCTTATTTAAAATTTTATTATGATGTTTTTTATATTTTTTTCTAAACTTTCAGTACAACTATAAGTTAATTTTATAGTATTTTTACTGAAAATCTTGCTAAGAGGATTATTACTTGGAAAATGTTTTTCAATCAAAGCAAGAAACTTTTGCCCTAACTTACTACTAACCATTTGGTCAAACGGTGGTGTGTATCAAATCATTTTTCTCTTTCTGTTTCTTCTCTGGTTATTTTGATTAGCATTTTTATATTTAATATCGGGACATTTATAATCACTATTTTAAAAGTTTTATTATAGCTTTATTATAAAATTATTATAACAATATTATGCTCTACTGTGTATCGAGCTCTTTTTAAAAAATAAATCCATATAAATGTATATTATTATTCTGAATGTTCTTTATATATAGATATATCTGCTCGAAGTGTAAATTATGAAATGGACTAAGCCCGACTATTATTTTAATATAATTTCTGTTTATACGTTATTTTTATAGATACAACTACTTAATTTTGTAACTAGCTCTGTAGTTAAATAGTATAGCACGTTAGGCCAAATAATCATTCCGTGTAGGATACAGGTTCGATTCCTGTCAGAGGACATATTTTTTACGAAATTTCCCGGACATTCAGGCCGCTAAATGTAATTAATACTCTTTATTATAAAGAGAAAATTTACTTAAATAATTGTATCGATAAAAATAACGTATAAACAGAAAATATATTATATATATATATATAATTATTTGTTCGAAAATTATAACATAAATATGTTATAAAATCACTTCAAAAATAGTAATTTTGTTTCAACACTTCTGGTGTCTTATCAAGTGATGGTGTTGATTCAACTTGATAAGCCACCAGAAGTGTTGAAACAAAATGGCTATTTTTGTAGTGATTTTATAACATATTTACGTTATAATTTTAGAATAAATAATTATATTTGCTCTACTCTGTATTGAGCACTCTTTTAAGAAAAGTATTTGTTGGTTTTTGGAATTTATTTCGTATACACCAATCCTGTACTTGGATATATATATATATATATATATATATATATATATATATATATATATATACCACACTCTGGTCATCGGATCTGATAAGGCAATTTGTCTTATGGCAATCTCTTATCCTCAGAGACCCCAGCACATTTTTCTTCCATTCTGGGCTGAAGAAGTTGCCACAACAGACGTCAAGGAGGTGACCTCTAGGAAGACGATCCCTGGGTGTGGCATCATTGGGATGTGCTCGCAAACGATAACACATAGATCAAACTGTTCAGAAAGCGTCGATAGTTGTACTAGTAATAAGTCACGAGTCATTTTCATGTTCATTTTGACCGAAGGTTTGAGTCGACTGGCTAAAATTGTTGATTTACTGATCACGCTCTCTCTCTCCCAGAAACTGTAACTAAGGTCTGCCGAGCAAAATTGTAATATAAACGACAGGTTGGATATGTGGGTGTTGCAAAAATACAACAAATGTACTTGAATAGGTGTCTGCTACGTTGATTAGGTAGGCACCCAAACAGACAGTTGTCTTTGGAGAGCCATTATACTTTAGTGGTGTGTAGATAAGTACATCAGTGAGATATACACATGTTTCATTCACAATCAGAGCCAGTCAACATTCAAGTATATCTATTTTAAATCTTTTGTAGTACGTCGTTTACATTCTTGACTGGATCCAAAGTTTATTTTTAACTTCTTGCCTCAAAATATTGACCGAAATACATTTCTTTGATATTGTTCATAATAAAGAAGAAAGAAAGAAAGAAAAAAAGCAAAGAAAGAAAGTAAGTAAAAAAAGAGAATTAATTAAAATTAATTTGCCGGGCTGCTGTTAATAAGCACAAAAAAGGAATATAAAACTCAATTTTCAGAACAACAGACAGCCGAATTATGCAAAACAGGAAAAGACAACATGAATGAAAAACAGAAAAAAAAAGAACTATTTTCACGATATTAATAGTCAATGGCCTCTCATCTTTATAACTTGCTGCAATCGTTAACATATAGTGTAACCCGGATATAAGAGAGTTGTCTGGACCGGAGAAGAAGTCTCTTATATCCGGGTTTATCTTATATCCGGGTATGGTCTATTTTGTCTAGATAAGTATGGCTCTAATTTGGGATAAGAGAAAATCTCTCTTATATCCGGGTTTCACTTATATCCGAGTCTCTTATATCCGGGTTACACTGTATAAAAAAACCTGGCACCATTCGGACATTAGATTCTGAGAAATGGATAAAAATATTCAAAATTGATGGGTGTACGAAAGATTTCGTCATTGACTGTAGCTCGTCAGAGCAGATGCCATGAAAATATTTGTAGAAAAGACAGAGGGAAGCCACATCACGTCTGTGAGAAAGTGACTAGAATCGAGAATTGTCTGGTTCATAGAAAAAAAACAGTATCACAAAGGCAAATGGACATTAATTAATACTGACTTGAATAACGTGTTTGGTTTGAAATTCCGAGAATGCAACCGAAGACAACCGGCATCTGAAAAAGAGCATCCTGGATATGATGATAAACTACATCCGGCAGCAAGACCTCTGATTGGGAGATTAGAGCTTTTCAGGAGCCTACAACCACCTCTTAATTACCGTTGTTCCCAGGTCCACACTGAGTAGGGGTGGCAGCACCTGTTAGGGTCATAGCTAACCTCTAAGCAAAAAAATCAACAGAACATTTTTATAATAAAAGGACAGACAATAGATTTTCTATTGTAAAATGACAATCAATGCAACACTAAAAATATATGAAAATACTTTTTTATAATAAAATTACCAACAACAATTTTTATGATCTCCAAAATATATATTTAAAAACATACCCTGAAAGTATAAAATTACGTACAAAATATTTAGATTTCGGCATTAAATAACCCATATAGATGTTGATATGCCGCTAAACAGAATCAACCAATCAAACAACCAACATGAAAGAAATATTTCTGATATTAATCCATATAATATCCTACAATTTCTTAAAGAAATCAAATTGTATTCCAGAATATAACTTCAACAAAACTATGGCATGAAACACACATATCACTACCTCTAGTAATGATGTCCAGATAAACATGTATATGCACAAAAGTTGAGTATCATGTACCATGTATTCAATTGCGAAAGTAGAATAAAGTTTATCATATTTTCATTACTTCAAAGCTCTCAAGAAAATTTCGGCATTAAACGCTCTCTAAGGAATTGATATACTGTTAAACAAAGAAATCTATCTATCTATCTATCTATCTATCTATCTATGTGTTTGTGTGTGTGTGTATATATATATATATATATATATATATATATATATTTATATATATAATATCTTTATACATACACACACAAACGCACACATCTCTCTCTATGTGTGTATGTGTATGTGTGTGTGTGTGTGTGTACCTCCATAAAAATGAATACGTGAGGTTTAAAAGGTGTTTTAAAAATGAACAAATCTTTCTAGAAGTTTTTATTTTAGTTTTAATTTCAAGCCAATAGATTAAATTTACTACTTCCAATAAGCAAAATACCTTGGTGTATTTGAAATCAAATTTAAACGGAGAAAATTAAATTTCGGCATTAAATGAACCGTAAGGAGTTGATATGATGTTAAACAAACTAAACAAAACAGAAAAACAAAACCTAACAAAAACACGAGGATACAATGACTGAAACAACCAAGAAGGCGACAACAGTTTGAATATATCTTATGAATGTTTTATGACCCGGAAAATGTTCTTGGACAGTTGAACTCATTGTTTTTTGTGTGCTTTTTGTTGTTTCCCCACAACGTTTCAGCCGCTCCATTTTACGGCCTTCTTCGCGCGTACTAACGAATTAGAGTGGTGAAAAGCAAATATAAAATGTAAAAGTTCAAAGCAACACTTGTAAAATGGACTGAACATTTGTTTAGGCATGAAACTGATAATCATAATTCGATGTTGATTCCGATGTCTGTACTATGTCTACAATTGCCCAAGTACTGATTATTCCCACATATATATATATATATATATATATATATATATATATATATATATATATATATATATATAAAAGCAATTTTGACGAAGTAAGATGTCTGAAAATCTAACAAACGATGAACGAGTTACCTTGGTGTTGATATAAGGGAAAACAGAAAACTCTCCGACGTGTCAATGACTCATAATGGCACAGAATTGAAATGTGTTTTGAAAAAGAAGTACAGCATTTTGAACAGCACATATAACAATTAAATAACTAGTAAATACAATTTTTATGTATAATTAAACTTTTAATAAATTATCCTTATGGTGCGAGACTATTGTCTCGCCCTGAAGATTCTCTTGAAGCCCAAGTAGGTAAATTCAACCTAGACATGTCAGGTTGGTCTCCATGGTCAAACTTGTAGAGGCCCACTTTCTCTCAAGAAGTTATTTCCCTGATGGAAAAAAATTAATTAAATTCCTGTTGAAGATACATTTTTTCTTCGGTGCTTTTCTTGGGTTCTTAATTTAGGCCGGCTTTATTAATTTCATTGTTTAATTAAAAAAAAACAAAAAAAACTCAAACACGTGTACACAGTTAAAAATAACACTTATAGTAATATATATATATATATATATATATATATATATATATATATATATATAAATTGAAACCCATGCTAGATAAAAAAATATATCCTTAGCTCGAGAAAAAATAAACACAAAAAAATAAACACAAAACTCATTAAGCACTTCCGAAAATCACTATTATTCGACAATGACGCGTAGACAAAGAAATAAAGAACCTTTGACATTTCAGTAGGAAACTTTGATGGTGCAAAAACCTGTAAGCTTATTAGTGTACATTTACTACATGAAATAAGCAAAACAATCGATAAAAATGATACAGGGACAACAGAAGAAGTTGTAACATACAAAAAAACAAACCAATCCATAAAAATAATCACAAACATTTTCAAAAATATGGGCTTTGACGTAGACATAAAAACTAACCTAAAAAAAGTACATTTCCTAAATATTTCAACTTAAGAAAAAGTACATAATAATCATAAAGAAAACCTAACGACAAACCACTTTATATACACATATCTTTCAACCACCTGCCATCAATAATCAAGCAGATCCCAGAATCAATTTAGGTTATCTGAAAATTCTACCAGTGAAACTATCTTATGACACAGCCCTAAAAGAGAGTTGATTTTCGGTGACACTCGCATACGCACCACACAGCACAAAAAAGTCAACATATTCATTAAACTCATACACAAATACCTTCCCCATCAAGCACACATCACAAGATATTTAACAAAATCACAGAAAAAATCAGCTATAGTTGCACTGAGAACATGACACAATAAAAAAGCACAAGAAAATAAACAACGAACCACCCACACAAATTAAACCCACGCGTACTTGCAGAGCAAAGAACGAATGCCCCTTAAACGTCAATTGCTTGTATGACAATGTAATATATCAAGCCACTGTAAAATCAGTAGATAACGAAAAAATATACACAGGAATAACTGAAGGACCATAAAAAATACCGAAAAAGTATCAACTTAAACAATAAATCTCAAAACTGAGTGGGTTCAACCATATGATGTTTCTTTTTATGTTGACTTTTTTGTGCTGTGTGGTGTGTACGCGAGTGTCACCGAAAAACACTGTATGGAGAAAATATCTATAATTACCTTTCCAGACCAACACAGATTAAACAATCAGAATTAATCTCAAAATGCAAATTTTTACTACGTTACTTAAGAATCAAAAACTAAAAACGAATGAAGAAATTAAAATAAAATAATCCAAATCAATCAATAAATAAACAAGTAAATAATAAACAAATTAACAAACTATGAAAGCAGATATAAACACAAGTAAATGTAATAATACTAATCAGTAACAAATAATTAAGTAATCAATAATAAATAATGAGTAGAAAAACAAACAACAATATAAAATAAACACAAAACTGCATTAATATCCGCAATTATTTCTACTCATAAGCCCCTAGAATAATTTGAAACATAACTGTTATTGCCCACTTAAAAACCATTAGAATAATACAATACACCTATCCATAATGCACCATTGACCAGCATGTATAAATAGTTGCATCAAAACATAACACGCATGGCGGGAAGATTGCGCTGAAGCATGAAACAGATTGTCAACGTTGGGTATTGACCTTAGTATCCACTCATATATATATATATATATATATATATATATATATATATATATATATATATATATATATATATATATATATATTGTATTTCTATAAATTCTCTATGAATTCTCTTTAAAATAATTTTTGTTAGTGCTATTTCTTTTACATTCCTTACACTGGTGACATCAGATATATGTAGCTTTTAAGAAATTCCTGTATGTGTCTGTAAAATTAGGTTTTATGAAATTCAACTGACAAGGTCTACCTATTTAATTTTTCATTTTCTTTTCCAATTTTTGAATAAGTTGTTGCACAGCCGGATTAACATTTTAGATAAACCGTGTAAAGTTTATGTTTTTTTTTCGTTCTTATTCGAGAACTTTTAATTGCTTCAGCCATTATCAAGAACTAAATGTTAGTATCGTAGACAAAAGTTTGTTAGCTATATCGTAGCATTTTTTTCGTAATGTTAAATTTCAAATTTAAATATTCTATTTATTCCGGGGCTCAAGAACTAAGAAGGGCCACTCAGCAGCCATGCAACACCCATCAAGAGCAAACACTGTCAACTACTCCCAGACCCCGACACACACTTACATTCACATACTCGAACATCACCGTAATTATTATGCGACACTTACTTCTTTTTATTAGTATTTATTAATAATTACTGTAGGCCGAGTTGTAAAAACATCTGATAACACCTACAGTCCCGGGGGTAGATGCATAGACGCATCAATTAGCATAATGATGTGATTGGCACATACCAGAAATTCCCCCTCATTATGTGCGTGTATGTATTATGATTTTGTTTCTCAAGGACTTTATGTATTGTTAGAGAGTTCAACATCTGATTATTATAAACTTTTAAAAACATTTCTCTATGACAAAACAACTAAAAGGCGATTGGTTAATGTGACCGTAAATACTCATTTATATTGCTGCATTAATTGAATCTGTTTCTTACATTATGGTACATCTGATTATGGAAATAAAACATATATGAGACTAGATTTACTGGACATCAAATACTCACGGGGTTTTGTATTCCCTTGCAAAATTTCTCTTGGACGACGTCCTGATTTTCAGCAACGTTTAGAGCCCGTTTATTTCTTATGACTTTTTATATATTTTTATATGTTGTAGCGATTATATTAATACGGTGATCATGTATATAATCATCAAACTTTGTAGCTCACTAAACATTTCTTAACGCAATTAAAATTCTGATTGACAAGTGTGTCAAGGAGTTAAAGGATGGATAGGTAATCGAAGTAAATAAGGAAATAATAGACTTATTTTTAATCAGACATTTTTTATTTTAACGTTATTATACTTAATACTTATATATATATATATATATATATATATATATATATATATATACTAGCCGATGTACGCGGCGTTGCCCCACCCCCTTGTATACCCCCTGTATAGAAATGTTTGCCTGCGTCCTCGCTTGCACGCATCATCCGTTGATGCACTGTGAAATGTGTTTGTTTATATATATATATATATATATATATATATATATATATATATATATATATATATATATATATATATATATATAAGTGGACGATAAACACGCGCATATAAGACGCTAGAAGATGAGATGCGGTGCGATTTTCGCTTCTAGCGTCTTATATGCGCGTGTTTATCGTTGCTTAGAAATCATCTTTATAAACATTGACAGACTATCATCACTGTCTTGTCCGTATATTGTTTAATATGTTGTAATTGACATCTTTGATAATGGCTTAAGTAAGCCGAAAGCTTAGATTGTATTAAAAAAATATGGATCACTATTGTGAATTTCTTTCTTCGTTCAACGATAATGTTATTAAACTTATCAGATGTTACGAAAAAAATTTGCATAAAATAGACAACACTTGTCTATAATATTTAATAAAAAGTGTATCAATATATATATATATATATATATATATATATATATATAGATAGATAGATAGATAGATAGATAGATAGATAGATAGATAGATAGATAGATAGATAGATATGCATACTTCATTAAAAACGACGGACAAATGGTTTGATGAATGGCGAAGGCATAGAATTATTAGTATACACAGA
This sequence comes from Acanthosepion lycidas, assembly GCA_963932145.1. Taxonomy (NCBI): domain Eukaryota; kingdom Metazoa; phylum Mollusca; class Cephalopoda; order Sepiida; family Sepiidae; genus Acanthosepion; species Acanthosepion lycidas. Next base: position 57,789,029 of record OZ010615.1, read on the forward strand.
GGATAATGCCAATGGTTTGATCGTCGGGGACGTTTGTAAATAAGTTCCGGACGTTAACTGACGCTATGATACCTTGGTTTGGTTTAGTAGTTTTTAAAATTTGGAGGAATTCGTGGAGGGATGTGATGCTGTAAGAAGTGCCTATATATATATATATATATATATATATATATATATATATATATATATATATATATATATATATATATATAGGCACTTCCAAAGTTCGGATGGTGTGAAACTGTGAAGAGTGTTGAATATAGGAGAAAGAATGTTTGTAAATAAAGACAGTTTGCAATGAAGATCGTTTGAAGCATGAAATAGACAGTCTCCGTACAGTCTTCATTTCTCTATCGACACTGTTGTCTGTCAAGGGACATCTAATGATCGCTAGATGGAGTTACCAAAAAATCAATATGAATGAAAAGTGCACAAACTCCTCTTCCTCTTTGCATAAATGTCTCATTTCCTTCCTGGTGATTTTTTATTCCCAAACGAACAACGTGTGACATTGTACAGTAGGGCAGGTCTATTTTGGGACCGTGGTATCGCACTCAATTTGAAAGTTTGGGATTCACATAATAAATAACGACACAAATATTTTTTTCCAAATCATTACCGTTTTTGGAGGAAGGAAACGAGTTTAAAGATTAAGTTTAGGTTCACAATGGTAGCGCTGCAATTTCATTCCGATGATCAGTGAAAGCCTTATAACATTTATAATTTACTGAAGCTTTACAAATAATCTAGACATTATTACTAAATCATTGTGCCATCAAATAAGACCTTCACTTCAAAGTGAAATTATACTGAACAATTTAGCTGTATTATGATGTAATATGTTATACAGTGCAGTAGTTTTAGTGTGATTTTCAATAAACAATGCAAATTTAAAACATTTTGTCTTATAATTTGTACCCAGCAGTACTATGGCATTGTAGACACTTGTTTTTATTACTCATGATCTAACAAATCTTATTTATTGAGTAGCCTTTTTTGTAACCTTTTTCAATTTTTACACAGTTTTTACTTATCGAATACAGTAAAAAAAAAAAAAAAATGCATATTTTGCTTGTAGTGATTCATAATTAGAATTCTGGTTTGAATATATTTTCCATTCAATGTATTTAATACAGAAATATCAACTTTATTTGGATTTATTCTTAAAATAGTAAAATTTTGAAGTTGGCTATCAAAAGTTGATATTTCTGTACATTTTTCAGACGATCTTTAAAACTAAATGCTCAAAAATGACTACTAGTTATTAATCTTAGTTTTAGTGTCAATGCTTATCACATCAAACACCATCTTTCACATAGAGTACAATGATGATTTTCTAAAAAAGTAAAAAAAAAATCAACCTGCCCTATTTTACAGAACACTGCATAAAATGGCCTAAGCTGATAACGCTACCAAACCAACACTTCCCCAAATCTTTTTGCACCTTCTTGGGTTCACGTTTTTCCACTGACATGAAGTGGGGAGTGATTATATTGAATCAATTGTTACATCTACAGCTAGGAAAGTTGCTTCACTGTGTCGTGCCAGACAATTTCTTACCACAGAATACCTCCTGTACATTTATAAATCCGCCATTTGTCTCTTACATTGAATATTGCAGCCATGTCTAATGTGGTGTACCTACTATATATCTCAAGATTCTTGACAAAATCCAAAGAAGAATCTGTGATTTTATTGGTCCTGATCTGGCATCTCGACTTCAGTCACTCTCCCACCATCATAACTTGGCTTCCATCTGTCTTTCCTACAAAATATTTTCATGGCAATTTTTCTACTGAGCTTTCCTTCCTGGTATAATGTTTAGCAAGTTTATCTCGCTAGACCGATTACGACCGAGGAATGAGTTCAATCTTCACTAGGTGCTCCTCACTTTCGGCCTTGTGCCACATCTAACTAGGCTTACAAATCTCCTTGTGTCATATTTTTGTATTATTCAAAATAAATATTGCTTTCCTCTTTGTGCCTTGACTTCATGAATTTAATCGTACTACTAGATTGGCAATTAGGTCCCACCGTTTTACTGTTGAGTAAGCAAGATGTCAGTTCTATTCTAATAGTTTCTTTTCTCGCACCACGCACATCCGATTGCATGCTTCCCTGTCACCTACAATCTTCAAAAATTTAAATGAAACGTCAATCTTCGTCTTCTGTCTTGTTGAAAGCTGTTATTTTTATTGTCCTTTCTTCTCACTAAACTCTTTTCATTCCTTCACTCCCTCCATACCCCCGAATGGCCATATCACCATCTTTGGGGGTGAAACGATTAAAAATCTCTGTCAATGTATTCAATATGAATTTACAAACACCGTACGTACGAATAAGAACATCTAAACTCACAATCCTATATACCCTCTTTTTTTTAAATTTCGGATAAATGATACTCGACCTTCGAGTATCATTTATCCGAAATTTAAAAATCCGAAAACCTCCAAAATCCGAAAGTTTTTCAGGTGCTGACATGACTTGCCACAGATGGAAAAATTCAGAAAACACTGAGAAGGTTCTAGAGATATAGAAAGGCATTATTTTCAAACACGGTCAGCACACTGTGGCTGTGTTCAAAGTTGAATATTGGCTTTTTTTTTAAATTAATAATTCTTCCATTATTCCATTTTTTTTTTACATGTGGACGAGGCTATAATATTTGCATTATCAACGAGTATGTTGTGGATGGAGTTTGGTAGGTGTCCGTGTGTATTTAAATGAGACCTAATTGAGCGCAGTTAGGTGTCTTTAAAATACACTAGAAATATACATTTCAATTAAAAAATAAAAATAAAATCATCCTTGATAATGGCTAAAATTATAGCCGAAAGCGCTCGGACCTACAAAACATTTGAACGAATTTTACAGAATTTATGTCCTGAAAAGAAAAAAAAATTATAAAAACACAAGCAAAAATAAATAAATAAAACTTAGCCCGCAGTAACTTGTCAGTCATTTTTAATGAAACTTCCATAAAAGAGAGCTTGCTGCCCCAAAATACAATTATATATATATATATATATGTGTGTGTGTGTGTGTGTGTATGTATGTATATATGTATATACTTTATTTTAGGATATTACACCGAAAAACATGTCAAAATCGCTAGACAATTGCAGTCGTGTTTCGATGCGTATCAACGAATCTCATCAGGCTTCTTTTTACGAAAAAATTAAAAAAAGGGGGTGGTGTTTATAAGGTTTGTGGGCTTTACTCAGATCAACCAATTAAATATGACCAATGTTAAATTTAAACTAAGGGAAGAAGCAAAAAGTAAGAAATTATTTTCCATAAATGGGTCATGACCTGTAGGTTTGAAATCAATGGCAGCAACAGGCGTTTAACAGGAGCGGATCTAAATGGATACATATTGTACATTTAGACAATGTCATTTCCGAAGAAAAAAATGAAGTGGTAATCTAACAAAATGCTAGACAAGTTATATGCTTTGGGAGTTTCCTACATAAAAAAAAATTATAGTTGATAAATAAATAGCTTCTTTAAGAAACCAGTAAATAATTTAAATCTATAGACTTATTTGTTAAATTGATATGCAACTGTTGACTAAAGATACTTTATATAAGGTGTTAATAACAATAACCAATCGATGTCAAACTACCAACCAAATACTAATACATTCGTACAATATCTTACTAACACTATCAGGAGATTACCTGGATATATATATATATGTATATGTATATATATATATATATATTATTTATTTATTTATTTTAATTTTCTCAAATTCACGGAGCAATTTCTTAATGATGTTATTAAACTCATTTAGGAAGAAGCCGTAGTTATTTTCACTTCCTTTATTTTCCCAAGTACTTTTAATCCCACCCAAGATAAGTTAATCGGATGTTTAACCACACTGATGAGCTGTGATACAGCGAAACAGTCCGTCTGTAAATGACAATATATATATATATATATATATATATATATATATATATATATTGTCATTTACAGACGGACTAGTTGGTTTGGCGGGAGTGTCAGTCTGTGTGTTGAATATTGGTTAGATGTACGTTATTAATTTATGCATAAATTCTATGGTTTAGGAAAAAATCATACGTAATTTTCTTTTTTATAACTCATTTATACAAATTTTTGAAGCTTAGATATTAGGTTGGTGCAAAAATAATGTCGTTTTCTCACATAGTAACAGATGTGATAATACGACATTATTTTTGCACCAACCTAATAAGAGTGAAACGTATTAAAACCATAAACGTTAAAATTTGAATACAGACAAGGAACCTTTTTCTTTACTAAAGCGTTTCGCTCTCTGATAGAATTTATCAAGGCAAATTTAAGGATTTTATTTTGCAACATGTATTTATAAAAAGAATTAAAAAATATAAATAAAAAAGGTTTTCAAAACTTTTTAAATTTAAGAACGCTAAAAATAAATTTAACTGTGAAAGTCTAGGTAAATTATACTAAGTGGTAGCATTTAATGTTTAAACGAAAAGGAATAAATATTAATGTTGTTTATTTTCTTATATGTTTTTATATATTTACATTTAATTATTATTTATTTTTTATTTTAATTTGATCAAATATTTATGTATATACATTTTAAAGAATAGGTTTTGATTTAAGCGATTTTTTAAATTTTTAAATTTTTATGTTCTTTTAATCTGGCTTGGGAAAGAAGCATTTATTTTAGGAAAGGTGATATTTGTAAAAATCCGGGTCGAAGGTTAACTCAATAGATTATTTTCACTTTTAATAAATGTGGCATTTTTTACATCGAAGATGTGGTTGAACCTATTTCTATGTATGACTAATGCATTTGATAAATTGTTATATATAAGATCTTTTTTGTGTTCACGCTTTTTAAAAAAAATCTGCAAGTTTCTCCAATATATTGCAAGGAACAGTTGTGACAGTTTATTTTATATATACCTGCTACAGAATTATTGTTGTTATAGACATTTTTGGTTCTGATTATATCCATAATAGTTTGGGATGTTGTAATTAATACTGTGAAGATTAGATAAATTGTTTTGGGTAGTAGATGTTGAGGAGTTAATATATAGTTTTATATAATCGTTTTTATCTAGTTTTATTCTTTATTTACGTTATTATCATTGTTGAATATTTTGAACTTCTTTTAATTTTTCAGGTTTTCAAAATCTAACGATAGTTTACCTGTTTATAGGAACATGCTACAAAATAAAGTCCTTACATTTACCTTAATAAATTCCATGAGCAGATGTAACGCGTTTTCCTTTCGTCTTTATATATATATATATATATATATATATATATATATATATATATATATATATATATATATATAACCTAATGAATATTCGCAAAAGTTCTCAAATTTAAAAGCCTTGATAAACCAATGACAACCGTGTTCTTGTATATAAACACGTACAATAAAATAAACTCTTACATTTGCCTCGATAAAGTCCCTCAGAGGACGAAACGCGCCGGCTAAATAGTATTATCCTTTTGTCTTATTCATTTTTCCTTTATAAATTCTATCTATCTATCTATATATATATAGTGCTGGTGTTAACAAAACAGTATACTTAGCACCTGAAGATTGCATCGTGCATGAGTCGTGCTAGCAGTGAGGTATTATATATATATATATATATATATATATATATATATATATATATATATATATGTATGTATATATATATATATATATAAAACTTCGAAAAACACAGATATGTTAGAATATGTGTAACAAAAAGTATAATACAATGCATTGCTCATTCTCCCGTGTTTTATGTTTATTTATAAGTTTATCTTTGTATGAGAGTTACACATATTTTAACATGTCAGCAATAATAAGTTTTGCAACCCTCACAGATTATTTATAAATACATACGTATATATATAATGATCAACTGTGTATTGAGCACTGTTTTTTTAAAAATAAATGATAAAGAACTCTGGATTATAAATCCGACTGTTCTTTCCTATTATATATATATATACATATATATATTCAGTAAATCTTGGTAGCAATTGTTTGTAGGGATATGTTTTATTGAAAGCAATAGATATTTCATGTATGTTAAATTTATTGATCATAATTTCTAGCATGCGAATAACGTTTTGCAAATTCATATTGTGTCCAAGCTTTCAAATACTATGAGTCATCGTCAGGGGTTTGAGTAAGAAAAGAGAAGAAAAGAAATTCAGACGTATTTTAAGCAGCGCATTGTTTTAAAAGTGTCGTTATTTTTTTTGCTTGAAACCTATATCCATATCCAATGTAGTAGAACGCAATAAATCATATGTCAGCAACGTTTAATAGCAAGGCCTAACAGCAACGTAAAAGGACGTGCATTTTCTTTTTCATATGCCCACTCAAGAATACGGGGTCTTAGGCTATAGTTAGTTTTATTAAGAGCTAATTGCTTTATATATATATATATATATATATATATATATATATATATATATATATATATATATATATATATATATATATATATATATATATATTTGTAATTGGGTATTTGGACAGCAAACCCTATTTTATACAAGTTTATACTGAGTATACTGTTTTACTGATACCAGCACTATATGTGCGATATATATATATATATATATATATATATATATATATATATATATAGATATATATATATAGATAGATAGATAGATAGATATTTACTTAGGTTAACAAAAATACGCCGCCTTCCTTGATGAATTTCAACTTATCATCAAGAAAATATTTACAGAACTAGAAAGGATTATTATAAAATATAATTAGGAATAATATATCTATATTATTTAATGAAACATACTTATACGAAGATAGAACTTCTAAAGGAAAAAAATGAATAAGAAGACAAAAGGAAAATCTATCCTGAGCCGACGCATTTCGTCTTCTTATCAAGGCAAATATAAGAGTTTATTTTGTTGTAAGTATTTATATACAACAGCAAGGTTGTCATGGGTTTATCAAGATAGGGATAGGTTTCTTTCTTTATTTATTTATTTGGATGAATTTAGATTAATTTATTTTACTTGTTTTTTATTATTTATTTATTATACTGTATATTTTTATTTACTCTTTTCGGTTTTCGATTTTTAAGTAACGTAGTATTTTTCTTTTTTTTATCGTTATATAACAGATATAGCTATGTTTTTCGTCCGATTTTTGATTTGAATTTTATAGTCTAACTAATATTTTAGTCATAATGCTTTGTTAATTTGTTTATTATTTACTTTATTTATTTGGGTTAATTGTTTTTTTTTTTAATTTCTTTATTCTATTTCTTCTATTCTAACTGGTGTGATTTGTCTGGGTTAATTTATTTTACTTATTTTATTGTCATTTTGTTTATCTATTTTATTTTATTTTTTTCAGTTTTCGATTTTTAAGTAATGTAGTAAAAATTTGTTTTCATGTCTGCATTTTGAGATGAGCTCGGATCTTTTATTTAATAATTTATTTTGGTCTGGGAAGGTAATGATAGCTATTTTTCCTCCAAGCAAAGTTTGCAAGTTTTTAATTGGTTGTTGTAGGCTGATGAACTTTACCTTATTTTCCAATATGTTTTTGGTGTGATGTACGCTTTGTTTTTAAGTTCCCAGATATAGTTAGAAAGCAATGTGCTGTTCGCATATTTATTATTTGTGAAAGATGTTTTGTGTGCATAATTTCTTTGTTTCTAGGGTCCTTCAGTTACTCCTATGTATACCTTTTCTTCATTATCTGGTAATTTTATCTTGGCTTGGTATATTACGTTGTTTTGTAAACAATTACCATTTAAGGGACATTCGTTCTTTATTCTGCAGTTACACGTGGGTTTAATTTGTTCGTGCGGTTTGTTGATAATTTTCCCGTTGTGCTTTTTTATTATTTGTGCCATGCACCTGTAGCTTATTTTTACTGTGTTTTTGTTGAATATTTTGTGTAGGATTCTTGATTCCGGGAAGTGTTTGCATAAGAGTTTGAAGAATAATTTTTCCTATGTTTGCTTTTACGCTTTTGCTGTACGGTGGGTTGAATCATATATATATACTAGCAGTAGAGCCCGGCGTTGCCCGGGGATGTAACAGTAAGAGATAGATCAAGTATCGACCATCATAAAGACTGAAAAATAAAATTGACAAAGATTATTGTTTAAGGTTGACGGACACGCATGTCTTAATTAGTTTTTTTTTAAATTTTTTTTATTTTATTTTGTTTTTTTTTTACCAATTGGTCAAACCCAAACTCAAACTCAAACAAAAACATTGTTTTCAATCGTTATGAGTCTACCGATTGAATAGAATTTTATTATAAACAATTGTCGTGTAAATGGAATTTTTAAAGCATTCTGAATGTAAAAATAAAGAAAAAAATGTGCAAGACAATAAGAAACACTGCTCAAGAATAAAGAAAATGTATAAATTCCTTTCCATAGATATAGGTTTTAATCCAATTCTTCACTGTGTCGGACTAGACAATTTTTCTCTACAGAATCTATTTTACATATCTATATATTCGTCCATACTTCGTATATTGCTGCCAAATATGGTCCGGTGCGTCTGCTATATATTTAGATATTCTTTATAAAATCCAAAGAAGAATCAGCAATATTATTGGTCCTGGTCTGGCGTCTCGACTTCAATCATTTTCCCATTGCCGTAAAGTTGCTTCCCTTTAGCTTTTTTTTATAAATACTTCCATGGTAATTGTTCCGATGAACTCTTCACAAAGTTACCTAGACTTTATTAATTTAAGCGCAGTAATAGATTGATGTTGAAATCTTACCAATCTACCGTCTAGTTGGCTAGATGTAACCGTAAGTTTTATGCTAACAGTTTCTTTTCTCGCACTTCTCACTTGTGGAACTCCCTTCCGACTTTTTGCTTTCCACCCAACGTTAAACAGCAAAAATTTAAATGCAGTATTAATCTACTAATTGCTATCTACTGTCTTCCTGATCACTCTTCTATTGTTCTCGTTCCTTAGTAATGTTTCTGTTTCCTAGTTATTTTGCACCCAGTAACTTTTTGTATCTCAGTGGCTTTACTGCCTTCCTTGAAGTGAATTTAATTAAAAAAATTCTAACCATCATTTTTTAAAACAATAAAAGTTGCCGAACCTGGGTTTTATAATAAGTATAACTCGATAACTCGATATTAATAAGTATAACACGATATAAGTTGTCTCCTTTTTATGAATGCCTCTTAATGGTGTTTTCAAATTGATTTCGCGCAAAAACAATTGTGTTTTTCCAATTTTTGGTCAGAACAACCACAAGGCAATTTTACGTAGTCCTGTGAAGTTTTGTTGAAATCGGTTGAAAAATGTAGGAAATCCGATCCAATATATAAACGCACACACACACACACACACACACACACACACACACACACGCACACAATCAGCGTTTTATAATAAGTAATATATATATATATATATATATATATATATATATATATGTGTGTGTGTGTGTGTGTGTGTGTTTGCGATTGAGTATTTGGGAAGCAAACCCTATTTTATACATGTTTCATTAAAGATGACTGACAAGTTATTTCATATAAACCTCTTATTCAATTTTTGGCTGAAATCAGTGTCAAAAGGACAGTTTTTCCCATTACTGTTATGGGGTCCACCCCTTTTTGATATAAGTGAACTCGACCAAAGTGTTATTGGGACTGCTGCCGTTAAATACCCGCAGTCAGTCAGAATATACGAACGGAGATAGAGAGATTGTGATTGAGTTGGAGGTAGAGTAACAGTGTGAGGTAACCGCTTGTAGAAGTCAGTTACAAGCACGTAGACTCTAAGGAAGTCCTACTTCGAGACTGTATATATCTATATATATTATTATTACGACTAACCGCGTTCCTGGATTTACTAACAGAATTACCCTTTGTATTATTGTGTAAATACATTTAATTTCTTATCTTTATTTCTTACGTTTGTCATTCATTGGAGACCGAATTTCATGTCGGAATTCACAACAATTACACCGCTTTTTTTTTAATTACCTTCACTCTTCGGCAACTTTTATTGTTTTAAAAAATGATGGTTAGAATTTTTTTAATTAAATTCACTTCAAGGAAGGCAGTAAAGCCACTGAGATACAAAAAGTTACTGGGTGCAAAAGAACTAGGAAACAGAAACATTACTAAGGAACGAGAACAATAGAAGAGTGATCAGGAAGACAGTAGATAGCAATTAGTAGATTAATACTGCATTTAAATTTTTGCTGATTAACGCTGGGTGGAAAGCAAAAAGTCGGAAGGGAGTTCCACAAGTGAGAAGTGCGAGAAAAGAAACTGTTAGCATAAAACTTACGGTTACATCTAGCCAACTAGACGGTAGATTGGTAAGATTTCAACATCAATCTATTACTGCGCTTAAATTAATAAAGTCTAGGTAACTTTGTGAAGAGTTCATCGGAACAATTACCATGGAAGTATTTATAAAAAAAAGCTAAAGGGAAGCAACTTTACGGCAATGGGAAAATGATTGAAGTCGAGACGCCAGACCAGGACCAATAATATTGCTGATTCTTCTTTGGATTTTATAAAGAATATCTAAATATATAGTAGACGCACCGGACCATATTTGGCAGCAATATACGAAGTATGGACGAATATATAGATATGTAAAATAGATTCTGTAGAGAAAAATTGTCTAGTCCGACACAGTGAAGAATTGGATTAAAACCTATATATATGGAAAGGAATTTATACATTTTCTTTATTCTTGAGCACTGACAATAAATATAATAAATATTATTTACTCATTAGATTATTTATTTACACTATTATATTGTTCATTGGAATCGTTGGAAAAACATCAGTAAATTGCCAATTGATTCAAACTTTATAGAATGGTAAATGATAAGGATTTCCTTAGAGTTGGTTCACATATTCATATTTTAATAATTTAGTAAATATCCAAGCGCCTTCGGGTATTCTATTAGCCATTATTAAGTATTTTTTAAACTGAATATGTAGATTATATATATATATATATATATATATATATATATATATATATATATATATATATATATATATAATGAAAAGAAGATAAACCGCAAACCTTTTTGGTTGAAATGTGGATTTTTATTTTAAAATATATATTATACTCTATTTTCCATAATTCTGCTACACAGGTTTCGTGACCTTCTTCAAGTGTAGGTGTTTCCACATATCATAAAAATGAATTTGTTGCGTGGTAGGGATTCAAATGTCTTTCTTGTACTGGTGATAAGAGTTTTATATATATATATATATATATATATATATATATATATATATATATATAGTTCTCTTGTTAATATTTCGTTCTTTCGCGTGGTACGACGTTATAGAACTGCATTATGAATTTAGAATTTGCGTCTGGTATTTCGCAACCGTTATCGTCGCATAGCAAAGTTCTATGTCAGCATAACAGAATCGACTCCTGTATTTGGTAATTATGTGTGTATGCTGTGTATTCGTGTGTGGGATTATGATCTATTTAGTGCTAGTTTAAATTTGTTTATGAAGTTTTTTTTTTCTTGTATTTGTTGATAAGAATAATTGTCTGTTTGATTAAATTTACCTTGATTACATTTCTGTTGTCGGGTAATTTGGGAAATTCTGTGGATTAGTGCTTGGTTGATATCTATATATGGCTTCTTGCATTCTGTGCATTTGAGTGCACAAATCACATTTTTGGAGTTGCAGTTTAAATTTTTATTTATTATGAATGTTTTTATGGAGTTTTCAAAGGTGTATTTTCCTTCTATAATGAAGTCACAAACTCCACTTCTTTTTTATTGCATTAACTTACTAACCACTCGTTGAATGACGTGATCCTTAGGTTTAAAATTGTAAAATAGGTTAGACGTTCTGTCTATGCTAGTACTTTGGAAAATCAACATATTGGAAGACTACGGTCACGTTTTAAATTTAGACTTGTTCTTCGTCTAAAAGCCTAGTCTGTCCAGCTATTTACCCATAGCTGGGGAGAGAAGATCCGAATTCATACCTTTCCCAATGGTATTAACGACTGAAATTCGAACTTGGATCTCCGATTCCGCAATCCGAACCACTTCTCATTACTCCATCGCGCCTCCATTCTAGAGAATTTCGTTTCATCGGGAATCTCTACGGCAGAATAAATGTGTCAGAAATATTAAATATATATTTTTTTCTAGTGACTGATTTGTTTATATTCTTTTATGTCAATACAGAAATCCTAAGACGGTCACCGTGAAGAACTATGAGGGATATTCCTTTAAGATTCCTTTAGCTGGAACATTCCTTTAACAGAAACATTGTTCTCTGCCCAGTGAATGACAATAAAATAAAAATAAATACAGCAATTGTTTTTTTTTTATCTTATTTCTTGTAAAGAAAATTAAGGAATTGTCTTCACTTTATCGTAATTGGAATTAATGTGTATAAATTTAAAACGTTTTTCATCGTCTGTTAATCTTCGATACGGTTGTTTAATATAACCAGGAAGTGTGTTGTTTTTAGTTTTATTTCTGTCCTGTAAGGATTGATTGCAGGGACAGCTATACTATAAGGTTGAATATAAAGGTGAGGCTATCGATTTGATTGTTTTTTTTTCTTCTGTTTCTTTTGCTCAAGAAAGTCGATTTTTCTTCCGCTCTGAATGGAATCCTGAAAAAGAATTCTTTGCTCGATTCGTTCAATCTGTTCCAAAATTAGTCCCCAAGGATTTTACACGAGTCAAATAATGTATATACAAAGGTGAATCAGCAATTCTGTAGGCGGATAAGGTTATTAGGTGAAATTTGATCTGAAATTTTCACCGTATAATGTTCGATTTATATGACAACAAACGTCTTGTTAAATGATTTAAGACTGAAGGGGATTATTTTGTAGTATGCAATCAATATTGCTCTTGGCAATTATATTGAAAATAAATATTTCTTGTGTGAAATAAATGCCCTTTCATCATTGATGAACCTATATAAATGGTTACTATTCACTAATGAATTACGGCTTACGGCCATATCATGTTCAAACATCGGTTCCCGTATGATCACAGAAGTTAAGCAATGTCAAAACTGATCGGTACCAAGATGGCTGACCGCTTGGGAATATCAGTTGCTATAAGCTTCGATGTGCGGATGGTGTATTTGATAAGAGTATTTGCGCGTAAGTGAATATAAACAGATCCAACTGGAATTGAAACTCTTCTGTCTGATTAACAATTCCGAGCCATTATCCATTACACCACCCGACTTGACGTTGCTTAACTTCTAACTCCAAATATCAATTTGTAAAGGATAACATTTGTTAAGTGGACATGACATCAATCAATGACCAATAATTTCGGTAACAGAATTCGCTGCGCTACTTTTGACATTCTGTGAGTCGAATGCAAAATCTGTGACACGTTGAAGTCGTTTTAACGAGTACTCACACTTGTTCGTGTACCCAGGTTGGTTTTAAGATAAGCTCAGAAAATTACTGACTCAGTTTTTATAAATTTAAAAACATGTTTTCCTTGAAGTCATATAAAAACACAGAAATTCCACGGCGCATTTTAACTTTAACCTTTAACCCTGCTTTCTGGCGAGATTGGGTAAATATCGGCTTGCTTTCCAGCAAGCACCGAGACGTCGAACTCTTTGTTTTCGGACAGAGAGGAATCCAGATGAGGCTATGCTGAAGGGCAGAATCACGCCTGGGGAGGGTGACAAACCGGATCCCCTATATGCGGAGTCTACGGGGAATTTTTGCCTGTGCCTTCGGACTCGGTTCGCCCCACATAAAAATCGGCCTTGTGCCACAAACTGCCGCGTGGGGAGGTTGGTATTAGGTTGGTGCAAAAATAATTTCGTTTTCTCACATAGTAACATATGTTAGAAAACGAAATTATTTTTGCACCAACCTAATAAATACAAGCTTTCTTTCCAGCTTAGGTTTGAGCAAGCATCTAGACGTCGAACTATCTGATTTTGGGCAGAGAGGAACCCAGACGACTCTATGCCAAAGGGCAGAGTTCCGTCCGGGGAGGTAGACAAAGCCGACCCCGTTTATACGGAGTCTACGGGGAAATTTTACCCGAGCTTATGGGCTCGGATCGCACCGCATAATAATCGGCCTTGTGTCACATCCTGCCTCGTTGGGAGGTCGGATAAATACCGGTTTGCTTTCCAGTTTCAGATGAACTTGTAAATATCTACTTGTATTATTCGCGTTTAAAATAAACCTTTATATTTTGTAAGTTACCGTTCTAGTTATTAATTCAAATTACCGCCCCAGACAACATTACAAAACTATGGATAGTGGAGTAGTTTTCCGTTGCCTTCTCTGCAGTTTGAAATTTAGAGTAGATCTACTCCTAGATTGTCATCCACTGAGTGTCTTATCTGCCATAACTGGAGGTAGAAGGAATTGTTTGATTCATTACTCAAAAGGCATTTGTGGAAAAGTGGTCGCAACAGAATAGACTGGAATTAGAACTCGGATCGTTGATTTTATTTTCTGCGCCGATAACCGTTAAGGTACCCACACATCATTTTAATAATTTTATATAATTGAGTTTATTAATAAATTTTAATAATATATTTTCATGTTCCATTAGATTATTCGTTTATAAATTTATAGAGATTATATCTTGGTTACTGAATGCTAAGTGCAGCAATGATAAAGGTAATATTAGCCGTTTCCTTATAAGGAAACATTCGGCATTCATTGACCGAGCAGCCAGTGCTACTCGACTTACATTCTTCTTCACTTCCTGTCCATCAACCTGGGATCAAAGTGTATCCTAATCTCTAATGTTAATGTTAATATTAGCCATTTCCTTATAATGAAATATTTCGTATTCATTGATCGAGCAGCCAGATGGTTGAAATTTAGAAAATCTTTCTCTTAAAACAATTTTTCAGGAAAATTGGTTTCTCAAGTCCAGTAACTGTTAACTCTCTTTCTTGTATTGACGTGGGTTTCCTTCCTAACCTTTTGTTTGAAGTAGTGTGAAACGTCAACACCTTATGTCATAATTCGATTTACATGTGATATCCATTTTTGCTTTTGCTGCTGTTAGTAGTCCTTAAGTGAAGTGGTTACTGCTATTTGGTACTGTTCTTTGTGATTCTGTATGCGCCAGACCACAATGTTTGAAAAAGTATGGGTCTTCATGAAAACCCACATGATTCATTCGTTCAAAACCATTTTTAACATTTGATCTGAGAAAGCGGTTGTGCACACGCATGGAAAAAACGCTATTATAGATAGATATATAAACCTCCATCAGAGAGAAGAGAGTCTCTTACATCCACGCGAGAATGTAGTGTCCTAATTCGGAAAGAGCCTTGGTGTCACCCACCCACTGACTTGGAATTCAATAAAATGTCATGTTACATATGAGATATTAAGTAGCATTATCTTTGTAAGACAGATAACGGTACGAGAAATGAACACTAAATGAATTCGACTAGATATATAAAAAAAAAAAATTCTAAAATTTCCAGCACTCCTCGTTTGGGCGCATGTACAGTCGAACCAACATAATAAATTTAGTCCCATGAAGGGCGAAACGCATCGCAAGTAAACTTTTTCCACTTTGTCATACAATTCATCCAATATATATATATATATATATATATATATATATATATATATATATTACAATGAATCATTCGCACAAAAAGTAAATTAGTAAAGTTAATGAGATAAAATGGCGAATTCACTTCGCTAACTAAATTTGAATAACAACTCGATAAATGTTATCCTTGTTTTTCAAAATTATAACTGTCTTCCTTAAATATGCAATGACTTTTGACGGGTCCTCCGTTCATCATCAGGCATTGGAACGATTTTCTTTTTTGGCAAAAAATTCAGGTAGCATCCGAGACGAAAAAATATAATGTAAATCGAAATATGTTTTTTTGAAGTGTGTTATTGATAACAATTCATATATATATATATATATATATATATATATATATATATATATATATATATATATATATATATATATATATATATGGAGAGAGAGAGAGGGAGGGAGGGAGGAAGGGAGGTAAGAAGGAGACAAGAAAAGAAGTTAACTAAATTTAAGTTCATACACCATTTTTGCATCAGTATCTCACATGGTTTTGTGCCTCCTAACAACAAGAGGAGAAAAATTTAATTGTTTATTATGTCTATTTTACTTTTCATGAGTGCTTGCTGAAAATAATTCTAATGTGAAATTCTAATCTGAATAGATTTTGTGAAGAGGGTCGGG
Organism: Acanthosepion lycidas; assembly: GCA_963932145.1. Classification (NCBI taxonomy): domain Eukaryota; kingdom Metazoa; phylum Mollusca; class Cephalopoda; order Sepiida; family Sepiidae; genus Acanthosepion; species Acanthosepion lycidas. The sequence continues at coordinate 57,805,236 of OZ010615.1, forward strand.
CCGAGAACTTTTCATTTGTATAGTGAATCCATTAACTTTTATACTTCTCAACTCTTATAATATAAAAAATAATCTTCGAAAATTTTCATGAAGCTTAACAAGCGAAAATATTCATTATAAAAATATTTCTCATCTTTTTTTTTAATATTCTGTTGTCTTTGAAGGCCTACTGCTACATTTAGTTAAAAGGAAGGATCGGATGATGTCTGCAACAATAATAGACTTTTTTGCAGGCTCCTCCACTAATTCGCTGAAAAAGATCATACCATGATGAAAAAATGCCCCAAACATTATAAAAACAAAATTTTATCGACAAAATATTTATATTATTATTAAGATGAAAGACCAAAATGTTTTTGATTATTTTAAATGCTTTAATCCTTTCTAGCACCTTCAAAATTTTAGTTAAAAATCTTGTTTTTCTTGCAAAGGGTTGGGATTGAGGGTGGGGTCAAAGGTTAATATAGGAAATTTCAGTGTTCTTTTTTGCGGTAAGAACAATATTGATTTGGAAATAATTGTCGGATTTTAATGAAACTTCCAGGACATATTCAGAAATGAATGAAATCGTTTTTGAATTTTTTTTAGAAAATTTTATAAAAATATCGTTTTTCTTTACATCTGTTAACACTCACTTACATAATTTTATGAAATTTCGAGAAATTAAAATTCCACCCTCTTCACATTTATATTCGATAAAAGCAGAAATCCTTGGGCAATTTAAATCCTCCATTTGTTTTTGTCAAATAGAAACAGCATTTACTGAAAAGCTGCTCTAAATCGTAAAATAAAAAATGCAATAAAACTATGACATTATTTAATTAGAAAAGCTTTAATTGCTTTTATAAGAAAGATATAAAAATACTATTGTCTTAAAAATATCTTTTTTCGATGAATAATGAATATTTACAAGAATTGTTTTAATTTTTAAAAAAATTAGTTAGAATAAATTTATTAAGTTTTTTTTTTTTTTTTTAAGCGTTTTACCACAAGCAAGGCGGGAAGCCATTACGGCGCAAGGGGTTACAGAAAATTTAGAGCAAGATCAGATAGAAGTGATAGAAGAAAGGATGAGGAGAAGGATAGTGGATAGATCTAGGCAACTGGAGATGTCGATTGACATCACACTTGAATAGCTGGAGATTATAGCTCTCAGGGAAACTGGAATAGGGAAGGGAGTTCCACAGACGAGAGGTGCGAGACATGAAGCTATTGGAGTAGAAGAGACGGCTACATCTAGGAGTTTCGACAGTGAAGGGATGAGAGCGGGATGCCAGCCTCGTAGGGCGCTTGAACTCATGAAGTCTGGGAACCAGCGAATGCAGCTTCTCGGAGCAATTTCCATGAAAGTATTTGTAAAAAATACAGAGTGAGGCGACGGCGCGCCTAGGAGAAAGTGACTGCAGACGAGATGCCAGAGCAGGGCCAATTATATTGCATATCCGCCTCTGGAGCCTATCAAGAACCCCGAGGCAAACAGAAGGGGCACCAGACCATATATGTCAGCAATACTCCATGCAAGGGCGAATTGTTGATTTGTAGATCTGGAGGATCGATTCCGGGGAGAAAAATTTCCTGGCGCGGCACAGGGAGCCAACTTTCCTTGCGGTGGACGAATCAATTGACTCAATGTATTTGTTTCATCTCAGGTCAGCAGTCAACGTGAGACCAAGGAGCCGCAGATAGTTGCTCTCGAGAAGTTGAGTGTCAGACATTCTAATGGAGGGCAGGGAAGGATGTGGTGATTAATAGAGAGCAGTTTTGTTTTTGAAGCATAAAGGTGGCCAGCCAATTCTTGCCCCAGTTCACAACCGATTGGAGGTCCTTTTCGAGACGCAAGGCCAGGTTAGATTTGTTCTTGAGGCAGGAATAAATTGTGGTGTCATCCGCGTAGATGCCAACTTGGGAATTTATGGCGTCAGGAAGGTCGTTTATGTAGATAAGGAATAGAGTGGGGCCTAGGATGGAGCCTTGAGGAACACCTGCGTTCGTGGGATAGGAACTGGAGGAGAATCTGTTGAGAATGACCTTCAATTCACTGTTTGACAGGAATGATTGTATTAGGTCAAACAATCGACCCGTAATGCCATAACCATGGAGCTTGCGAAGAAGTCCGGCATGCCAAACCCTATCAAATTCTTTGGAGATTTCTAGGGTCACGGCACGAGCTTCCCCGTTATTTTGAAGAGCTCGGTAGTCAGTTTCAGTGATGACCGTAAGCACATCAGCTGTAGATCAGGCAAAGCGGAAGCCATATTGCTTGTCTGAGAGCAGATCATGGGATGTGAGGTGGTTAACCACTTCGGTATTGATTAGGGCTTCGAAGACTTTGCCGAAGAGGGGTAGGAGACTGATAGGACGGTAGTTAGAAGGGTCAGAGGGGTCGCCAGAGTTCTTGAAGACTGGAACAATCGAAGAGGACTTCCAGCAGTCAGGAAAACAAGATTCCTTGAGGCAGTAGTTGTATGGTTTAGAAAGGGCGGGCGCCACTTCAGGCGCGCATTTCTTCAAGACAATGGCTGGTATCCCATCTCCACCACTAGCCTTGTTGGGGTCTAAATTAGAGATAACGCCCAATACCAAAGACGGTATTGTAACCCAATCAATAGGGCCTCAGTACTAAGAGGGAAGTCGTGTATGGGTACACCGGAAGAGTCGAGTGTCGAGTAGAATGAAAATTTCCGAGTAAAGCATTCAGCCTTGTCGACAGAGAAGGTCAGGACTTCGAACTGGTTGAACAAAGGAGGTAAAGAGGGTTTGCAATTGTTCAATACGCTCTTGCAGAGACGCCAATAATCTTTGGAGCCAAATTTGCGAGATGCAATACGCTCCTTCATCCGAGCCGCAAATAGTGACTTAGTATCGTTGAGGACACGCTTACACTCGTTATGGGCGGAGGCAAAGAGACGTATTTTGCAGTCAGACATGTCGCTACGGAATAGGTGAAAGTAGTGGTTCCTATGGGCGATGGCGGCTGAGCAAGCAGTGCAGAATCAGGGGGAGGAGCGCGACTTGACCCTATATTTCCTTGATGGGATGAAAGCGTCGATTCCAGCTTTAACCCAGGATGAGACCTCAGAAGCACATTCTTGGACGGGGAGCGTAAAGACACCACCCCAGGGGACATCGCGGAGGAAATCACGGAACGCGTCCCAGTCAGCTCATTGATAGTAGAAAGAAGTTCTAGTGGTAGGAGGTTCTTTGTATGGGGTGGAGTTGAAGGAGATGTTAACAGATACTACCGCATGATCAGAGTTACCAAGAGGGCAGAGTTGCGTGGCGCTGCAGGACTCGGGGATGGAGGTAAAACACAGATCGAGAAGAGAAGTTTTCAATCTTTTAAAATTCTGTTTGATTTCACCCTTTTAGATGATTTTGTTATTAAGTTAAGACTAGAATTACTAATCATAAATATAAACACTTACTACAAATCATCAAATACCAATATTTTTTAAAAGAATTTAAATGTAAATTGTATGTGTATAAACAGGCCGATTTTTGCAGATACGGATGATCCTAAACGATATTATCAGAAAATAAGAGTGATAATTGAATTTTATTGAACTGATAATATTGAATTTTAGATATTTTGGATTTAAATTTACTGTAGATTAAATTTAAAGCCAATATATCTAAAATTCAATAAAACATTAGATTATGGAGAATATTTTCCTAAAATTTTAAGATTACTGAGTACTTAAAAATTATACACAAAAGTCGCTCACGTTATATTGTTCAATTGTTTTTCTATGGATAAAGCCACTGTAGAACGACATTATATAAACAACCTGTCAACAAGCTGTCAAACACGAATAGATTAAATAAACAGTTACTATTGTTTAAAAAAAAAGGTTTTTAATAAGGAGAATTACACTGCAATGAAAGATGACTAAAAAAGGGCGTTAATCAATTATTTTAGCGAAAAAAACAAAACAAAACAAAACAAAAAAACAGACCCCCCCCCCAAAAAAAAACTCCAAAAAACTAAAGATGCTGGTAAAATGATCAACTTTCTGTACTGCTTCAGTAAGTACCTATCCTCTACATTTTTCAGGCTAAAAATGGGGTACTGTTGCCATATTTGGGCGGGAGCTGCACTGTCCTCATTTTCCAGTCTTGATTTTAAGAGTCTCTGAGTGCTTCTTAGAGGAGAATTATTTTCCACTCTTCAACCTCTCTCTTTCACAGGCGGGATGTAGCGAGTCTCTCACTGCTCTATCGCTACTTCCATAGAAAGTGCTCGGTCGAACTTCATCTCCTGGTTCAACCAGGTCAGATCTTCACTGTTAGGACCTGCCATGTCACTTACATAGCAAACCACGCACATTCCCCCCGTATTCCATCGCCGAGAAGTTTCATTCAAACAGCTTCTTCTGGCGAACCATTGCACTGTGGAACAGACTCCCAAGAGGATGCTTCTCTGATCACTACAATCTTAATCTGTTCAAGAGTTAACCGTTTTCTTCCCCTCCTATCTATATAAACTGTGCCCCTTAACGTAACGCTCTAAACTTCAGTGGTCCCCTGTAAAAAAAAAAGAAGGAAATGTCAATTTAAATTAGTTTTAAAATTAGTTTTTTAAATACACAAAAGTATTTTGCTTATTGGAAATATTAAATTTAATCTATTAGCTTAAAATTAAAAGTAAAATAAAAGCTTCAAGAAAGATTTGTCATTTAAAGTTATTCATTATAAATCTTCGGTATTATGCTTTTCTCTGGAAGAACCTACTTTTAGGTATTTTTCTTTCTTTTTACATGGTTTATAAATCATGCTTTAAACTACAATCGTACTTGCTTTCATCCAAGTCGACTTTTTCCCTCCTAATATCATCATAGACGTCATTGCTACAGTAGGAAATGCGTTAATTGAAACATTAATGACAACATCCATTTCATATTTTGTTGTTGTTGCTGGGACAAAAATGTTCTGATTTAGAGATCGGATATTTCTATAGCTTTTTGCCACCAGGTTATGTATTCACGAATGTCGCGCTTTGTTGATCAATGATTTTTTTAAATTCATCATTTTTTAAAACCTTTTTCCTTTTTACTCGATGAATTGGTGGCAGCTCAGAAATTGTTGGTAACAAATGAGCCATGTTGATTGCCCATTAAATTATGCTTTATTTTATAAAAAGAAAAAACGTACATTAATGAGTGGGTCTTGGTAATGAAAGATGCATACAAAAACCTGATTTTAATTTGATTCTTTTTTATGGCTTATCAACCCATTGCAGGTTATTTAAAGTCAGAAAATATTTTTGGATTGGAAGATTTTGGTTGTTGAAAATAATGGTTTAGTGATATAAGTCTTACTAATTAACCCATAGCTGGTGGAGGAGATGGATTCCATCCATGCTATATACGCCTAAGCGAATATAACGGACTCTCACGGGAAATAGAACGCGGCTCTCCGATTAACAATCTGGAGCCATTATTCAATACAAAACCCGTATATTCAAGCTTACAGCCCCTGGTTTTTCGCAAGCGGCCACCCATCTAGATACTGACCAGGCTCGAAGTTGCTTAACTTCGGTGATCGTACGGGAACCGCTGTTTCAACGTGATGTAGCCGTAAGACATACAGAGTACTGAAGAAACAGAGAAATAGAGAAAAAGAAATAAAGAACAAAAATAAATAAGGAAAGAAAAGATAGAAAGAAAGAAGGAAGGAAAGAAAGAATGGAATATATGAAGAGGAAGAAATTGAGTGATAGTAGCAGAAAGAGAGAAATAATAAAGAAAGAAATTTAGAAAACGAACAAAAAAAGAAAGAAAGAAGGAAATAATGAAAAAAATGAAAGAAAGAAACGAATAGATTGATACTAGCAGAAATAGAGCAAGAAACAAATTTTAAGAATGAAGGAAGGGTAGAAGGAAAGAAGGAAAGAAAGAAACGAAGAGGAAAAAATAAGGTGATAGTAGCAGAAAAAGAGAAACAGAGAAATAAATTTTAAAAAAAGAAGAAAGAACATAAAAAAAGAAAAAGAAATGAAAATTCCTATAAGAGACAAACACAAGTTTTAAACCGACAAAATAACGAAAGAAAGAAAAAGAGAGAGACAAAGACGAAGAAATAGATTCATCGTATCACAGATAGAGAAAGTAAATCGTCAAATCTTTCATAATATTTTGATTCTTTTGTGTCGTTTCCATTCATGATGTTGGCGATCAAGGCTCTCCACAACTTCCTGTTCTTTGAAGCTCTCAATAAATTTTGTCTTTTTGCCATCTCTTGCATACTCTGCTCCGCCTTTTATTCACTTATAATTGCCAGGTAGGTGATGCGCTGTCTCTCTTGCCTTCAATCTGTCCTGTGAGTATAAAATTTTCCAAGCCTTCTGTCCTTATTATGTGAACCCCAACTGCCTATTCCTAATGTTAAATATAAGTATACTTTTCGTTTCCATTGTCTCTAGAGCTTCGTCGTTCCTCGCAGGTTCGGTCCATGGTATTCTCAGAATACTATACAACTGCATTTCTCTTGCTTCAAAGCTCTTCTTAATCTGTGAGAAGATTGTCCTGCATTCACTGCCATATAGGAGGACTGATATTACATAACAATTCAGTACTCTTTTCTTTGTTTCTCTTGCTTCAACTTTTTTCTTCATCTTTGAAGAGATTGGCCAGCCTTTACTGTTATATAGGATATATACATAACAGTTCAGTACTCTTTTCTTTGTTTTTAACGAAATCTTTCTCTTTCTTAATACTTTGCTTAGCTTTTGGAAGGCATCTTTCGCTATCCCAATGCGTTTTTCGGATTTCAGTGTCGCACTTTCGATTCTCTGTTAAAACGCTTTCCAGATATTAAAGTTTTTCTACTTATTTGATTTCGGTATCTCCAATTTGTAATTTTCATCTTGGGCTGTTCATTTTGCTAACAATCATGATTTAGTTTTTTTTTTCTTTTTGCCTTCTCGCCTTCCTTCACTACCTTTTGTAGGAATTCTTGTAGTTTCCGTTCCTTGTTTGCTATCAACACTGTGTCATCTGCATATCTAATGTTGTTAAGATTGTGTCCGCCAATAATGAATCCTGGTAGGATTTCTAATTATCTCAGAATCACCTCACTGTATAGATTGAATAGGTCTGGTGAGAAGACATATCTTTGTTTTACACCCTTTTCATTCTTTTGTATATTTACTGAACTCATTTTCTGTTCGTATACAGGCAGTTTGCTGCCAGTGCAGATTCTGGATTATTCTAATATCCTTCCCAAAGATGTCAAGGTTAATGAGCCGTTCCAATAGATCTTTGTGACGTTCTTTATCGGACGCTTTTGCATAATCTCTAAAACACAGGAACATCTTCCACCTCTTTTGTATTGGTTTTTATCATTTCCGCAGTCAGCACTTAGTTATATTTTGCAGTGTAAGACTGCCTTCCTGGATCCCTTATTTATAGCTATATAGTCGATTTGGTTTTTCGTTTCACCTCCCTCGCCTTCTCCATGTTCACATGCATCTCTGGTGTTCTTGAAACCACGTATTGGCTACTAACTGATTGTTCGCCGTGCACCATTCAGCCCATTTTTCTCCGCGTTCATTACGAGTTCCTTTGTCAACTATTTCACCATCTGACTTTGACAGGCATTCAGGTCCCTCATGAGGATTGTAATTTCTTCTGATATTTTGATTAATGAATGAAATCATAGTCAATTTGCGTAAGTTAAAAAATACAATGACTGCGAACAACGACTGCATTCTGGTTTCACTTCAAGAAATTCGGCATTATTTTTATTTTTTATTTTTATTTTTTATTGGCTGCGAATCTTGAACTCTTCGTCTAAGTCCAAAACTTAAGTCAATTTTGTTTAATCAAAGAATTTTAAAATCAATTTGAGATGCACAACTTTGGCGGCCATTTTAGGAGTAAACTATTGAATGATTACTTCACTTTTTAGATATATATTCTTGAGACGGATCTGAAAATTGTCACCCTAGCATATTGTTTGCCATCGTGGCTTTTTATTGGTCAAAGCAGAGTCAAGGTGATTGACAATGCAAACAAGACGTACGGAGGTTAGACTTGCACCACTATCAAGAGAAGTGGCTACGATTTGAACATGATTCGCCGATTTCATTCTCCTTTTTTCATTTAAGCTGTGGAAATTAGAACGTGGAAATCCCATGATGCCTTTCAAAAACGAATTCTCATTTTGTATATTTTAATACTTTTTAAATGCCACACTTTTTCAGGACGTAAATAATCATTGCTCACTACAGTTTCCTTTTCTTTATCATTTGTAGATCTGTGAGTTTCACTGAAAATATAATGAAACGCTTCTAATATCTTTTCTATACAGTGCACGTTGGCATTATTTTTTATCTAGTTTATCTTTCATCTTTTGTTGTTTTTATCACAGCGTTCAGTGTTTAATCAAACAGTATGCGTTTGGAATAAAGAATAGCCTCTAACGAGATCTGAACTCACATTCCGTATTCTTGGGAGTTCATCTGACATGGATGGCGCTTTATCAATTTGGTCACATAAAATCATTATGCAATAATTTTTAACTTTGGTCAAATAATTACTTCCGGATAAGGAATAATGTCCTTATATGACTAGATTTAAATTTCGTCTGAGGGGGCGGTCCCCATGATTAAATCGATAAGGCGCTGTCCATGTCAGAAGGGCTCCCAATGTGTGAATTCAAACTCAGCTCTTTGTTTCCTCAATTCTAGCCGCTATCCATTACTCCACCGGGCCTCTTGTTACACTCTCAGCTATGGGCAAATAGCGAAACCCCAAATACAGACAAAACACTATGAAAGCATAAGAAAATACATTTTTATAGTAAAATGACCAAAAAAAAATAACTAAGAATACATTTTATCTGTAGTTGTACGTTTAAAATATATTAAATTTAAAACATAAAACTGTTCAATATATAAAATATTTAAATTTCGAAATTTCAACACCTAGAGGTTGATATGCCGCTAAACAAAATCAACAATGACATTAATCCATATAATATCCTACAATTTCTTAAAGAAATCAAACTGTATTGCAAAATATAACTTCAACAAAACTATGGCATGAAACACACATATCACCACCTCTAGTAATTATGTCCACACGAACATGTATATGCACAAAAGTTGAGTATCATCTACCATATATTCAATTGTGGAAGCAGAATAACATAGCATATTTTTATTACTTCAAGGCTCAAAACAAAATTAAATTTCGGCATTAAATGTTGTATGAATGTGTTGATATGCCGTTAAAGAAACAAAAAAACAAAATCATTTTATTTCTTGATATCGACTACTCAGAATACTTAAAATCATTATCCTCCAAAATGATGCGATTGCTTTTAGTGATATATATATATATATATATATATATATATATATATATATATATATATATATATATATATATATATATATATATATATTGTCATCCACAGACAGACTGTATCACAGATCATCAATGTAGCTAGACATCCGATTGCCTCAAGCCAGGATCAAGATCCGACTGATTTGGCATCCGAGCTTTGCATTATCAGCAGTAGTCACTGTTTACAAATTCGTGCTTTTTCTCCAGAGTGCTCAACCGAAATATATATATATATATATATATATATATATATATATATATATATATAGTTGAATAATACATTTTAGATGCATCAAGGGTGGTCTTCAGTGATGCACTGTCCTCATTGCCTATTTCGCATCATGTCGACTCCAACATCAACCGGACCTGAGTCAAGACGAGTCAGACCGCCTTTTTAAAAGCGTCGTGCTTCGCACCGCGACATTACACACACACACACAAAAAAAAAGAAATCGCATTCCGAGCAAGGTCGGATTTCGACTGTTCTTATTGACATATGTCAGTCAACGTCAGCCAATGATAACAAGGCTTTTCACCCTCTCCTCCAATATATATATATATATATATATATATATATATATATGTTTGTGTGTGTGTGTGTGTGTGTGTGTGTGTGTGTGTGTGTGTGTGTGTGTGATAAGATAATTCTAAGGGGCCAGGCAAACCTACCTAGGTTTCACCTAAACAGATCGTCAGGGAGATGCTGACCGAAAACAATCGTCCAGACGATTGTTTTCGCCTTAGTTTAATGTTCTTGGTTCTGTCTTTTTTTTTATTCCACATGTTTCCTTGGGTACCGATTTGTTCTACTACAAGTCAAACTATCCAAGGTTTTTTCCAAGCGAGTACCACCATATATATATATATATATATATATATATATATATATATATATATGTTTGATTGAATAAATTAGAGACAATATGTCTGCTAATTTTTAATAAAATCCTTTCATACTCACGAATAACCTTCCGTGTATTGATGTTAAAGGATGAGAGAAATGTGCTATAGTTGTTTATAGCTTTTGTTTTAATTTCCCAGGTACTTTCGATCTTTTTCCAAGATAATCTTTAACGGTGCAAGTAATACAAAACTATATGTTGTTCGTTAATATAACTATTTTTACAAAGTTGAGTGTTGTTATCCATTATCGTAATTTTTTCATTATGCTTTTAAGTGCAAAATGATTGACAATGTGCTGCGCGTTCAAAATAATTGGGAAATAAAAGCAAAAGAAATTTAAACAGCCATCTATAGCACATTTCTCTCATCCTTCAACATCAATACACGGAAAGTTATTCGTGAGTATGAATAGATTTTATTAAAAATTAGCAGCCATAATATCTGTAATTTATTAAATCAGACATGTCTAAAAGAGAATTTGCTGCCTAAATACACACACACATATATGTGTGTGTGTGTATATATATATATATATGTTTGTGTATTTGAGAAATGTTCTAATGTTAAATGATTGGAATTTTTATCGCCTGATATAGAGAAACACGCACACATACATATAGACGCTAGCGTACTTGCGTATATGATTAAAAATAATTATATGTGTATATATGTATGTGTGTTTATCGCATTGATGTCCCCATGTTTGCGTGTTATTCGTTTTGGTCGATAAAGGACTTATTTTAAAAGTCTAAATTTTAGCAAATAAATTGTCCCTTTATTTAACGGTCTGAAGCCGAAGCGGAAACCTAACATTAGTGCCGATTATACATCCATCCATCGAACCCCCCCCCCGTTCGCACCCCCCACTTCCCTCTCTCTCTCAGGAGGCCGTTTTTCTTTTCAAACACCCCCCTCTCTCTATCTGAGTCTTGGCGTTATTTGAAAACTGGCTGTAAATAGAAATCCGGCCTCGGGCTGGTATAATATTAGTGCGCGATAGTGAAGAAGCGAGAAGTAGTTTAGGAAAAGGAGCAAAAAATGATGGAAGTTGACAGGGACAAAAGATAAAAAATAAAACGGGGACAGTGTAAGGGGACGGAAGGAAAGAAGAAGAAAAAGAAGAGGATAGTGACAAAAGTGGGAGGAAGAGGAGTGTATCGAGAACAAAAAAATGAAGTTTTAGTGGTTGGAAAAGATTTACGAAGGCTGACGATTATTATTATTATTATTATTATTATTATGGAAACTGCAAGTAGATGGGTGGGCGTGGTTCAAAGGATAAAAACCATCACTGGGAATAGAAAAACGAAAGTAAAAGTAGAAAATAATCAAGTGAAAATAAGACAGATTGAAAATTGAATATTGATCTGTCAATCGATCAACTGGCTTGTCGAAAGGAGCAAGAACAGGTAGAAAAAATAAACGCACAAGAAAATACATACACACACAGACACACACAGACTCACACACACACACATATATATAAATATATATAATAATAATAATAATTATTATTATTATTATATATTTATTATAAGAGATTATAATAAAACATGTTGAAATCGCTACACAAAAGTTTTCATGTTTCAATACTATAATTGCACTTCTTCAGGTGATGGTAAGGAACCATAATATATATATATATATATATATATATATATATACGCATACATATATACATATATTAGATATACGTAGTGTGTGCATGAAAATTCTGTGGAGACTTTCAGTTTCACGACTTAAACGATCATCTCTTTGGATAGGCTCTACATATATGCCACTGAGGGATTATGGGAAGAGCGGAAGATGGAAATTGGTTATTTCTAATTTAGGGTTAAGGGTTTACGCTGTTTCATTGATTTTTTTTTTATTTGCTTTTATTTTATTCATTTAAATTTGATTAATTTATTCATTTTTATATAATTTCTTCGCTAGTTTATAGTTTAGTATTTTCAATAAATGTAATTCGTTATAATGCGATCGTCGGTAGCGTAGTAGGAATTTTGTCGTATCTGTCGTCAGAAATGCGTTCTGATTTTTTAGAGCTTATATTGCACTGGAAAGTTAATTATTACTGTTTTCTCGTCTAGACAAAGATTACAAGTTTTTGATTGAAAGCTGGTACCGTTTTTTATTTTCATGTTGCGTGTTTTGCTTTGTGTTTTTAAATTTACATAAATTAGAGAATGCTGTGCTACTTACATAGTGCAAGTAGCCCAACTTTATTTCACAGATCATCGCAATTCGATATACAAGTTGGCGGAGGAAGGAACAGGGACATAATTGAAGTCGGCTGATTTAAAAATCTACAGACCCCAATGGCTCTAATATGCATGTATGTGTGGTGTGTATGCATGAGTATATATATAGTGTTTCACAACTGTTGAAACAAAGCAGCGGCTTCTCAGAAGGGGGGAGCTCGAGGTGCGTGAGGACGTTAATGAGGAGGAACGGTGTTTCCAGGTCAGTAGTGCTCCTCCTCCCACTGCTAATGTTACCATGGCACGGCTCCGTGAAAAGTTGGGGGAGCGTCTCATCAGCCGCAAAGCGGAACTGGATTGGGCATCTCACTCACCTGAATGTCTTCCTTTGGGGGTTCCTCAAGGGCAACATCTACCATGGCAACCCTTGCACCATTGCTGGATTGAAGGCAACCATCACTGAGAAGATTCAAGCGATCACCCAGGAGGAATGTGCACATATTATCAACAACTTTGAATCCAAAACTGCCTTCAACTGAGAAGTTGCCTCAAGGAGCCCTGGAGTATGTACATCAGGGCTTCTCTTGACATTTTTGGTTAATGTTTGAGAGTAAAATGTTGCAGATCATAAAATGTTATCTTTTTACCTTTCAATAAATGTAATTTTTATTACTTTATCATTTGTAGTCCTTGACTTGTGTTCGATCATTTTGTTTCAAAAATTGTGAAACACCGTGCATACTCGTGTACACACACACACGCACACACACGCGCGCGCACACACACACACACACACACACACACACATATATATATATATATATATATATATATATATATATATATATAATTATTTATTTTTAAAGAAAAAAAAATTTATAACATAAATATTTTATAAAATCACTACAAAAATAGCCATTTTGTTTCAACACCTTCGGTGTCTTATCAAGTGATGACGTTGAATGTAAAATAAAGATTTATTTTACATTCAACGTCATCACTTGATAAGACACCGAAGGTGTTGAAACAAAATGGCTATTTTTGTAGTGATTTTATAAAATATTTATGTTATAAATTTTTTTTTCTTTAAAAATAAATAATTATATCTGCTCTACTTTGTATTGAGCACTCTTTTAAGAATAGTAATTGTTGGTTATTGGAATTCATTCCATATACACCAATCATATACTTGTATATATATATATATATATATATATATATATATATATATATATATAGCTCTTTTAGATAGTTTCATGAATTTATGTGCGTATGTATATGGGGGTGAACATATATGGGTGTGTACAGATATATATGAAAAGTAGTATGTGAGCACGGGTATATATATACAAGTAAAAAGGAAAAAAAGACTCTGTAAAATCTATGGGAGCGTGTATATGTGTGTATGTATCTGTGCACGACTATATACCAATTTATACAAGGCTATATATATATATATATATATATATATATATATATATATATATATTATGCGGACTTTTGTCTTTGTTTTGGTGTGAGGAACCCCACCCCAAAGTTTGTAAAAGTATTATTGATACACCCTGTAGGAATGGGTAGGATAACAAATATACATACATGCACACAAACTTGCACGTATGTAAGTACATTTCTTCCTCAGATGTTATAGAGTGCTCAATGTTATGAAACAGAGCTATAAGTATATATTAGTGAATATACATAATATCCAACGTCGATAACATTACTCGTATTTTCATGCACTAGTATATATATATATATATATATATATATATATATATATATATATATATATATATATGCATGGTTTGTGTGAGTGCAAATTATTCACCTGTGTATTTTTGTATTTATATTTGACTAAATTTACTTTGTCACTCATTAATCTTGAAATAATGCGTTTGGTTTTATGTTATAGATTATAGAAACGATGAAAGAGCTCTATGTGTAAATTTGAAGGTACCTACGGGGCGGTCGGGCCAGTTTCTGTGAACTACCACACCAAATTCTTCGACTGACAATAGTGTGTTGTTTTTATTGTTCACAAAAGTGTCATCATTTTTTATTCGTTTACTATGATGTCATGTTGAAATGGTGGTATTATCAAGTGCGCCATTTGAGAGAGAGAGAGAGAGAGAGGGAGGGAGGGAGGGGGAGAGATGGAGGGGGAGAGAGGGACGGGGAGAGAGAGAGTATGAGGGGGAGAGAGAGGGGGGAGAGAGAGGGGGAGAGAGAGGGGGAGGGAGGGATAGAGAGAGAGGGGTGTGGAGCCTTTGCTACATTGTTGTTTTGTCTAGATATCTACTTCATATCCGCGGTGGGTGTCGACTTCACACTATTTCAGATTGATTATCACTCCCATATGCCAATGATTTTATTATAGATTTACAAAGGGCAACATTTTCGAAAAGAAATCTAATTAACGCATGTGGGTGCTATACCTACATCCAAATTTTTGTCTGGCCTCTAGGTTGACCCCACGACTTTTATACGATATAATCTAGAAGTGTAATTGATATATGTTTTAATAATAGATTTTCGAAAAAATCCCACGAAGTACTCAAGCCATAGTTAATTCATGTAAATGTTGTTTGTTCTGTTAGATTGGCTGATATTAGCTATAAATAAAAATGGATACGAAATATTTCATCATGGCTAGAGCTAAGGAGAAAAATGCTTTGGATAGGACTGATTAAGAGAAAGAGAGGGAAAGAGAGAAAGAGAGAGGGTGAGAGAAAGAAAGAGAGAAAGAGAAAGATAAAGAAAGAGAGAAAGAAAGATAGAGAGAGAGAAAGAGAGAGAAAGAAAGAGCGAAAGAAAGAGAAAGTGAGAGAGACAGAGAAAGAGAGATAGAGACTTACATTTATAAAATGTCCATTTTCTTTAACACACATTTAAAAACTGTATTAAATCTGTGGCAATTATTTGTGAAGTACTTCGTCATTGCTATCACTACTACAACTACTGTTTGATTTACTAATATTCCATTTTATTTAATAAAGTATTATAAGAATACCAGAAGTACCCGTGAAAATGTCACAGTTTTTAGATTTATTTTTCTGAAGAATTGAATTCTTAAGTTAATGTTTAAATAAGCTCATGGTGATTTCTACAAAAATAAAATATCTGTAGAAATTCCCTTATCGCATCGTTAAATATTTGAGCTTAACAACTTTAAGAAATATATTGCAATAACAATTATAAATATGAATGCTAGCCGTTATTTTAAGAATTAAGTGGATACAAATGAAAAAAAAAATAATCTGACAACTTTTCCATTCCACTGAAACAGACGGTTAAACACTTCTATCTTCCCTTCATATTTATTTATTTACTTTATTTTCTCTATGAAACCAAGTAGCGTCTCTGATCTATCTTTTTTTTTTGTCTTTCCACGCGATCAAAACAGAATAGTTCATTATTAATGAGGTATTGGCAGGAGACGTTAAACACTTCTATCTTCCATTCTCTCTTACAGTCTTTCTTTTTCACACTGGAACCCAGTAGCGTCACTGATATGCCTTTTCCGTTTTTCCCTGTCATCAAATCTGAATAGTAAATTATTTATGAGGTACTAGGAGGAGACGTTAAACACTTCTTTCTTTTTCCCACTGAAACCAAATAGCAACTCTGATATGTCTTTTCTGTCTTTCCACGTGATCAAAACAGAATAGTCCATTATTTATGATGTATTGGTTGGACGTAACGGTCGTGATAACAAAGAGAGGGAGAAACAGAATTAGAATAAAAGGTTAAAAATTATTTTTGTATATAACTCGGCAGGGTAAAATGTAAAAACTAAAAAAAATCTCCTCACGTTCATTTTAAGTTTTAGCTATCTTCCACACACATTCACATACATATTAATGCTGCCCCACCCTCGAAAGTGATCCCGGCCCCAATTTTTTTGACACTGTTTAAACCAACGACTAATAGCCGAAGAAGATATTAAAAAGCCGGTTGTATCAACGCCATTGCACCTTTTTGAATTCAACAGAAGGTCTTGTCATGTTTTTCGTCATGCAATCATTTCAGTCGGTGATCTTTAAAAACGTCCACTTGATGTTTATACAAATATTAATAGAAACAATTCCCATATTCTATTTATATCTAATCTATATATAAAGTTGTAACCTCTGTCTATCTGTTTGTTTGTTATCAAACACCTCCTAGAGTTTTGTTGATACCCCCCATAACCATATATATTCTGAAACTACATTACTCAGGGTACTTGGGTAAGTATATTTCATATTGATCAAAGGTGGTCACCAGGAGGCACCCACCCTGATTTTTTTCCTTTGATATAAATTAAATTTAAATTTGAACAAGGGTACTTGGATAAGTATATTTCATTTTGATCAAAGGGGGTTTCCGTGCACCCCACTGAATTTTTCTTAAATTAAATTTTAATTTGAACAAAGGAATGACTCCTATCCAAAATATAGGAGTAGAAAGCCAGAAAATGGAGCTCACATCAGGAAGATCATTTTGAACAATGGTGGTCCTCGGGGGTTCAAACTCTCCACTTTGATTTAAATTAAATTTAAATTTGAACAAGGGAATTACTCCTATCTAAAATATAGGAGGAGAAAGCCAGAAGATGGAGGTCACATCGGCAAGATCATTTTTCTCCACAAATTATAATGATTTAAAATCAGTCATCATTTTCTTACAAAAAATGTGTGATACGTAGTAAGGCGCGGGTAATTCGGCTAGTATATATATATATATGTGTGTGTGTAAATATTCTCAGATTGAGTGTATCTGTAAAAGAGACAAATGGAAAAGCGAAACATTCCGTTCTCTGAGGCAATGTAGGATTTATTATGCTGCATTTATATATATATATATATATATATATATATATATATATATATATAAAAAGAAAGAACAGTAAGATATATAATCAATTAATTTATAATATATATATATATATATATATATATATATAAAGAAAGAACAGTAAGATATATAATCAATTAATTTATAATGTATATATATATATATATATATATATATATATATATATATATAGGTTTATCAATTTTTAAAGGTTTTAAATTTGAGAAAGTTCGTGAATGTTCGTCAGGTGGTTGAAGGGTAGCCAAAGCTTTGACTAACGTTTCAACCACTTGATGAAGATTCATGAATGTTTCATGAATTATTTGCCCATAACTGGGACCCTAACAGGTGCTACCATCCCGGATCAGCATGGGCCTGGGAACAACAGCAATTAATAGGCGTTTGCACACTGCTCAAAACGTCCAATCTCCCGATCAAAGGCCTTGATGACGGATGTAGTTTATAAAAGACGACGAAGTGTTAAAGCGTGTTAAGTTCTTTTTTTTTTTCTATAGGGACAATTGACCTTTTAATTCACTAGGTATAAATGTAATTACTTCTTTATCGTTTAATCTATCTTTCAGGTTTTGATTTCAAAGTTTACTTTGCTGACTTGACTATAGTCCGTTCTTCTGGAAACATAAACACTGTTTAAATTTTGTTTCTGTCCGTCTATTTTAATATTTGTAGAATCCCCCCAGAGGCTAACCATTTCAATGATATTTGTGTCTTTGAATCGTCGCATTCTGAATTTATTAATTTCTTAAATTTTAAAGTTTATTCCTGGCGTCTCTTGTCTAGCCTTTTCTTTGGAGATCAAGTTAAGTGTGGTTCTAACATTCTAATTTGAGCGTCTTTCGGGTCTCCCTTGAGTAGTCCCACAAGACATACACACGCACACACACACACACACAAACATACATACATACATATATATATATATATATATATATATAGGTAGAGAGAGAGAGAGAGAGAAATACATATTGTTTGATTTTAGACTATACCTTTTATGTTCTAATATTTTATAATAGTTGCACAAAAATATATTCAATCAGCCAGTTAAGTGCCATCACATAATACACGCTTGAATGATCATGTCTCTTTCGATTCTGAGCAGAAGATTTTCCCGCAGTAGGCTGCCGTTTGTTTCTATTGTAGACTGGTTGCCAACCAAGGCTATAGAACTCAGTCCACGCTGCGATTCAACGCTTAGCTGAGAGAAGAGATGGAGTGGTACCTTTCCTAAGTAAATATAACTCGACTGGAATTCGAACTCGGCTCTCCGATTTCTCATTCCGATCCGATAACCATTACGCTACAAACTCATTCCTAATGATTAAATTGTCATCTTTATTAATTTGATAGACACCTCTTTCAGAATTTAACATTATACATTATTTACTTCTCATCTTGAATATGAAAAAAAGAAGAGGAAATTTTTTTTTTTGCATGAGTTCTAGCTTGGTCGTAATGCTTCGTAAACTGTTACCATCATTAACCGAGCATGGAGTGAAGGATCCCCATATGATCGGACAGTACGCCTGGTTTCTGAAATTTCACAGTGAGGATACGAGTATTGAAGATAAACGTGGTAGAGGACGTTCATCTGCAATTGGCAATCGACATCTGAAAAAAATAGTCGAACAAAACCCACTTTAAAGTATCAGATAATGGGGGGGGGTCAGCATTTCAACAATATCGGGCCATTTCGAGAATATTGGCAAGGTGAAGAAACTCAATAAATGGGTTCCATTCAGTGAAAGTCAAAGAATTCGGCGTTTTGTAGTGTGTTCGATGCTGCAACTGTGAAATTCGAATGATCCATTTCTTGATCGAATTTTCAAGAGAAATGAATCGTTTATGGCAATTGCAAACGATCGGCTCAATGGCTTGATCATGACGAAGGACCCAAACACTTTTCAAAACCGAAATTGCGCCAATAAAAGATTATGGTGACAGTCTGCTGGTCAACCTTTGGTGTTATCTATTACAGCTTTCTGGAATCTCAGCAAAGCAACACTACCGAAGTGTGCCGCAAGCATTTGATGAAATACACATTCAGTTAATCAAAATGCGACCGGCAATGATTGCTCGACAAGGTTCAATTCTGCTTCATGACAATGCCCGACCACATGTTGACAAGATAACGCTACAGAAGTTCACCAACTTTATATACGAGACTATGTCGCATCCACCATATTCTTTTGATTTCTCGTCTACTTTTAAAGCATGTTGTCAATCCTTTAAGCCAAAAGAGATTACATTGTAAGGAAGATGCAGAAACTGCATTCAAAGATTTCTTAGCGTCCAAACCTTTAAATTTGTATCGTAAAGGCATAAATAAAATGTATAGATATCCAGGTTCCTATTTTGATTGATTTAAGCACTGTTTAAATGCATTAATTCAAGGACAAAAGTTGTTTCTCAAGTCGGACATTATTTTCCGAAAAACCAAAGTTAGATATGAGATATGTAGGCTTTAAGATATATAAATAATAAGTTGATTGTAGAAAATACTAATTTCTCAATTTCTAGATTGAAAACCTTTTTAATAAAAAAAATAAACGCGATTGAGAAAAGGGTGAGAAAGAAAGAGAAATAGATGGAGGAAAGAGAATTATAAGTGATAAGCGGGGATCAATATTTTCAAAGTAGCCCTCAGCAGTGTCTTCTGGGACGGTAATGTCAAGATTCATATCGCCATCTTAGTTAACTCACAGCCGCAACCAATTTGCAGACGATTTGTCAATTATACCCTTGGGGCATTCTCTTTCCATACCAATATATATATATATATATATATATATATATATATATATATATATATATATATATATATATATATATATGTGTGTGTGTGTGTGTGTGTGTGTGTGTGCGCGCGCGTGTGTGTGCCTCTGTGTGTGTGTGTGTATTCATTTTCACTACTACAATTTTTTTGTTACTTGAAAGTCAAAAAGAAAAAAATTAAGACTTAGAAGTTCTTTTTATATTTGGCAGTCGATTCGAAAGTAGTGTTTGTTGAATTCAAAATGTATTGTTAAAAAAAATCAACAATAAAATCATTTTTTTATTTAAAAATATAATTGGCATTTTGAAACCCTTTCTTTTTTTTTCAAATGAACCCACAGACTGAAATGCATAAAAGCAATTCTTAATTATTTTTTGTCATTCCAGATGTTACAGAAAATTCTAGACAAAGCCAAGCCACGAAATTGTTTAATTTTTGTTTGGTTATTGCAAAGAAGCGAACAGAATTAAATGAAGTCGAGTTATTCTTGTAGAAAAAAATGGGAATTTTTAAATGACAAAAAGCAAAACAGATTTAGCCTAAAGCTAAAGCGAACAATGCTTTATTTTTATCTGAAGTTATTTGAAACCTATGTAAAACTGAAATTTTCGGCGACATTTTATGACGCAATTTCTTTAATTTAAAACAGTTTCAGGCAGTGTATTTCTTCTTTTTTTTTTTATTTAAAATTTTTTTTCCGAGACCCAAATGAGGTCTCCGAAGAACTAAATTGTTATGCCAAAATTAATTTGAAAACGAGTGACACATTTATATTCAACCTAGACTCGTCAGTTTGTTTCTGAAATTAGAATCTGGAATTGTTGTTTGGGGACTGATGACTATATTCTTCTGGAAATACGTTCTCATTTGAAATGTTTTTTGTGTGTTGAAAAAATGGTTCTTTTTTTCCTTTTC
The DNA here is from genome assembly GCA_963932145.1 of Acanthosepion lycidas. Lineage (NCBI taxonomy): Eukaryota > Metazoa > Mollusca > Cephalopoda > Sepiida > Sepiidae > Acanthosepion > Acanthosepion lycidas. Next base: position 57,826,235 of record OZ010615.1, read on the forward strand.
TTTTACATGAAGTTAAATGAAGCAAAGAATTGGAAGACAATGAAATAGAGTTGAGATACTCAATAAAAAAATAAAATAAAAATGTTCTTTATTATTATTATTATTATTATTATTATTATTATTATTATTATTATTTTATAAATAGAAGAATGATTCTAAAAAATTATATAAACTTAAGGAGAACTAGATCACTTGTAACAAATTTCAGAATTCTATCTTTTGTTTCTAATGTAAAAATACATGGCTTCGAGAAGAATATGAAGGTTATCGTCACGAAAAGTGAAATCAGCTTGACGAGTTCGAACTCTCCATGTTTCGTAATAATGGCCCTTTTTATGGACAAAGTGACAGCTAAGTTTTCATTGTTGAATGTTACGCCATGGTAGACTTAATTGTAAAAATGAATTTCCTTTGAGGGTCAATACTTCAGATTCTTCTTTTATTTACCATGTGCATTCCGAGTTTTATTCAACCCATTCTTCTCCTCCTATGTATCGTGTCCTTTCAAAACGTCGGCGATTATGTCTCTCCACAGCTTCCCGTCATTTTTAGCTCTGAGAAACATTTGCATCCTTTCTATCCCTATTCTACTATCCATTTACACAAGCTCATTAATGTTACTGATTGTTTCCCTTTGTCCCGTTTGCCTCCTTATGAGTATCACATTCTCCAAGCTGTCTTTTCTCGCTATGTGTCCCAGAAATCTCCACAGTTCCTTTCTGATCCTAATTACAATCGTCCCTTACGTTCCCCTTTTCCTTAAACTGTATATGGCAGCAAGGCCTCTGATTGAGAGATTGGGGGTTTTCAGAAGGGTGGAAACCACATCTTAATTGCTGCTCTTCCTAGGTCCAACCTGACCCGGGGTGGTAGCACCTGTTAGGGTCCCAGCTATGGGAAAATAGTAAACCCCCAAACAAAAGCAAAATACTATGAAAGTATAAAAATACATTTTTATATAAAAAATACCAACAATGCCTATTTTTAGTAAAATGATCAACATTGCATATTTATAGCAAATTACCAACAATATATATTTATAAAAAAATGACCAGCAATACATTTTCTCGTAGAATTACTAACAATACATTTCATCTGCAGTTGAAGTAATATAATTGTGTTCAAAATATTTAGTTTTCGATATTAAATAACCCATAGAGGTTATGGACATCTGATATGTGGCAACAATGAGTTATAAGTGTGACCTTCATGGCTCTTGATACGGCATCTTAGATACAACATACGGCTCATTGGAGGTGCAACAATCTTGCTTTCGGGAGACTTTAGACAGACCCTTCCAGTGATTCCGAAAGGGCAAAGAGCTGATGAGGTAAACACCAGTATAAAGTCTTCTTCTCAAGGGAGTTGTATGAAAAAGCTGATACTCACAACCAAAATGAGAGTGCAGCTCAATGGTAATGAAGAAGTACTTTTTCTAAACAACTATTGAATGTTGGTAATGGTACTTTGTTTGGCGAGCAGAATGGCCGGGTCAGTTTGACTTTTGGACATATGGTATTTGATTTAAAGGAACCCATGACTTGGGGGATTCCTAACCTGAGGAATCAGTTTACCTCTGTTTGAGAACCTGTGCCATTTTAGCTCCAAAGAATGTGTTAGTTGATGATTTGAAAATCAAACTTCTGGACCAGTTGCCAGATGAACGTCGCAGCTACAATTCTCTTGACGCTGTACTAAACGCCGATGAAGCTGTGAATTATCCAGTTGAATTTTTGAATAGCCTAAAACCAGCAGGCCTCCCACCTCACTATTTGCAGCTCAAGATTGGAGCACCAATGATAATACTAAGAAACCTCGATCGACCGAAGTTTTGCAAATTACAAATTTAGAACATGATGCCAGTAGTATTGTAGGCAAAGCAAGCGGTGAGGCTGTATTTATTCCTAAAGTTCCACTTATTCCCACGGATATTCCTTCCCATTTCAAGCGGCTGCAATTCCCGGTGAAATCGAGTTTTGCAATTAGCATTAACAAGTTTCAGGAGCAGTCCTTGCACGTGGTAGGCCTTACCCGTGCAGAACCGGTATTTACCGTGGCCATCTTTATGTGAGATGTTCAAGAGTTGGCAATCGCAATCATTTGCTTATTTATATTCGGAAAGATCAAAAATGTTGTTTATCAAGAAACGATGCAAACTTGATAAGAAACACCCAATTATCAGATATTTATGATTTAACAGTACGATTTGTGATGTTGTAAATATTTTATTATCTTTTATGTTATTTTATGTTTTTAAAATATTTATTTATATTATATTTATAATATATGTATTTATAATGACAAAAGATTTATGTTATTAAATCTTTTATTAGGTTGGTGCAAAAATAATGACGTAATGTCGTTTTTTGACGTATTTTTTAACGTCAAAAAACGACATTATTACGTCATTATTTTTTGCACCAACCTAATATTTTATTTGTAAATTTCTATATAAATCTATTTGCAAGTCTATTGTGAAACTATATGTCAGTCTATTGTAAATTTATTTTAATACTATCCCACCTAAGGGCTATATTCGCGGGAACGTATAAAACTCTTTTCAGGGCTATTTATTTTGAATTGTTATTTTCGGATAACCGATTTGCCTGTTATTACGTAAATCGCTTTACGATTTTCCTATCCATAACTCAGTGGTATTTCCTCCAAAGATCCTAGGGACGGCGGTTGGGTATCTTATGTGAACACGCAAAAGACCTTTTCAGTGCGTCTTACTAAGAATGGTTACTTTTGGATAAACGAAGAAAGGATATGAGAACAGGAAGTGGGGATAAGATCCGCTTTTCCTGGAATTGCCGGGTACGTCAACTAGTATATTAATAAATAGTTCTATACAATCTCTCTCTCTTTCTCTTTCTCTCTCTCCCTATCTCTCTCTCTCTCTCTCTATATATATATATATATATATATATATGGAGAGAGAGAAAGATAATTAATTTGGAGAAGTTTATTATTTAGTTGAGTGGTGTTAGTTCAGTCATGCCTACTACGTAGTTTCGTGAGCACATCAAAAAGATAACTTGTTCACTCTTCAGGGCTTGTTTCCTTCTCTGATTGAACCAAAACAATTCAGCTAAGTGATAAACTTCTTGAAATTAATTCTATTAACGCTTTATCTTAACTTTTTATATCGAGCACTTTTATAACAAAAACATTGCCTGGCCAAAAGGCTTTTCCACCCAGAAAATCAACCAGGAATTTTGACAATTAACACTCTACGCTATTATACTATGCTATGCTATGCTATATACATATATATATATATATAGCATAGCATATATATATATATATATAATTTATTTTAGGATATTAAAACAAAAACATGTTAAAATCGTTAGAAAATTTCATACCACAAATATGTCGTGGTTATACAGATAATTTTTTTTCTAACGTTCATCCAATAAAGGGCTCAAGAGCCACTGAAGGTAGAGGGTTACGGTGTGTAATTGTATTAGCGTAAGGAGGGGCAGGATAAAAGGAAAGACAGACAGCTAATTCTAGACTTGAAGAAGTCAAGATTTAATTAGCGAATAAAATTTTAGAGTCCAGGCGGAGAAGGTAAGGTGTATAGGGTTGAAGTAGAATTTAGAAGGAACCAGAAACCTAATCCTAAACAGGAAACTTAGGACGAACTTCTACTCCTGTTCAAGACACCGAATAGTAGTGTGAACCTAGCCGAATCTATCTATCTATCTATCTATCTATCTATCTACATTGTTTATTTTTGTCCTTAAAAATAAAATATGAATTCATATCAGAATTTTAATTCTTTTTGTTTTTGCTGAATTTTTTTCTTTCTCCATTGAAATTCTTTTAAAAAATATATTTAGTATTTTTGCTTTCTTTCTTTATTTCTTTCTTTTCGCCCTTTTATCTTTTTAATTCTTTCTTTCCGCCCTCTTTCTCTTTCAGATTGACAATTTTGTGATTTCAACTAAACATATTTTTGACCAAAATACCAATTTCATGAACACTTTTATATTAGTTATTACCTGTCTTCTGTAACCAGCGACGCCGCTTGACTTCGATTTCCTTCTGCGCATGCTCAAGCGGGCAGTTTTTATTCGATAAAGTTTCATTCAAAATATTTAATGACACCACTTTAAACGAATAGGAAAAGCGTGCAAAGTATCCATCGGCAATAATTAAATAATACCATTTTTCATGATATAAATTAAATAATTCTAGACACACTACGTTCCTTTTCTTTTACAAGAACCCCTTCCAACTCAACCCAGCGCTTAAATTGATTTCATGCAAGCGAATTCTTTTGACCAGCAAAAGTCCTTTCATTTTTCTCCCGGATAGAATCTTGCCCGCCTCGCTTAAGTGCTAGTCAATCTCAATGGCGAATGTTAATTCATCTATTATGGCTGTTAAATTTACTGTAAGGTTGACAACTTTTCAACATCCATATTTTCCGATCGCTTCTCAGTACGGATAAATTGCCCCATCGGCGACTATGCAAAACTTCTCTTTGTCAACCATCGTATTATTGTCTTATTTTAATTTTTCCCCGAGTTTGAGAAATCACTGCAAACTATGTTTTGGGTTTTGCAAAATAAAGAACAAGACTATACAGAAAAGATGTGAATTAGTTGCCGCCTGCTCGTCTGCCCTCAGCTTTTGTAGTTAAAGAGCGAAAAGAAAGACAGTGCATTTCCGTGGGTAAAAAAACGTCAAACTTTTTTATGACGATGTACCAATTGTCTTTCTCTCAAAACGAGAGTCGAATATGTCGCCATATTTGATAGAATCGCAGCCAACGTGACTTGTTCTACTAACAAATATAGAGCGCGTTTCTTTATTGAAAATTGATATTAATGTCATTGGTTATCGCAAATTTTAAAAGAACAAGTTTAACTTGTTTTAATTTATTCTAAAATATAGTTATTCGCACTTTCTGTTACAATTACCGAATTTAATATGTTCATTATAATAGGAAAGAAGATGTATAAATTATCACGGTAGAAATTCCCAGGGTACTTAGTGAGGAAAGGTAGCTTGGAGAATTTGGCACTGACAGGGCATAGTGAAGGCAAGAGGGACAGAATGGAAGCATCAAATAACTTGCGTAAAGAGTTTGTGTAGGAGAGATATAAAGGAACAAAGCAAGAAGAAGAAGATGATGATGATGATGATGAAGAAGAAGAATGAGGAGGAGGAGGAGGAGGAGAAAGAAAAAAGAAGAGTAAAAGAAGTAGAGGAAAGAGAAGGAGAATAATAACAAGAGAAAAATAATAAGAAGAATAAGGTTGAGAAGAAAAAGAAGAAGAAATAGGAAGAGGAGAAGGAGGAGGAGAAGGATATGAATAATAATAAGAAGTAGGACAAGAAGAAAAAGAAGAAGAAAAGAGGAAGACGAACAAGAAGAAGAAGAAAAAGAAGAAAAAAAGAAAGATAAGTCACGTGTTGATATTATAGCTTTAGTATCTAAATTGTGTCTGTAAGAATATGTGTTGGCCGAGTGTCACTTGTTTACGTCATTGCGCGCCAATCTGTGCTTAACTCTTGGAATCTAAACATAATTTAAGAAGAAGGAATTAAATATGTGAACGATTGATTCATGGTGAATTTCAATTTGAATTTCATAACGAATATGACAATTGTTGAATATGAATGAATGATATTAAGTTACTCTTTTTGACGGATCTAATCCATATTTTCAACTCATCTGTATGTGTGTATGTGTATGTGTGTGTGTATATATATAGAGAGAGAAAGGAGCAGAGAGAGGAGGAAGGATAATGTTATATATATATATATATATATATATATATATAATGTATTACAATAATATTTTTTGTTTAAAAATATGATTCCTTCGCTACATAAGAGTTTTCATGTTTCAAAAACGAGAGCCGAAATCATCCAAATAATTATTAAAATTAAGTTGGATTGTGGTGTTTAGTCTCGTTTCATCTTCAAGCGAAATTTTAGGAATCTAAAAGCTAGAATCTAAGCTTCCTAAAATTTCGCTTGAAGATGAAACGGGACTAAACACCACAATCCAACTTAATTTTAATAATTATTTGGATGATTTCGGCTCTCGTTTTTGAAACATGAGAACTCTTATGTAGCGAAGGAATCATATTTTTAAACAAAAATATTATTATAATATAAGCTCTACTTCTGTATGGAGCACTGTCTTCTTAAAAATAAAAAAAAAATACTAAGGAACCCCGGATTATGCACCCAACGTGTTCTTTTCTATTTTCTGCATACCTTCACAATAATATATATATATATATATATATATATATATATATATATATATATATATTGGGAAGTCGAATGATAAAATGTAAAAAAAAAATCCAAAGTAACACGTTTTGTCCCCAGAATTAATTTATTCAGACTAATGACGACAAGGGACGAAATAGCGTTACTAAGGGATTTTTCTTTTTATTCAATTATTCATTCTTTATTTCTATATAGCTTATCTCTGTTCACATTTTTATCATTCTCTGCCTTTTTCAGTCGTATCTCACTTCCTATCTGTCTATCTATATTTTATTTACAGCGAGGTTCACCATTTACAAGGTCCGGGGACCACTCAATGTAGAGGCTTACGTTTGGGGGCCATTTGTGTGTATAGGAATGGAAGATACCGGTTAACCCTGGTCTTGAACTGATTAAGATTGTAGGAATCGGGGAAAACATCCTGTTTGGAGTCAGTTTCACAGAACAATGGTTCGTGAGAAGAAGCTGCTCGAGTGGAACTTATTTCTCATCGATGAAATACGGAAGGAGTGAGGTTGGTTCGCTCCATAGCGTGTTCTTGCCATAAAGGTTTTCCTCGTTAGGACCAAGAACAGTACTTCGCCAGAGCACTTTCCGTGGAAGTAGCGGTAGATCAGCGACAGACTTGCCACAGCCCGCTTGTGGGAGACAGATTGAAGGGTGGAGAATAATTCGTCACTTATAAGGGCTCGGTGACGCTTTTGAAGAGTGAGGTCTGGGCAGCACCCGCCGAATACGACAACAGTACTCCATTTTGGGCTTGATTTTAATCTTGTGAAGGTAGAGTATGGCAGGAGTTAGGTAATTACTAGAGCGCTACAGAGAGCCGATCATTTTTCTTGCATCCTTATCAATGGATCACATGTACGAGTTTCACGTGTGAGTTTGAGGCTCAACACTCTTTTAAGGCACAGTGCTTCCCAGAGAGGAACTCTGTTCATCTTGATTGGTGGTAGTTCGGGGTCAGATCAGTGGTGATGGAATGTGATTAGCTTGATCTTCGAGGCATTGAATGTAACCAGCCAGCTAGATTGGAAAAAGGTTCAGTTTCCAATCTATGATCCATCGAGAGTTTTAGAGGTTCATCCATATATAGTCGTATTATTGGCATAGATGTCTACAAATGATCTGAGTATATTCTTCTTTGTTTTTTTTTATGTGGCATGTCTTTTCAGGACGTAGGCGATCATGGCTCTCCACTTCCCTCTATCCTATGCAGCTCTCAAGTTTCTTCCCTCTGCTTCCTCCCCCAAACCATGTTCTGTCATCCACTTGATTAAGTCCTGTAGGTATGTATTAGGTTGGTGCAAAAATAATGACGTAATAATGTCGTTTTTTGACGTTAAAAAATACGTCAAAAAACGACACTATTACGTCATTATTTTTGCACCAACCTAATACCTCATTCTTCATTATGAATCCCATAAACTTCAGCTGCATCTTCCTGGTATTAAGTATAAGCGTCCTCCTTGTTTGCAACCTCTCTAAGATCTCATCGCTCGGTCCATGATATCCTTAGCATCCTTCTGTAGAACCACATCTCTGTCGCCTCAAGTCTCTTCTTCATCTTTGAGGAAGTCATCCAACATTCGCTGCCTTAAAGAACAGACATTAGATTGTGTCCATAGCCATCCCAATAAGCCTAGGCAGATCATTTATGAATATCAAAAAGGGGCTTGGTCCGAGGAGGTTGACCTTTATGGCTCCAGAGGACTAGCCATAGATAATTACCTTCAGGAACCTACCTGTTAGGAAGGGTTTTATGATCGAGAAGACCCTTCCGGTGATTCCATAACTGGAGAGATTGTGTAGTAAGCAATTTGTGCCACGCCTTGTCGAAGGCCTTTGAGATATATAGTCTTATGATCCTCGAACTCTGTTTGTCATCAAGAACATCATTCATTCTGTGAGTGATGGTAGTTAAGACGTCAACAGTGGATCGGGCAGACCGAAATCCATACCGCACGTCGTTCGATGACCATTATGGCCTCAAAAAGTTTGCTGATGATTCCGAAGAGACTGATGGG
>OZ010615.1:57837022-57949522 GCA_963932145.1 Acanthosepion lycidas
CATTCTCTTTCATTCCCAGTAACCCTTTTCATCTTAGTAGCATTATCGCCTTGCTTGGGCTGAATCGATTATATATATATATATATGTGGCTTCTTTAATATTTCCCCTTTTCTAGCAAGATTAATGCTCGATAAACGTACGTATAAGTTTTAGATCAAATTAAAATTTTTTTCGTTTTTCATTTCAAAATACTCAAATTTTAGGAATACGTTTTCACAACATCGCTCACGTGACGACGACGTGATAATATTTAAACGGAACGCTGATCTTATAAAAAATTTCTGTTATCTGTTTGGATTGGTCTTGCTCTTATGTCCATCGTCTTTTTCATGTTGAATTGAATATGGTCTAATGTTAATTATGTTTTATGAATGTCCTGAAGATGGTCTATTAGACAGAAACGTCCGACGTTGACATTATATTAGCATTAAAACAGCATAATTGCATATTAGGATTTTTGTTTGTTTTTTCCGTATATTTTTCTTCATACTGTCGGATCTATATCCATATATTTGCTTATATATATATATATATATATATATATATATATATATATATATATATATATATATATATATATATATATACATTAAGAAATGGACAAAGTCCGACAATTTATTTATTAAAGACATTTTTTTTATAACGTTCTTTTTTATAGATACAAGTATTTAAGTAAATGCTCTGTTTATAATAAACAGTATTAAATAACATTTACCGGCCTGAATGTCCGAGAAATTTTCATAGAAAATATTCGTTCTTTGACAGGATTCGAACCTGCATCCTATACGCAACCGTCATTTAGCTTGATGTGCCTAACCGTTCGGCCACAAAGGATCGTTCGGTTGGCAAGGTCGAATTTACTGCTTATAAACATCAATCTTCCATGAATCTCGTACATTCATAATTGCTCATGGCGTATCAAATGTAAACAAATTACGTCACACATTAAGAAATGGACGAAGTCCGACAATTTATTTATTAAAGACATTTTTATGTTTAACGTTCTTTTTTATAGATACAAGTATTTAAGTAAATGCTGTTTATAATAAACAGTATTAAATAACATTAAACAACGTTAAACATAAAAATGACTCCCATAAGGCAAGTAGAGGAGCCGGGATACCAGCCGTCAGCATAAATAAATATGCTCCCGAACTGGTCCCAGTTCTCTCTAAACTCTACATTTTTTGCCTTGCTTCTTCCTACTTTCCAGCTTGTTGGACGTCCTTCTCTGTAGTCACTGTTTTTAAGAACTCTGGAGAACCTTCTGATGCCTCTATATATCTCCTTATTAGTCTCCAACTGCTTTCGGCAAAGTATTCGAATTTTAATCAATGCTGAAGTGGTTAAGCATCTTACCTCTCACGACCCACTCTCTGACAAACAATATGGATTCCGTTTTGCCCGGTCTACCGCTGATGGCTTACGGTCATCACTGAATATGTATATAAAGTTCTTGATAATAACGACAAAGTTCGAGGTATTTGACAGGGTTTGGCATGCTGGTCTTCTACTTAAGCTTCAGGGCTACGGTATTACAAGACGAATGAGTTAATCCAGATATTCCTTACAAATGAAATGAAGGTCATTCTGAATGGGCTCGATTCCAGATTCTTTCACACGAACGCAGGTGTCCCCCAAGACTCTATCCTGTTCTGATTTTCATCAATGATCTTCCTCATATCATCAGTTCCCAAGTAGGCATTTATGCAGTTAACACTACCATTTACTCCTGTTTCAATAGCAAATCCGTTAGAGCTGAGAAAGTTAACCTGGCCGCTGATCTTAGAAAGATCTTCTAATCAATAGTTAACTGGGGCAGGAAATGGCTGGTGAAATTTTATGTCTCCAAAACTAAACTGCGTTCATTTAACCATCACAGAGAAACTTTCCTGTCCGTCATCAGCATGGCTGATGCTTAACTACGGCATAGCATCTCACTGCGCTTTCTTGGCCTCACGTTTCCAAATGACTTGAAATGGAACAACTACATTGGATCAATAGCTGCATCTACTGCAAGGAAAGTTGGTTCATTGTGCCGTGTCAGAAGAGTCCATCTTGCCATCTTGCACATTTACAAAACTACAATTCGTTCGTGCATTGGACACTGTTACTCTATCTGGTCTGGTGCCCCTGCTATTCATCTCGACAAAATCCAAAGGAGGATCTGCAATGTAATCGATTCTGACTTGGTATCTCGACTTCAGTCACTTTCTCACAGAAGTGATGTGGCTTCCCTCTGTCTTTTCTACAGATATTTTCATGACAACTGCTTTGACGAGATTTTTTCCCTGGTGCCCCGAATACATGAATTCAAGTGTGCTACTAGATTGTCATCTAGGTCACATTCTTTTACTGTTGAAATGGTTAAATATAACTGCCATTTCTACTCCAAAAGTTTCTTTTCTCGCACTCTCCCTGTGGAACTCCCATCCGTTTACTTACTTCCCTGATAAATAGAATCTTCAAAAATTTTAATGCAAAGTCAATCTCCATCTTCTGATGTCTTGAAACCCGTTCACCTTTTATCCTTTCCTCGCCACCCCTATAACCAGTCTTTTCTCTCGGTTTTACTCTCGATACCCCCCTGCATATTAGTGACACGCCCGCCACGTTTGGGGTGAAATGATTAAAAAATAGATAGATACTAACAGATTCAGAGAGATAATGAACAGAATTAGATTGATAAATAGATAATGATAATAGAATGAGATAGATAGATAGATACGAATATATTTAGATAGATAATGAACAGTCTGAGATAGATAAATAGATATATAGTGAACAGAATGAGATAGATAGATAGATAGATAGATAGATAGATAGATAGATAGATAGATAGATAGATAGATAGATAGATGCAAATGTCCAGACTACATTCGTTTCGGAGCAACCGTGAAACCCAAATTGTCGAGTTAACAAAGTAAACGAATTGGTACATAGTCAGCGGGAAGGGAAAATATAATGGCGTCTTGAGCGGACGGTAATCAATTAAAATATAAAAAAAACAAGAGAAGGAAAACCAACTTACTGGTTTTTAAAGTCTTTAAATCCGAGGTCGGTAAACTTTTGTAGAGAACGGAGCAGGCGGCTATGAAGTGTCTCGGTGACGTGCCATGATATCAAATCTACTATAATCCATTGTCTCGACCTCAGATCGTTCCGTCCATTAGGCTGCCTTGATCTGGAGGTTCAAAGAAAAAAACAACTAATTTAATATTATTTCATTTAATCAATGTTCCGTGTTTTACTGAAGGAATAATAGGATAACAACTGACACAACCAACAAAAAAAAAAAAGAATGCAAATTCCTTGCTATAAACGAAATACAGTTAGAAACGGCAAATTCTTTAATGAGGCCACATGTTTCAGCTTATTATTCAATAACTTCTTCACATTGAGTGAAATATTTGTTGATGATAGGGGAGCAAAACATCACCCAGGGGGTCATTACTCAACCTTGTTCTTAAGCATCATTTAGTATATTTCAGTTGTTCACAAGCATATGTACTTCAACATAATGATATCATCATTTTCAAATTGTTCCTTTTTCTTCTTCTTCATCGAATTCTTCTTCTTCTTCTTTGAATTCTTCTTCTTCTTCTTTAAATTCTTCAAATTCTTCTTCTTTGAATTCTTCTTCAAATTCTTCTTCTTCTTTGAATTCTTCTTCTTCTACTACTACTACTACTACTTCTTCTTCTTCAACAAATTCTTCTTCTTTGAATTCTTCTTCAAATTCTTTTTATTATACTCCTAATTTTTTTCTTCTTCTTCATCGAATTCTTCTTCTTCTTCTTCTAATTATTCTTCTTCTACTACTAATTATTCAATTTTTTCCTCCCCTTCTTCTAATTCTCCTTCTTCTGCTAATTATTCAACTTTTTCTTCTTCTTCTTTTTCTTCTTCTTCTTCTACAACAAATTCTTCTTCTTTGAATTCTTCTTCTTATACTACTAATTATTCAATCTTTTCCCCCTTCTTCTAATTCTCAATCTGCTAATTATTCAACTTTTTCTTCTTCTTCGTCTTCTTTAATACTTCTTTTTCTAATTCTTTTTTCTTCTATTTCTTCTTATAATTTTTCTTCTTTTTCTAATTAGTCTTCTTTTTTTAAACAAATCTCTTTTAGTCTGAATTGCTGTGGCAATTTCGTTTGGTTTTATTTTTTATGTTTTATTCTAAAGAATATATAAAATAACTGATCTAGAATGATTAAATATTTTCCTGGTAATTCTTCTTTTGGGCTTTCCTCTTCGGTACCGAGACTTTACAAATTTAAACGTCGTACTTGATTGGTGGCAGGAGCTCATCATTTACAGAATCTATCTTACACTTTTATAAGTCTACCATTCGTTCATGCATTGAATATTGCTACCACATTCTAGATAAAAATACGAAGAAGTGTCTGCAATGTTGTTGGTCCTGACCTAGCATCTCGACTTCAGTCATTTTTCCATCGTTATCATGTACCTTCTCTGTGACTTTTCTTTAAATATTTTTATGGTAATTTTTCTAATGAGCTTTCCTTTTAGTATCTAGACTTTACAAATTTAAGCTCAGTACTAGATTAGCGGCAAGGTCCCGCCATTTTACAGGTGAAATTGTTAGATACAAGTTCTATGCTAAGAGTTTCATCTTTCGTACTTCTCATTTGTGGAAATCTCTTCCGTCCACTTGCTTTCTGGTCAACTTTGATCTTCAAAGATTTAAAAGCAATTCCATGTCCTGGGTATAACGATAGACACATGCGGCAGCAAGAGCTCTGATCGGGCGATTGGTGGTTTTGAGGATTAATTGCCGTTCTTCTTAGGTTTACTTTGACCCGGAGTGATAGCAGTTGTTAGGGTGTCAGCTATGGTCAAATAGCTGACACCCTAACAAACAAAACACAAACAAACAAAAATCCACAGTACATTTTTATAATAAAATGACCAACAGTACATTTTTATAGCAAAATGGCAACCAATAAAACACCAACAATACATTTCATGATCTCGTTGTCGTCGGCATTCGTCCGTCTCGAGAGACGATGGAGTAGCGCCAGTGCGCTACGAGCCTGGGCAGGATATATAGAGAACTAGGGCTGCCCAGACGTCTAGTCCCCTCTCTCGGCCTTGCTAGCAGAGTTCAGAGGAGAGGATAAACCAATACAGTTTGGTACCAGCGTGGCTGCAGGAGTTGCCGCAAGGTAAGCACAAAGTGCCGTCCATCCGCTTTAGGGGCTCCACTCCGGGTTTGAATTCAGAATTGTCCTTCTCCTAGACCAGTTGCCATCCAAAGCTATAGAACACAGTCTGTCCTGCTATTGACCCATAGCTGGGTTCACACCTTTCCCAACAGTATTAGCACGTAAGTGAATGTAATTCGAACTCGGCTCTCCGATTCCTCAAGCCGCTATCCATTACTCCACTGTGCCTCCTACATTTCATGATCTACAAAGTATATAAAAACATACCTTTAGCCGGAAATTATAAAATTATGTTCAAAATATGTGTAACTGAGAGCATAAAATTGCATACTAAATATCTGGCGGCTCCGTTTCAGTCACCTTCCCACCGCCACAAGGTTGCCTCCCTGTGTCTTTTCTATAAATATTTTTTTATATTGGATGAGATCTTTGCTATGTTACATAGGCTTTATGAATTTAAGCACAGTACTAGACTGGCGTCGAGATTTTATCAATCTACAGTTGAGCTGGCTAAATGTAGCCGTAAGTTCTATGATAACAGTTCCTTTTCTTGTACTTCTTGGTTGTGGAACTCCCTTCCAGGTCCATGGTTTTTCAGCCAACTTTAATCTACAAAAATTTAAATGCAATGTCAATCGTTATCTACTGTCACCCTGGTTGCACTTTTCCCTTCTCACTCATTATTAATAATACTGTTCCTAATTCTTCCACACCCTGTAACCCCTTGCGTCTTAGTCGCTTTACTGTCTTGCACGGAGTGAAATGATTAGAAAACAAATTTAAATGCAATGTCAATCGTTATCTATTGACTTCTTGATTACTCTTCTTCTCTTGTTCTCGCTCCTTAATAATGTTTCTCTTTTTTCTTATTCTTTCACACTCAATAACCCCTTATGTCTTAGTGGCTTTATTGCCTTGCAGGGGGTGATACCGATTAAAAATTAGATTTCGGCATTAAATAAACCATAGAGGAATTGATATGTCACCAAACAAAATCAAATTAAATGCAATGCCAATTTTGATGTTTTGTTTTCTTAATTTCTGTTCTTTTATTTCTGTTCTCGCTTTTATAATGTTTTTATTTTTCCCATATTCTCTCACACCCAGTAAGCCCTTGCGTCTTAGTGGCTTTATTGCCTTGCTTGGAGTGAAAAACAAAACAAAATAACAGTTTCTTTTCTCACACTTCTTGTGGAACATGAATTCCTATCGCTTGAAAAATCCTAAACTAATTTACCGTATATTTCCGCATATAAGACGACCTTTACATCCCCTAAATCACCCTTATACTACAATTCTAAAACATAAAACTTATAAAATTTTATCTATTCAAGCTCAGCTAAACTTTCAATAATCATCATGGTAGTGTTAATTATGGCACTAATAACATTTATTCAGTTATGTACCACGCGTGATATACGCTTAGGTGATCATATATCTTTCAATACATGACTGACGAGGCAGATATTTTCCCGCAGTAGGTTGCCATTTCTTTCTGCGGTAGACCATTTGCCATCCAAGGAGTCCAAGAACCGGGTCTGTCTTGCTATTTACCCATAGCTGGTGGGGAGAAAAACTGATGCATACCTTTTTCCAAGGGTATTAACACGTGAGTGAATGTAATGGATTCAACTTGATTTCGAACTCTGCTCTCCGATTCCTCAATCCGTGTCTCTTATTACATTTAATAACATTTAGGATAACATAATGTTGATTATCTGTCTATATTTCTGAGATGAGGTATTATGTACACTATTTACATTATTCGGACTATTGTCCTCATCTTTGTTGTCATATTTATTACAACGTTTCGGCCCTTCAGTATCTGTATATATGTCTGAGATGAGGTATTATGTACATTGTTTACATTATTCGGACTATTGTCCTCATCTTTGTCGCAATATTTATTACAACGTTTCGGCCGTTGTACGCTCCGGCCTTCTTCAGCTGGTTGCAATGTTGGAACCCTTTATTTTGCTCACTGGGGTAGACTGTTCTAGTTCCACGTGTCATGTCTAATGGATGTCAGTTATCAGTTATCTCCTGTTAATTCCCCTCTGAAAGTTCTCCACTGCCAAAGAGTATGAGTTCAATACCCGGCTTTGGGTCCTGTCACTGGATCTAACCAAGGACACATGGAACAGTGGAGAAAGGCGTTGGCGAGATCCATTAATAAAATAATTTAGGAAAAAAGAAGAATCAGAATCAGTATTCACAAGAGATCACGTGATGGAACGTAAACAAAATCGTTTCTCTTTTTGGGGACATATGTAGGAAAAATATGATATAGAATCAGTTTTGTTATTTTGTTTATTTTTCATTAATTTTGATACAGTAAGTAACAACATTTCCAATAACATCATCTTTATATAATCAGTAAGCAGTTGCCTTATACTATAAGTATAGCATAAATTCATGAAAATTTCCAATATTTTTTTTACTTAATTTTATCTAAAGGTCGCCTTATAGGCGGGAATATACGATAATTCGTCTTTGTGGTTGTGAACCTGTTTCTAAGGGAGTCCGTTGGCCCCATGTTTGAGAATTTGTCGACGTCCCACATTTTTATTTTAGGAAGTCGGCAAAACCAATTTGACTCGCGGTCAGTTTATACCAACGATCACTAAAGTTATTTAATGTTGGATAACCTTGTTAGTCTAGATGCGATTTTGAATTTTCTATAATTGGCTCTTCTAAATAGCATCTTCACTAAGACTGGCAGTTGGCTTGGCATTCTTCCCTCGAGATGCCTTTTAATTACATTCCGTAGATATTTCACCAACACTTATACCGAGCGTTGTTTAATGATATCGACCAAAAAACAAACCTGCTGTCGGATAAGAAACGCGTTTGTGTAAGATTTTTTTTTCAATGACTGAAAAAACAGCCACTAGCAGATACATGTCTATATAATTAGATGAGTTGTCAAGGAGCAAGATATGTAGATATTGACCAAATATAGTCTGGCACAAGGTTGTGGAACTCTCTTCCAGCTTCTTGCTTTCCAGTCAACTTTGATCTTTAAACATTTAAATACAAATTCTATCGTTATCTTCTGTAAATCCTGATTTTTGTAACCTTAATAATCTTGCTCTTTTTCCTCATATCCTTACACACACGGTAACCGCTTGCGTCTTAGTGACTTTATTGTCGTACTTGGAGTGAAATGATTTCAACACTATTATAATAGTAGGGAACAATGCGAACACTGTGGCAGCACCCGACAATAGCAGATGAGAAAAATATTTACCAAGAGAAATAAACCCACGAGAGGACGAGTACATGGCTACCATATATATACACGAAAGTGGGGTAGGGGACGATGAGAATAAGGGGTTAGGAAATTAGAACTAAAACGAGGTAGATATATAAATAGATAGACAGATATCAAAAGACTGGAATACATAGCTACGAATAGAGTGGTGGATATAGATATGAACATGAGATAGATAGATAGATAGATAGATAGATAGATAGATAGATAGATAGATAGATAGATAGATAGAAACAGAATGAGAGAGATCGGCAGATAGAGAGATGAACAGACTGAGATAGATAGATAGATAGATAGATAGATAGATAGATAGATAGATAGATAGATGCAAATGTCCCAAATACATTCTTTGCGGAACAACCGCGAAGCCCAAATTGTCGAGTTAACAAACTAAACGAATTGGCACCAACGCTCGAACAGCCATAGTCAGTGAGAAGGGAAAATATAATAGAGTCTTGAGCGGGCGGTAATCAATTTTCGAAGAAATTGGAAGAAGGAGGTGAAAGAAAGAAGAAGTAGAAGAAGAAATAGTCAGAGGGTCAGGGAAGGTGGCGCTAACGTCGGTGTAAACAAGAAAGTAGGAAACAGGGGAAGCGGACGACTAATTAAATGTTTATTATTGAGCAATGGCGCTGGGAGCCAACATGGCGTTCATGATTGGGACCCACTTTTATAAATGAAGAACTGGTGTCAAGAAGGAGAATAGGACACTAGCAGTTGTGAGATGTGCATATATATATATATATATATATATATATATATATATATATATATATATATATATATATATTAAATAAGTGCTTTCGGCTCATATACTGACAGAGGTGTCTGTGTCTGTGTCTGTGTGCGTGTCTGTCTCTGTGTTTATCTTAATGAGACATACCAAGGAGAAAAGATGATGTGTTGAACTGTAATCGGTGAAACGAGTTCTAATTTTACCTGCAGCCGTTTATATCAGAAACCCATAGCCCAGAGAAAAGTGTGACGAGAGGGGTGAATATCACGAAAATTCAATTCTGTACGAAACCAACAATTCTCGAATCGAGGATTAATGTCAGAAACAATCACTCAACCTTTATCGCCACCCCATTAATAATGTGTTGGTTAAAACGATCAATTAGTATATTAATTAAAAATTAAATATATATGTTTTTTTTTATTGTTGCCATAACTATTATTGCATCTTCCTTCTGAGATGAAGACAGAATAATTTAGTTTATTTTTAAAGCAATCAATGAGACAAAGTAAAAAGACTGACTCCAAGTCGTTACTTCGTGTTTCACGCAAGAACACTGCATAAAAATCGGGGTAGATTTAAACCCAGTCACTTTACGATGTTTCGTTAGTGTTACTGTTCTGTAATCATGCTGGTCTATTTGCTATAGACATTGGGCACTTTGAGTTATTGCCTTGGTAGGTGTCTGTATTTTCTTTTTTGTCTTTCTTTTTCTTTTGCCGTTTCAATTTTTTTCATTTGAAAAGTTTAGTACTAGTTGGAAGCCTTACAAACAGTTTGGTTTGTTTTAGTTATAAATTAAACTACACTGGCGTGCAAAACATTTGGATCACCTTGGTAAATTACTTCAGTCAGTCAGAAAAGTGCCATACGTGATACACTCTTGGATGATCATGTCTCTTTCAAGTCATGACCGACTAGGCAATATATTTTCTCGCAATAGGTGATGTTCCATGCGTGATACACGCTTAGGCGATCATGTGCGATCATATATCTTTCGATACATGTCTGATGAGGCAGATTTTCTCCTGCAATACGTTGCCATTTCGTTCTGTGGTAGACCGGTTGACATCCAAGGCTATAGAACCCATAGCTGGGGGGAGAAGAAGAGGATTTCATACAATTTTCTTCACGTAAGTGAATAAAATTGATTCGCCTGGAATCCGAACTTGGCTCTCCGGTTCCTCAATACGAGCCGCTATGTATTACTCCAGCGTGCTTCCTCAGTAGGTTACGATTCCTTTCTGTGGCAGAACGGTTACCACCCACGGCTATAGTACCTAGTCCGTCCTACTATTTAGCTGAAGGAAGAAGAATTTGACTCATACATCTCCCAGGGGTATTAGCACGTAAGTGAATACAATGAACTTGAGTGAAATTCGAACTCGGCTCGCCAATTCCTCGATCCGAGCCGCAATCCATTACTTTATTGTTCCTCCTATTAATTATTTTTGTTAATTTTATCCTAAAATCAAGAGTAATTACCAGGATGATTTTCTTGAAACATTTTATCATTTTTGAGGATTCAAGAAAACAAGTTATTGTATTTCCGCTAATTTTGTAGGTTGGATGATAGAATATCTTAAGGATCTTGTAGGTTGGATGATAGAACATCTCGAGCATCTTGTAGGTTGGATGATAGAATATATCAAGCATCTTGTAGTTTGGTTGATAGAACATCTTAAGCATCTTGTAGGTTGGATGATAGAATATCTCAAGCATCTTGTAGGTTGGATGATAGAACATCTTAAGCATCTTGTAGGTTGGATGATAGAATATCTTAAGCAGCTTGTAGGTTGGATGATAGAATATCTCAAGCATCTTGTAGGTTGGATGATAGAACATCTTAAGCATCTTGTAGGTTGGATGATAGAATATCTCAAGTATCTTGTAGGTTGGATGATAGAATATCTCAAGCATCTTGTAGGTTGGATGATAGAATATCTCAAGCATCTTGTAGTTTGGTTGATAGAATATCTCAAGCATCTTGTAGCTTGGATGATAGAATATCTCAAGCATCTTGTAGGTTGGATGATAGAACATCTTAAGCATCTTGTAGGTTCGATGATAGAACATCTTAAGCAGCTTGTAGGTTGGATGATAGAATATCTTAAGCAGCTTGTAGGTTGGATGATAGAATATCTCAAGCATCTTGTAGGTTGGATGATAGAACATCTTAAGCATCTTGTAGGTTGGATGTTAGAATATCTCAAGCATCTTGTAGGTTGGATGATAGAATATCTCAAGCATCTTGTAGTTTGGTTGATAGAATATCTCAAGCATCTTGTAGCTTGGATGATAGAATATCTCAAGCATCTTGTAGTTTGGATGATAGAACATCTTAAGCATCTTGTAGGTTGGATGATAGAATATCTCAAGTATCTTGTAGGTTGGATGATAGAATATCTCAAGCATCTTGTAGGTTGGATGATAGAATATCTCAAGCATCTTGTAGTTTGGTTGATAGAATATCTCAAGCATCTTGTAGCTTGGATGATAGAATATCTCAAGCATCTTGTAGGTTGGATGATAGAACATCTTAAGCATCTTGTAGGTTCGATGATAGAACATCTTAAGCAGCTTGTAGGTTGGATGATAGAATATCTTAAGCAGCTTGTAGGTTGGATGATAGAATATCTCAAGCATCTTGTAGGTTGGATGATAGAACATCTTAAGCATCTTGTAGGTTGGATGTTAGAATATCTCAAGCATCTTGTAGGTTGGGAGATAGAATATCTCAAGCATCTTGTAGTTTGGTTGATAGAATATCTCAAGCATCTTGTAGCTTGGATGATAGAATATCTCAAGCATCTTGTAGGTTGGATGATAGAACATCTTAAGCATCTTGTAGGTTGGATGATAGAACATCTTAAGCAGCTTGTAGGTTGGATGATAGAATATCTCAAGCATCTTGTAGCTTGGATGATAGAATATCTCAAGCATCTTGTAGGTTGGATGATAGAACATCTTAAGCATCTTGTAGGTTGGATGATAGAATATCTCAAGCATCTTGTAGGTTGGATGATAGAATATCTCAAGCATCTTGTAGTTTGGATGATAGAATATCTCAAGCATCTTGTAGTTTGGTTGATAGAATATCTCAAGCATCTTGTAGGTTGGATGATAGAATATCTCAAGCATCTTGTAGTTTGGATGATAGAATATCTCAAGCATCTTGTAGTTTGGTTGATAGAATATCTCAAGCATCTTGTAGCTTGGATGATAGAATATCTCAAGCATCTTGTAGGTTGGATGATAGAACATCTTAAGCATCTTGTAGGTTGGATGATAGAATATCTCAAGCATCTTGTAGGTTGGATGATAGAACCTCTCAAGCATCTTGTAGGTTGGATGATAGAACATCTTAAGCATCTTGTAGGTTGGATGATAGAATATCTCAAGCATCTTGTAGTTTGGTTGATAGAATATCTCAAGCATCTTGTAGCTTGGATGATAGAACATCTTAAGCATCTTGTAGGTTGGATGATAGAACATCTTAAGCATCTTGTAGGTTGGATGATAGAATATCTCAAGCATCTTGTAGCTTGGATGATAGAATATCTCAAGCATCTTGTAGGTTGGATGATAGAATATCTCAAGCATCTTGTAGGTTGGATGATAGAATATCTCAAGCATCTTGTAGTTTGGATGATAGAATATCTCAAGCATCTTGTAGTTTGGTTGATAGAATATCTCAAGCATCTTGTAGCTTGGATGATAGAATATCTCAAGCATCTTGTAGGTTGGATGATAGAACATCTTAAGCATCTTGTAGGTTGGATGATAGAACATCTTAAGCAGCTTGTAGGTTGGATGATAGAATATCTCAAGCATCTTGTAGCTTGGATGATAGAATATCTCAAGCATCTTGTAGGTTGGATGATAGAACATCTTAAGCATCTTGTAGGTTGGATGATAGAATATCTCAAGCATCTTGTAGGTTGGATGATAGAATATCTCAAGCATCTTGTAGGTTGGATGATAGAATATCTCAAGCATCTTGTAGTTTGGATGATAGAATATCTCAAGCATCTTGTAGTTTGGTTGATAGAATATCTCAAGCATCTTGTAGCTTGGATGATAGAATATCTCAAGCATCTTGTAGGTTGGATGATAGAACATCTTAAGCATCTTGTAGGTTGGATGATAGAATATCTCAAGCATCTTGTAGGTTGGATGATAGAATATCTCAAGCATCTTGTAGTTTGGTTGATAGAATATCTCAAGCATCTTGTAGCTTGGATGATAGAATATCTCAAGCATCTTGTAGGTTGGATGATAGAACATCTTAAGCATCTTGTAGGTTGGATGATAGAACATCTTAAGCAGCTTGTAGGTTGGATGATAGAATATCTCAAGCATCTTGTAGCTTGGATGATAGAATATCTCAAGCATCTTGTAGGTTGGATGATAGAACATCTTAAGCATCTTGTAGGTTGGATGATAGAATATCTCAAGCATCTTGTAGGTTGGATGATAGAATATCTCAAGCATCTTGTAGGTTGGATGATAGAATATCTCAAGCATCTTGTAGTTTGGATGATAGAATATCTCAAGCATCTTGTAGTTTGGTTGATAGAATATCTCAAGCATCTTGTAGCTTGGATGATAGAATATCTCAAGCATCTTGTAGGTTGGATGATAGAACATCTTAAGCATCTTGTAGGTTGGATGATAGAATATCTCAAGCATCTTGTAGGTTGGATGATAGAACCTCTCAAGCATCTTGTAGGTTGGATGATAGAACATCTTAAGCATCTTGTAGGTTGGATGATAGAATATCTCAAGCATCTTGTAGTTTGGTTGATAGAATATCTCAAGCATCTTGTAGCTTGGATGATAGAACATCTTAAGCATCTTGTAGGTTGGATGATAGAACATCTTAAGCATCTTGTAGGTTGGATGATAGAATATCTCAAGCATCTTGTAGTTTGGTTGATAGAATATCTCAAGCATCTTGTAGCTTGGATGATAGAATATCTCAAGCATCTTGTAGGTTGGATGATAGAATATCTCAAGCATCTTGTAGGTTGGATGATAGAATATCTCAAGCATCTTGTAGTTTGGATGATAGAATATCTCAAGCATCTTGTAGTTTGGTTGATAGAATATCTCAAGCATCTTGTAGCTTGGATGATAGAATATCTCAAGCATCTTGTAGGTTGGATGATAGAACATCTTAAGCATCTTGTAGGTTGGATGATAGAACATCTTAAGCAGCTTGTAGGTTGGATGATAGAATATCTCAAGCATCTTGTAGCTTGGATGATAGAATATCTCAAGCATCTTGTAGGTTGGATGATAGAACATCTTAAGCATCTTGTAGGTTGGATGATAGAATATCTCAAGCATCTTGTAGGTTGGATGATAGAATATCTCAAGCATCTTGTAGGTTGGATGATAGAATATCTCAAGCATCTTGTAGTTTGGATGATAGAATATCTCAAGCATCTTGTAGTTTGGTTGATAGAATATCTCAAGCATCTTGTAGCTTGGATGATAGAATATCTCAAGCATCTTGTAGGTTGGATGATAGAACATCTTAAGCATCTTGTAGGTTGGATGATAGAATATCTCAAGCATCTTGTAGGTTGGATGATAGAACCTCTCAAGCATCTTGTAGGTTGGATGATAGAACATCTTAAGCATCTTGTAGGTTGGATGATAGAATATCTCAAGCATCTTGTAGTTTGGTTGATAGAATATCTCAAGCATCTTGTAGCTTGGATGATAGAACATCTTAAGCATCTTGTAGGTTGGATGATAGAACATCTTAAGCATCTTGTAGGTTGGATGATAGAATATCTCAAGCATCTTGTAGGTTGGATGATAGAATATCTCAAGCATCTTGTAGTTTAGTTGATAGAATATCTCAAGCATCTTGTAGCTTGGATGATAGAATATCTCAAGCATCTTGTAGGTTGGATGATAGAACATCTTAAGCATCTTGTAGGTTGGATGATAGAACATCTTAAGCAGCTTGTAGGTTGGATGATAGAATATCTCAAGCATCTTGTAGGTTGGATGATAGAACATCTTAAGCATCATGTAGGTTGGATGACAGATTATCTTAAGCATCTTGTAGTTTGGTTGATAGAATATCTCAAGCATCTTGTAGCTTGGATGATAGAATATCTCAAGCATCTTGTAGGTTGGATGATAGAACATCTTAAGCATCTTGTAGGTTGGATGATAGAACATCTTAAGCAGCTTGTAGGTTGGATGATAGAATATCTCAAGCATCTTGTAGGTTGGATGATAGAACATCTTAAGCATCTTGTAGGTTGGATGATAGAACATCTTAAGCAGCTTGTAGGTTGGATGATAGAATATCTCAAGCATCTTGTAGCTTGGATGATAGAATATCTCAAGCATCTTGTAGGTTGGATGATAGAACATCTTAAGCATCTTGTAGGTTGGATGATAGTATATCGCAAGCATCTTGTAGGTTGGATGACAGATTATCTTAAGCATCTTGTAGTTTGGTTGATAGAATATCTCAAGCATCTTGTAGCTTGGATGATAGAATATCTCAAGCATCTTGTAGGTTGGATGATAGAACATCTTAAGCATCTTGTAGGTTGGATGATAGAACATCTTAAGCAGCTTGTAGGTTGGATGATAGAATATCTCAAGCATCTTGTAGGTTGGATGATAGAACATCTTAAGCATCTTGTAGGTTGGATGACAGATTATCTTAAGCATCTTGTAGTTTGGTTGATAGAATATCTCAAGCATCATGTAGCTTGGATGATAGAATATCTCAAGCATCTTGTAGGTTGGATGATATAACATCTCAAGCATCTTGTAGTTTGGATGATAGAATATCTCAAGCATCTTGTAGTTTGGATGATAGAATATCTCAAGCATCTTGTAGGTTGGATGATAGAACATCTTAAGCATCTTGTAGGTTGGATGATAGAACATCTTAAGCATCTTGTAGTTTGGATGATAGAATATCTCAAGCATCTTGTAGGTTGGATGATAGAACATCTTAAGCATCTTGTAGGTTGGATGACAGATTATCTTAAGCATCTTGTAGTTTGGTTGATAGAATATCTCAAGCATCTTGTAGGTTGGATGATAGAATATCTCAAGCATCTTGTAGGTTGGATGATAGAACATCTCAAGCATCTTGTAGTTTGGATGATAGAATATCTCAAGCATCTTGTAGGTTGGATGATAGAATATCTCAAGCATCTTGTAGGTTGGATGATAGAATATCTCAAGCATCTTGTAGTTTGGTTGATAGAATATCTCAAGCATCTTGTAGCTTGGATGATAGAATATCTCAAGCATCTTGTAGGTTGGATGATAGAACATCTTAAGCATCTTGTAGGTTGGATGATAGAATATCTCAAGCATCTTGTAGTTTGGATGATAGAATATCTTAAGCATCTTGTAGGTTGGATGATAGAACATCTTAAGCATCTTGTAGGTTGGATGATAGAATATCTTAAGCATCTTGTAGTTTGGATGATAGAATATCTCAAGCATCTTGTAGGTTGGATGATAGAACATCTTAAGCATCTTGTAGGTTGGATGATAGAACATCTTAAGCATCTTGTAGTTTGGATGATAGAATATCTTAAGCATCTTGTAGGTTGGATGAGAGAACATCTTAAGCATCTTGTAGGTTGGATGATAGAACATCTTAAGCATCTTGTACGTTGGATGATAGAACATCTTAAGCATCTTATAGGTTGGATGATAGAACATCTCAAGCATCTTGTAGGATGATTGATAGAATATCTCAAGCATCTTGTAGGTTGGATGATAGAATATCTTAAGCATCTTGTAGGTTGGATGATAGAACATCTTAAGCATCTTGTAGGTTGGATGATAGAATATCTTAAGCATCTTGTAGTTTGGATGATAGAATATCTCAAGCATCTTGTAGGTTGGATGATAGAACATCTTAAACATCTTGTAGGTTGGATGATAGAACATCTTAAGCATCTTGTAGTTTGGATGATAGAATATCTTAAGCATCTTGTAGGTTGGATGATAGAACATCTTAAGCATCTTGTAGGTTGGATGATAGAACATCTTAAGCATCTTATAGGTTGGATGATAGAACATCTTAAGCATCTTATAGGTTGGATGATAGAACATCTCAAGCATCTTGTAGGTTGATAGATTGAATATCTCAAGCATCTTGTAGTTTGGTTGATAGAATATCTCAAGCATCTTGTAGCTTGGATGATAGAATATCTCAAGCATCTTGTAGGTTGGATGATAGAACATCTTAAGCATCTTGTAGGTTGGATGATAGAACATCTTAAGCAGCTTGTAGGTTGGATGATAGAATAACTCAAGCATCTTGTAGCTTGGATGATAGAATATCTCAAGCATCTTGTAGGTTGGATGATAGAACATCTTAAGCATCTTGTAGGTTGGATGATAGAATATCTCAAGCATCTTGTAGGTTGGATGATAGAATATCTCAAGCATCTTGTAGTTTGGTTGATAGAATATCTCAAGCATCTTGTAGCTTGGATGATAAAATATCTCAAGCATCTTGTAGGTTGGATGATAGAACATCTTAAGCATCTTGTTGGTTGGATGATAGAACATCTTAAGCAGCTTGTAGGTTGGATGATAGAATATCTCAAGCATCTTGTAGGTTGGATGATAGAACATCTTAAGCATCTTGTAGGTTGGATGACAGATTATCTTAAGCATCTTGCAGTTTGGTTGATAGAATATCTCAAGCATCTTGTAGCTTGGATGATAGAATATCTCAAGCATCTTGTAGGTTGGATGATAGAACATCTTAAGCATCTTGTAGGTTGGATGATAGAACATCTTAAGCAGCTTGTAGGTTGGATGATAGAATATCTTAAGCAGCTTGTAGGTTGGATGATAGAATATCTCAAGCATCTTGTAGCTTGGATGATAGAATATCTCAAGCATCTTGTAGGTTGGATGATAGAACATCTTAAGCATCTTGTAGGTTGGATGATAGAATATCTCAAGCATCTTGTAGGTTGGATGATAGAATATCTCAAGCATCTTGTAGTTTGGTTGATAGAATATCTCAAGCATCTTGTAGCTTGGATGATAGAATATCTCAAGCATCTTGTAGGTTGGATGATAGAACATCTTAAGCATCTTGTAGGTTGGATGATAGAACATGTTAAGCAGCTTGTAGGTTGGATGATAGAATATCTCAAGCATCTTGTAGGTTGGATGATAGAACATCTTAAGCATCTTGTAGGTTGGATGATAGAACATCTTAAGCAGCTTGTAGGTTGGATGATAGAATATCTCAAGCATCTTGTAGCTTGGATGATAGAATATCTCAAGCATCTTGTAGGTTGGATGATAGAACATCTTAAGCATCTTGTAGGTTGGATGATAGTATATCGCAAGCATCTTGTAGGTTGGATGACAGATTATCTTAAGCATCTTGTAGTTTGGTTGATAGAATATCTCAAGCATCTTGTAGCTTGGATGATAGAATATCTCAAGCATCTTGTAGGTTGGATGATAGAACATCTTAAGCATCTTGTAGGTTGGATGATAGAACATCTTAAGCAGCTTGTAGGTTGGATGATAGAATATCTCAAGCATCTTGTAGGTTGGATGATAGAACATCTTAAGCATCTTGTAGGTTGGATGACAGATTATCTTAAGCATCTTGTAGTTTGGTTGATAGAATATCTCAAGCATCATGTAGCTTGGATGATAGAATATCTCAAGCATCTTGTAGGTTGGATGATAGAACATCTCAAGCATCTTGTAGTTTGGATGATAGAATATCTCAAGCATCTTGTAGTTTGGATGATAGAATATCTCAAGCATCTTGTAGGTTGGATGATAGAACATCTTAAGCATCTTGTAGGTTGGATGATAGAACATCTTAAGCATCTTGTAGTTTGGATGATAGAATATCTCAAGCATCTTGTAGGTTGGATGATAGAACATCTTAAGCATCTTGTAGGTTGGATGACAGATTATCTTAAGCATCTTGTAGTTTGGTTGATAGAATATCTCAAGCATCTTGTAGGTTGGATGATAGAATATCTCAAGCATCTTGTAGGTTGGATGATAGAACATCTCAAGCATCTTGTAGTTTGGATGATAGAATATCTCAAGCATCTTGTAGGTTGGATGATAGAATATCTCAAGCATCTTGTAGGTTGGATGATAGAATATCTCAAGCATCTTGTAGTTTGGTTGATAGAATATCTCAAGCATCTTGTAGCTTGGATGATAGAATATCTCAAGCATCTTGTAGGTTGGATGATAGAACATCTTAAGCATCTTGTAGGTTGGATGATAGAATATCTCAAGCATCTTGTAGTTTGGATGATAGAATATCTTAAGCATCTTGTAGGTTGGATGATAGAACATCTTAAGCATCTTGTAGGTTGGATGATAGAATATCTTAAGCATCTTGTAGTTTGGATGATAGAATATCTCAAGCATCTTGTAGGTTGGATGATAGAACATCTTAAGCATCTTGTAGGTTGGATGATAGAACATCTTAAGCATCTTGTAGTTTGGATGATAGAATATCTTAAGCATCTTGTAGGTTGGATGAGAGAACATCTTAAGCATCTTGTAGGTTGGATGATAGAACATCTTAAGCATCTTGTACGTTGGATGATAGAACATCTTAAGCATCTTATAGGTTGGATGATAGAACATCTCAAGCATCTTGTAGGATGATTGATAGAATATCTCAAGCATCTTGTAGGTTGGATGATAGAATATCTTAAGCATCTTGTAGGTTGGATGATAGAACATCTTAAGCATCTTGTAGGTTGGATGATAGAATATCTTAAGCATCTTGTAGTTTGGATGATAGAATATCTCAAGCATCTTGTAGGTTGGATGATAGAACATCTTAAACATCTTGTAGGTTGGATGATAGAACATCTTAAGCATCTTGTAGTTTGGATGATAGAATATCTTAAGCATCTTGTAGGTTGGATGATAGAACATCTTAAGCATCTTGTAGGTTGGATGATAGAACATCTTAAGCATCTTATAGGTTGGATGATAGAACATCTTAAGCATCTTATAGGTTGGATGATAGAACATCTCAAGCATCTTGTAGGTTGATAGATTGAATATCTCAAGCATCTTGTAGTTTGGTTGATAGAATATCTCAAGCATCTTGTAGCTTGGATGATAGAATATCTCAAGCATCTTGTAGGTTGGATGATAGAACATCTTAAGCATCTTGTAGGTTGGATGATAGAACATCTTAAGCAGCTTGTAGGTTGGATGATAGAATATCTCAAGCATCTTGTAGCTTGGATGATAGAATATCTCAAGCATCTTGTAGGTTGGATGATAGAACATCTTAAGCATCTTGTAGGTTGGATGATAGAATATCTCAAGCATCTTGTAGGTTGGATGATAGAATATCTCAAGCATCTTGTAGTTTGGTTGATAGAATATCTCAAGCATCTTGTAGCTTGGATGATAAAATATCTCAAGCATCTTGTAGGTTGGATGATAGAACATCTTAAGCATCTTGTTGGTTGGATGATAGAACATCTTAAGCAGCTTGTAGGTTGGATGATAGAATATCTCAAGCATCTTGTAGGTTGGATGATAGAACATCTTAAGCATCTTGTAGGTTGGATGACAGATTATCTTAAGCATCTTGCAGTTTGGTTGATAGAATATCTCAAGCATCTTGTAGCTTGGATGATAGAATATCTCAAGCATCTTGTAGGTTGGATGATAGAACATCTTAAGCATCTTGTAGGTTGGATGATAGAACATCTTAAGCAGCTTGTAGGTTGGATGATAGAATATCTTAAGCAGCTTGTAGGTTGGATGATAGAATATCTCAAGCATCTTGTAGCTTGGATGATAGAATATCTCAAGCATCTTGTAGGTTGGATGATAGAACATCTTAAGCATCTTGTAGGTTGGATGATAGAATATCTCAAGCATCTTGTAGGTTGGATGATAGAATATCTCAAGCATCTTGTAGTTTGGTTGATAGAATATCTCAAGCATCTTGTAGCTTGGATGATAGAATATCTCAAGCATCTTGTAGGTTGGATGATAGAACATCTTAAGCATCTTGTAGGTTGGATGATAGAACATGTTAAGCAGCTTGTAGGTTGGATGATAGAATATCTCAAGCATCTTGTAGCTTGGATGATAGAATATCTCAAGCATCTTGTAGGTTGGATGATAGAACATCTTAAGCATCTTGTAGGTTGGATGATAGAACATCTTAAGCAGCTTGTAGGTTGGATGATAGAATATCTCAAGCATCTTGTAGGTTGGATGATAGAACATCTTAAGCATCTTGTAGGTTGGATGACAGATTATCTTAAGCATCTTGTAGTTTGGTTGATACAATATCTCAAGCATCTTGTAGGTTGGATGATAGAATATCTCAAGCATCTTGTAGGTTGGATGATAGAATATCTTAAGCATCTTGTAGGTTGGATGATAGAATATCTCAAGCATCTTGTAGGTTGGATGATAGAATATCTTAAGCATCTTGTAGGTTGGATGATAGAACATCTTAAGCATCTTGTAGGTTGGATGATAGAATATCTTAAGCATCTTGTAGGTTGGATGATAGAACATCTTAAGCATCTTGTAGGTTGGATGATAGAACATCTTAAGCATCTTGTAGGTTGGATGATAGAACATCTTAAGCATCTTATAGGTTGGATGATAGAACATCTCAAGCATCTTGTAGGTTGATTGATAGAATATCTCAAGCATCTTGTAGGTTGGATGATAGAACATCTTAAGCATCTTGTAGGTTGGATGATAGAACATCTTAAGCATCTTGTAGGTTGGATGATAGAACATCTTAAGTATCTTGTAGCTTGGATGATAGAATATCTCAAGCATCTTGTAGGTTGGATGATAGAACATCTTAAGCATCTTGTAGGTTGGATGATAGAACATCTTAAGCAGCTTGTAGGTTGGATGATAGAATATCTCAAGCATCTTGTAGGTTGGATGATAGAACATCTTAAGCATCTTGTAGGTTGGATGATAGAACATCTTAAGCATCTTGTAGGTTGGATGATAGAACATCTTAAGCATCTTATAGGTTGGATGATAGAACATCTCAAGCATCTTGTAGGTTGATTGATAGAATATCTCAAGCATCTTGTAGGTTGGATGATAGAACATCATACGCATCTTGTAGGTTGGATGATAGAACATCTCAAGCATCTTGTAGGTTGGATGATAGAACATCTTAAGCATCTTGTAGGTTGGATGATAGAATATCTCAAGCATCTTGTAGTTTGGATGATAGAATATCTTAAGCATCTTGTAGGTTGGATGATAGAACATCTTAAGCATCTTGTAGGTTGGATGATAGAATATCTTAAGCATCTTGTAGTTTGGATGATAGAATATCTCAAGCATCTTGTAGGTTGGATGATAGAACATCTTAAGCATCTTGTAGGTTGGATGATAGAACATCTTAAGCATCTTGTAGGTTGGATGATAGAACATCTTAAGCATCTTGTAGGTTGGATGATAGAATATCTTAAGCATCTTGTAGTTTGGATGATAGAATATCTCAAGCATCTTGTAGGTTGGATGATAGAACATCTTAAGCATCTTGTAGGTTGGATGATAGAACATCTTAAGCATCTTGTAGGTTGGATGATAGAATATCTTAAGCATCTTGTAGGTTGGATGATAGAACATCTTAAGCATCTTGTAGGTTGGATGATAGAACATCTTAAGCATCTTGTAGGTTGGATGATAGAACATCTCAAGCATCTTGTAGGTTGATTGATAGAATATCTCAAGCATCTTGTAGGTTGGATGATAGAACATCTTAAGCATCTTGTAGGTTGGATGATAGAACATCTTAAGCATCTTGTAGGTTGGATGATAGAACATCTTAAGCATCTTGTAGGTTGGATGATAGAATATCTCAAGCATCTTGTAGTTTGGATGATAGAATATCTTAAGCATCTTGTAGGTTGGATGATAGAACATCTTAAGCATCTTGTAGGTTGGATGATAGAATATCTTAAGCATCTTGTAGTTTCGATGATAGAATATCTCAAGCATCTTGTAGGTGGGATGATAGAACATCTTAAGCATCTTGTAGGTTGGATGATAGAACATCTTAAGCATCTTGTAGTTTGGATGATAGAATATCTTAAGCATCTTGTAGGTTGGATGATAGAACATCTTAAGCATCTTGTAGGTTGGATGATAGAACATCTTAAGCATCTTGTAGGTTGGATGATAGAACATCTTAAGCATCTTATAGGTTGGATGATAGAACATCTTAAGCATCTTATAGGTTGGATGATAGAACATCTCAAGCATCTTGTAGGTTGATAGATTGAATATCTTAAGCATATTGTAGGTTGGATGATAGAACATCTTAAGCATCTTGTAGGTTGGATGATAGAACATCTTAAGCATCTTGTAGGTTGGATGATAGAATATCTCAAGCATCTTGTAGGTTGGATGATAGAATATCTCAAGCATCTTGTAGGTTGGATGATAGAACATCTTAAGCATCTTGTAGGTTGGATGTTAAAACATCTTAAGCATCTTGTAGGTTGGATGATAGAACATCTTAAGCATCTTATAGGTTGGATGATAGAACATCTTAAGCATCTTATAGATTGGATGATAGAACATCTCAAGCATCTTGTAGGTTGATAGATTGAATATCTTAAGCATATTGTAGGTTGGATGATAGAACATCTTAAGCATCTTGTAGGTTGGATGATAGAACATCTTAAGCATATTGTAGGTTGGATGATAGAACATCTTAAGCATCTTGTAGGTTGGATGATAGAACATCTTAAGCATCTTGTAGGTTGGATGATAGAACATCTTAAGCATCTTGTAGGTTGGATGATAGAATATCTTAAGCAGCTTGTAGGTTGGATGATAGAATATCTCAAGCATCTTGTAGCTTGGATGATAGAATATCTCAAGCATCTTGTAGGTTGGATGATAGAACATCTTAAGCATCTTGTAGGTTGGATGATAGAATATCTCAAGCATCTTGTAGGTTGGATGATAGAATATCTCAAGCATCTTGTAGTTTGGTTGATAGAATATCTCAAGCATCTTGTAGCTTGGATGATAGAATATCTCAAGCATCTTGTAGGTTGGATGATAGAACATCTTAAGCATCTTGTAGGTTGGATGATAGAACATCTTAAGCAGCTTGTAGGTTGGATGATAGAATATCTCAAGCATCTTGTAGCTTCGATGATAGAATATCTCAAGCATCTTGTAGGTTGGATGATAGAACATCTTAAGCATCTTGTAGGTTGGATGATAGAATATCTCAAGCATCTTGTAGGTTGGATGATAGAATATCTCAAGAATCTTGTAGGTTGGATGTTAGAACATCTCAAGCATCTTGTAGTTTGGATGATAGAATATCTCAAGCATCTTGTAGGTTGGATGATAGAATATCTCAAGCATCTTGTAGTTTGGTTGATAGAATATCTTAAGCATCTTGTAGGTTGGATGATAGAACATCTTAAGCATCTTGTAGGTTGGATGATAGAACATCTTAAGCATCTTGTAGGTTGGATGATAGAACATCTTAAGCAGCTTGTAGGTTGGATGATAGAATATCTCAAGCATCTTGTAGCTTGGATGATAGAATATCTCAAGCATCTTGTAGGTTGGATGATAGAACATCTTAAGCATCTTGTAGTTTGGATGATAGAATATCTCAAGCATCTTGTAGGTTGGATGATAGAATATCTCAAGCATCTTGTAGTTTGGTTGATAGAATATCTCAAGCATCTTGTAGCTTGGATGATAGAATATCTCAAGCATCTTGTAGGTTGGATGATAGAACATCTTAAGCATCTTGTAGGTTGGATGATAGAACATCTTAAGCAGCTTGTAGGTTGGATGATAGAATATCTCAAGCATCTTGTAGTTTGGATGATAGAATATCTTAAGCATCTTGTAGGTTGGATGATAGAATATCTCAAGCATCTTGTAGGTTGGATGATAGAACATCTTAAGCAGCTTGTAGGTTGGATGATAGAATATCTCAAGCATCTTGTAGTTTGGATGATAGAATATCTCAAGCATCTTGTAGGTTGGATGATAGAATATCTCAAGCATCTTGTAGTTTGGATGATAGAATATCTTAAGCATCTTGTAGGTTGGATGATAGAACATCTTAAGCATCTTGTAGGTTGGATGATAGAATATCTTAAGCATCTTGTAGTTTGGATGATAGAATATCTCAAGCATCTTGTAGGTTGGATGATAGAACATCTTAAGCATCTTGTAGGTTGGATGATAGAACATCTTAAGCATCTTGTAGGTTGGATGATAGAATATCTTAAGCATCTTGTAGGTTGGATGATAGAACATCTTAAGCATCTTGTAGGTTGGATGATAGAACATCTTAAGCATCTTGTAGGTTGGATGATAGAACATCTCAAGCATCTTGTAGGTTGATTGATAGAATATCTCAAGCATCTTGTAGGTTGGATGATAGAACATCTTAAGCATCTTGTAGGTTGGATGATAGAACATCTTAAGCATCTTGTAGGTTGGATGATAGAACATCTTAAGCATCTTGTAGGTTGGATGATAGAATATCTCAAGCATCTTGTAGTTTGGATGATAGAATATCTTAAGCATCTTGTAGGTTGGATGATAGAACATCTTAAGCATCTTGTAGGTTGGATGATAGAATATCTTAAGCATCTTGTAGTTTCGATGATAGAATATCTCAAGCATCTTGTAGGTTGGATGATAGAACATCTTAAGCATCTTGTAGGTTGGATGATAGAACATCTTAAGCATCTTGTAGTTTGGATGATAGAATATCTTAAGCATCTTGTAGGTTGGATGATAGAACATCTTAAGCATCTTGTAGGTTGGATGATAGAACATCTTAAGCATCTTGTAGGTTGGATGATAGAACATCTTAAGCATCTTATAGGTTGGATGATAGAACATCTTAAGCATCTTATAGGTTGGATGATAGAACATCTCAAGCATCTTGTAGGTTGATAGATTGAATATCTTAAGCATATTGTAGGTTGGATGATAGAACATCTTAAGCATCTTGTAGGTTGGATGATAGAACATCTTAAGCATCTTGTAGGTTGGATGATAGAATATCTCAAGCATCTTGTAGGTTGGATGATAGAATATCTCAAGCATCTTGTAGGTTGGATGATAGAACATCTTAAGCATCTTGTAGGTTGGATGATAGAACATCTTAAGCAGCTTGTAGGTTGGATGATAGAATATCTCAAGCATCTTGTAGGTTGGATGATAGAATATCTCAAGCATCTTGTAGGTTGGATGATAGAACATCTTAAGCATCTTGCAGGTTGGATGATAGAATATCTCAAGCATCTTGTAGGTTGGATGATAGAATATCTCAAGCATCTTGTAGTTTGGTTGATAGAATATCTCAAGCATCTTGTAGCTTGGATGATAGAATATCTCAAGCATCTTGTAGGTTGGATGATAGAACATCTTAAGCATCTTGTAGTTTGGATGATAGAACATCTTAAGCAGCTTGTAGGTTGGATGATAGAATATCTCAAGCATCTTGTAGGTTGGATGATAGAACATCTTAAGCATCTTGTAGGTTGGATGACAGATTATCTTAAGCATCTTGTAGTTTGGTTGATAGAATATCTCAAGCATCTTGTAGCTTGGATGATAGAATATCTCAAGCATCTTGTAGGTTGGATGATAGAACATCTTAAGCATCTTGTAGGTTGGATGATAGAACATCTTAAGCAGCTTGTAGGTTGGATGATAGAATATCTTAAGCAGCTTGTAGGTTGGATGATAGAATATCTCAAGCATCTTGTAGCTTGGATGATAGAATATCTCAAGCATCTTGTAGGTTGGATGATAGAACATCTTAAGCATCTTGTAGGTTGGATGATAGAATATCTCAAGCATCTTGTAGGTTGGATGATAGAATATCTCAAGCATCTTTTAGTTTGGTTGATAGAATATCTCAAGCATCTTGTAGCTTGGATGATAGAATACCTTAAGCATCTTATAGGTTGGATGATAGAACATCTTAAGCATCTTGTATGTTGGATGATAGAACATCTTAAGCAGCTTGTAGGTTGGATGATAGAATATCTTAAGCAGCTTGTAGGTTGGATGATAGAATATCTCAAGCATCTTGTAGCTTGGATGATAGAATATCTCAAGCATCTTGTAGGTTGGATGATAGAACATCTTAAGCATCTTGTAGGTTGGATGATAGACTATCTTAAGCATCTTGTAGGTTGGATGATAGAACATCTTAAGCATCTTGTAGGTTGGATGATAGAATATCTTAAGCATCTTGTAGTTTGGATGATAGAATATCTCAAGCATCTTGTAGGTTGGATGATAGAACATCTTAAGCATCTTGTAGGTTGGATGATAGAACATCTTAAGCATCTTGTAGGTTGGATGATAGAATATCTTAAGCATCTTGTAGGTTGGATGATAGAACATCTTAAGCATCTTGTAGGTTGGATGATAGAACATCTTAAGCATCTTGTAGGTTGGATGATAGAACATCTCAAGCATCTTGTAGGTTGATTGATAGAATATCTCAAGCATCTTGTAGGTTGGATGATAGAACATCTTAAGCATCTTGTAGGTTGGATGATAGAACATCTTAAGCATCTTGTAGGTTGGATGATAGAACATCTTAAGCATCTTGTAGGTTGGATGATAGAATATCTCAAGCATCTTGTAGTTTGGATGATAGAATATCTTAAGCATCTTGTAGGTTGGATGATAGAACATCTTAAGCATCTTGTAGGTTGGATGATAGAATATCTTAAGCATCTTGTAGTTTCGATGATAGAATATCTCAAGCATCTTGTAGGTGGGATGATAGAACATCTTAAGCATCTTGTAGGTTGGATGATAGAACATCTTAAGCATCTTGTAGTTTGGATGATAGAATATCTTAAGCATCTTGTAGGTTGGATGATAGAACATCTTAAGCATCTTGTAGGTTGGATGATAGAACATCTTAAGCATCTTGTAGGTTGGATGATAGAACATCTTAAGCATCTTATAGGTTGGATGATAGAACATCTTAAGCATCTTATAGGTTGGATGATAGAACATCTCAAGCATCTTGTAGGTTGATAGATTGAATATCTTAAGCATATTGTAGGTTGGATGATAGAACATCTTAAGCATCTTGTAGGTTGGATGATAGAACATCTTAAGCATCTTGTAGGTTGGATGATAGAATATCTCAAGCATCTTGTAGGTTGGATGATAGAATATCTCAAGCATCTTGTAGGTTGGATGATAGAACATCTTAAGCATCTTGTAGGTTGGATGTTAAAACATCTTAAGCATCTTGTAGGTTGGATGATAGAACATCTTAAGCATCTTATAGGTTGGATGATAGAACATCTTAAGCATCTTATAGATTGGATGATAGAACATCTCAAGCATCTTGTAGGTTGATAGATTGAATATCTTAAGCATATTGTAGGTTGGATGATAGAACATCTTAAGCATCTTGTAGGTTGGATGATAGAACATCTTAAGCATATTGTAG
The DNA here is from genome assembly GCA_963932145.1 of Acanthosepion lycidas. Lineage (NCBI taxonomy): Eukaryota > Metazoa > Mollusca > Cephalopoda > Sepiida > Sepiidae > Acanthosepion > Acanthosepion lycidas. The sequence goes on from OZ010615.1 coordinate 57,865,741, forward strand.
GTTGGATGATAGAACATCTTAAGCATCTTGTAGGTTGGATGATAGAACATCTTAAGCATCTTGTAGGTTGGATGATAGAACATCTTAAGCATCTTGTAGGTTGGATGATAGAATATCTTAAGCAGCTTGTAGGTTGGATGATAGAATATCTCAAGCATCTTGTAGCTTGGATGATAGAATATCTCAAGCATCTTGTAGGTTGGATGATAGAACATCTTAAGCATCTTGTAGGTTGGATGATAGAATATCTCAAGCATCTTGTAGGTTGGATGATAGAATATCTCAAGCATCTTGTAGTTTGGTTGATAGAATATCTCAAGCATCTTGTAGCTTGGATGATAGAATATCTCAAGCATCTTGTAGGTTGGATGATAGAACATCTTAAGCATCTTGTAGGTTGGATGATAGAACATCTTAAGCAGCTTGTAGGTTGGATGATAGAATATCTCAAGCATCTTGTAGCTTGGATGATAGAATATCTCAAGCATCTTGTAGGTTGGATGATAGAACATCTTAAGCATCTTGTAGGTTGGATGATAGAATATCTCAAGCATCTTGTAGGTTGGATGATAGAATATCTCAAGCATCTTGTAGGTTGGATGTTAGAACATCTCAAGCATCTTGTAGTTTGGATGATAGAATATCTCAAGCATCTTGTAGGTTGGATGATAGAATATCTCAAGCATCTTGTAGTTTGGTTGATAGAATATCTTAAGCATCTTGTAGGTTGGATGATAGAACATCTTAAGCATCTTGTAGGTTGGATGATAGAACATCTTAAGCATCTTGTAGGTTGGATGATAGAACATCTTAAGCAGCTTGTAGGTTGGATGATAGAATATCTCAAGCATCTTGTAGCTTGGATGATAGAATATCTCAAGCATCTTGTAGGTTGGATGATAGAACATCTTAAGCATCTTGTAGGTTGGATGATAGAATATCTCAAGCATCTTGTAGGTTGGATGATAGAATATCTCAAGCATCTTGTAGTTTGGTTGATAGAATATCTCAAGCATCTTGTAGCTTGGATGATAGAATATCTCAAGCATCTTGTAGGTTGGATGATAGAACATCTTAAGCATCTTGTAGGTTGGATGATAGAACATCTTAAGCAGCTTGTAGGTTGGATGATAGAATATCTCAAGCATCTTGTAGTTTGGATGATAGAATATCTTAAGCATCTTGTAGGTTGGATGATAGAATATCTCAAGCATCTTGTAGGTTGGATGATAGAACATCTTAAGCAGCTTGTAGGTTGGATGATAGAATATCTCAAGCATCTTGTAGTTTGGATGATAGAATATCTCAAGCATCTTGTAGGTTGGATGATAGAATATCTCAAGCATCTTGTAGTTTGGATGATAGAATATCTTAAGCATCTTGTAGGTTGGATGATAGAACATCTTAAGCATCTTGTAGGTTGGATGATAGAATATCTTAAGCATCTTGTAGTTTGGATGATAGAATATCTCAAGCATCTTGTAGGTTGGATGATAGAACATCTTAAGCATCTTGTAGGTTGGATGATAGAACATCTTAAGCATCTTGTAGGTTGGATGATAGAATATCTTAAGCATCTTGTAGGTTGGATGATAGAACATCTTAAGCATCTTGTAGGTTGGATGATAGAACATCTTAAGCATCTTGTAGGTTGGATGATAGAACATCTCAAGCATCTTGTAGGTTGATTGATAGAATATCTCAAGCATCTTGTAGGTTGGATGATAGAACATCTTAAGCATCTTGTAGGTTGGATGATAGAACATCTTAAGCATCTTGTAGGTTGGATGATAGAACATCTTAAGCATCTTGTAGGTTGGATGATAGAATATCTCAAGCATCTTGTAGTTTGGATGATAGAATATCTTAAGCATCTTGTAGGTTGGATGATAGAACATCTTAAGCATCTTGTAGGTTGGATGATAGAATATCTTAAGCATCTTGTAGTTTCGATGATAGAATATCTCAAGCATCTTGTAGGTTGGATGATAGAACATCTTAAGCATCTTGTAGGTTGGATGATAGAACATCTTAAGCATCTTGTAGTTTGGATGATAGAATATCTTAAGCATCTTGTAGGTTGGATGATAGAACATCTTAAGCATCTTGTAGGTTGGATGATAGAACATCTTAAGCATCTTGTAGGTTGGATGATAGAACATCTTAAGCATCTTATAGGTTGGATGATAGAACATCTTAAGCATCTTATAGGTTGGATGATAGAACATCTCAAGCATCTTGTAGGTTGATAGATTGAATATCTTAAGCATATTGTAGGTTGGATGATAGAACATCTTAAGCATCTTGTAGGTTGGATGATAGAACATCTTAAGCATCTTGTAGGTTGGATGATAGAATATCTCAAGCATCTTGTAGGTTGGATGATAGAATATCTCAAGCATCTTGTAGGTTGGATGATAGAACATCTTAAGCATCTTGTAGGTTGGATGATAGAACATCTTAAGCAGCTTGTAGGTTGGATGATAGAATATCTCAAGCATCTTGTAGGTTGGATGATAGAATATCTCAAGCATCTTGTAGGTTGGATGATAGAACATCTTAAGCATCTTGCAGGTTGGATGATAGAATATCTCAAGCATCTTGTAGGTTGGATGATAGAATATCTCAAGCATCTTGTAGTTTGGTTGATAGAATATCTCAAGCATCTTGTAGCTTGGATGATAGAATATCTCAAGCATCTTGTAGGTTGGATGATAGAATATCTCAAGCATCTTGTAGGTTGGATGATAGAACATCTTAAGCATCTTGTAGGTTGGATGATAGAATATCTCAAGCATCTTGTAGGTTGGATGATAGAATATCTCAAGCATCTTGTAGGTTGGATGATAGAACATCTTAAGCATCTTGTAGGTTGGATGATAGAACATCTTAAGCAGCTTGTAGGTTGGATGATAGAATATCTTAAGCAGCTTGTAGGTTGGATGATAGAATATCTCAAGCATCTTGTAGCTTGGATGATAGAATATCTCAAGCATCTTGTAGGTTGGATGATAGAACATCTTAAGCATCTTGTAGGTTGGATGATAGAATATCTCAAGCATCTTGTAGGTTGGATGATAGAATATCTCAAGCATCTTTTAGTTTGGTTGATAGAATATCTCAAGCATCTTGTAGCTTGGATGATAGAATACCTTAAGCATCTTATAGGTTGGATGATAGAACATCTTAAGCATCTTGTAGGTTGGATGATAGAACATCTTAAGCAGCTTGTAGGTTGGATGATAGAATATCTCAAGCATCTTGTAGCTTGGATGATAGAATATCTCAAGCATCTTGTAGGTTGGATGATAGAATATCTCAAGCATCTTGTAGGTTGGATGATAGAACATCTTAAGCATCTTGTAGGTTGGATGACAGATTATCTTAAGCATCTTGTAGTTTGGTTGATAGAATATCTCAAGCATCTTGTAGCTTGGATGATAGAATATCTCAAGCATCTTGTAGGTTGGATGATAGAACATCTTAAGCATCTTGTATGTTGGATGATAGAACATCTTAAGCAGCTTGTAGGTTGGATGATAGAATATCTTAAGCAGCTTGTAGGTTGGATGATAGAATATCTCAAGCATCTTGTAGCTTGGATGATAGAATATCTCAAGCATCTTGTAGGTTGGATGATAGAACATCTTAAGCATCTTGTAGGTTGGATGATAGAATATCTCAAGCATCTTGTAGGTTGGATGATAGAATATCTCAAGCATCTTGTAGTTTGGTTGATAGAATATCTCAAGCATCTTGTAGCTTGGATGATAGAATATCTCAAGCATCTTGTAGGTTGGATGATAGAACATCTTAAGCATCTTGTAGGTTGGATGATAGAACATCTTAAGCAGCTTGTAGGTTGGATGATAGAATATCTCAAGCATCTTGTAGGTTGGATGATAGAACATCTTAAGCATCTTGTAGGTTGGATGACAGATTATCTTAAGCATCTTGTAGTTTGGTTGATAGAATATCTCAAGCATCTTGTAGCTTGGATGATAGAATATCTCAAGCATCTTGTAGGTTGGATGATAGAATATCTTAAGCATCTTGTAGGTTGGATGATAGAATATCTCAAGCATCTTGTAGGTTGGATGATAGAATATCTTAAGCATCTTGTAGTTTGGATGATAGAATATCTCAAGCATCTTGTAGGTTGGATGATAGAACATCTTAAGCATCTTGTAGGTTGGATGATAGAACATCTTAAGCATCTTGTAGTTTGGATGATAGAATATCTTAAGCATCTTGTAGGTTGGATGATAGAACATCTTAAGCATCTTGTAGGTTGGATGATAGAACATCTTAAGCATCTTATAGGTTGGATGATAGAACATCTCAAGCATCTTGTAGGTTGATTGATAGAATATCTCAAGCATCTTGTAGGTTGGATGATAGAACATCTTAAGCATCTTGTAGGTTGGATGATAGAACATCTTAAGCATCTTGTAGGTTGGATGATAGAACATCTTAAGCATCTTGTAGGTTGGATGATAGAATATCTCAAGCATCTTGTAGTTTGGATGATAGAATATCTTAAGCATCTTGTAGGTTGGATGATAGAACATCTTAAGCATCTTGTAGGTTGGATGATAGAATATCTTAAGCATCTTGTAGTTTGGATGATAGAATATCTCAAGCATCTTGTAGGTTGGATGATAGAACATCTTAAGCATCTTGTAGGTTGGATGATAGAACATCTTAAGCATCTTGTAGTTTGGATGATAGAATATCTTAAGCATCTTGTAGGTTGGATGATAGAATATCTTAAGCATCTTGTAGGTTGGATGATAGAACATCTTAAGCATCTTATAGGTTGGATGATAGAACATCTTAAGCATCTTATAGGTTGGATGATAGAACATCTCAAGCATCTTGTAGGTTGGATGATTGAATATCTTAAGCATATTGTAGGTTGGATGATAGAACATCTTAAGCATCTTGTAGGTTGGATGATAGAACATCTTAAGCATCTTGTAGGTTGGATGATAGAACATCTCAAGCATCTTGTAGGTTGGATGATAGAATATCTCAAGCATCTTGTAGGTTGGATGATAGAATATCTCAAGCATCTTGTAGGTTGGATGATAGAACATCTTAAGCATCTTGTAGGTTGGATGATAGAACATCTCAAGCATCTTGTAGGTTGGATGACAGATTATCTTAAGCATCTTGTAGCTTGGATGATAGAATATCTCAAGCATCTTGTAGGTTGGATGACAGATTATCTTAAGCATCTTGTAGGTTGGATGATAGAATATCTCAAGCATCTTGCAGGTTGGATGATAGAACATCTTAAGCATCTTGTAGGTTGGATGATAGAACATCTTAAGCATCTTGTAGGTTGGATGATAGAACATCTTAAGCATCTTGTAGGTTGGATGATAGAATATCTTAAGGATCTTGGAGGTTGGATGATAGAACATCTCAAGCATCTTGTAGCTTGGATGATAGAATATCTCAAACATCTTGTAGTTTGGATGATAGAATATCTTAAGCATCTTGTAGGTTGGATGATAGAACATCTTAAGCATCTTGTAGGTTGGATGATAGAATATCTCAAACATCTTGTAGGTTGGATGACAGAATATCTTAAGCATCTTGTAGGTTGGATGATAGAACATCTTAAGCATCTTGTAGGTTGGATGAGAGAACATCTCAAGCATCTTGTAGGTTGGATGATAGAATATCTTAATCATCTTGTAGGTTGGATGATAGAACATCTTAAGCATCTTGTAGGTTGGATGATATAATATCTTAAGCATCTTGTAGGTTGGATGACAGATTATCTTAAGCATCTTGTAGGTTGGATGATAGAATATCTTAAGCATCATGTAGGTTGGATGATAGAACATCTTAAGCATCTTGTAGGTTGGATGATAGAATATCTTAATCATCTTGTAGGTTGGATGATAGAATATCTTAAGCATCATGTAGGTTGGATGATAGAACATCTTAAGCATCTTGTAGGTTGGATGATAGAATATCTTAATCATCTTGTAGGTTGGATGATAGAATACCTTAAGCATCTTATAGGTTGGATGATAGAACATCTTAAACATCTTGTAGGTTGGATGATAGAACATTTTAAGCATAGTGATGCTGAAAAAAGATCAAAGCAAAAATAATGGACCACCAGTGAATGTTTCACTTTTCAATTCTTTTTTTTAAGTCAGAAAAGAAGTTTTTGGCAAAATCTTGATCTTGATCTATATTATAACAGAAATTATAAAATGTCTTAATATAAAGTTAGTTATTATAGATGCTGTCTTTGCCTCAATTCGATTTGGCATTGAAAGGTCCAGAACTTCTCATGAGAATTTTTTTTACTATTCTTCTTGTCAGTAATGCCAAAACTTGGAGATTGCATTTTTTTTTTTTGCTGTGGCTCTTCCCACCACAATAGTTCTCTTATATTGTGATCAGGAATTTCTTTTGGCAAGTCTTCCAAAAGTCGAACATCTTCATCCACACCTTTTTGTTGTATGTGATGTGTGGAAAGGCGTATCATCATGCTGATAAAATTCTCCGTTGTCTGTAGTAAACTCATCTAGTTTTTGCTGTTCAGGCTTGCATCACCTTTTACCAATTTTCTTCTATCATCGTTTATGTGTCCATCACAAATTTTACCGTCTTTGTGATGAATCCAGGGTACATCCTCCGGTACATTATGTTTACTTGGATTTCTCGAATTCTCGGGCCGGGAGACGTATTACATACTATTTAATAAAAATTTACAAGCTATTTCTTGCCCCAGTTAACAATTGATTGGCGGCCATTTCGAAAACAGCTATGTGAATTAGATTGGAACCTGTTTTATTTATTTACTATTTATCATTTAGATATTCACTCAATAAGTGATTAGTTCTCTTACTTCTGATGTTGTTTGTTTTATAATTATAACAAATACGTCCATATTGTTTCTCAGGTTTAAGGAAGCGATTTCAAAAAAGGTTTTACTTGTATAAATCTTGTTTGGCTACTTTTCCACCGATGCGTAAGCAGACGACAATTTCTCTGAGTGAAAAAAAAGTTGCCCATGGGCACCATTTGTCTTAAAAGTATACGACTACTTCTGAAGGGTAAAGAAATGTGTTCATCTCCATTTCGTTTGGTGGTTGGGTTTTAAAAAAAATTAAACAAAGACCAAATACAGAAACAGGCTACAATAAGAGTTCCTCTCTTTCATTTTGCATGATTGCCATTTTCCCTAATGATTGTGCATACTACAGTTTGACCCAAGCCTTGTGAGTGAAATTGGATAGACAGAACTGTTTGGAAGCCATCGATGGTTGTGCTAACACAAAGTCACAAGTCACTATGACCGAGGGTTTGAGCGTGCTAACCTTATTCAAGATTATGTGTTCTTGTCCAGAAACTTTATGGTTCGTTCAAAATAGTATAAACCACAAATTGGTCCGATGGGTGTTGGACAAATACAAATTTGCCTAAGCAAACAGAGTCGGCCACTTTAGCAAACAGGCATACTTTTTTTTTTACTGAAATGTATAACTTGGCGAATAATATTGTGATTGATTATAAACAAATCATCAATGATCTGAAAGCACTGTTTTATTTTTTAAAAAAAGTCTAAAAAATATTGAGAGAAAGACATTTTTCATGAAAGGAATTTTTAAAAATTATTTTAATAAACATATGCTATAATTTTTTATTGATAGGGTGATTGAAAAGTAACTGCCTATTTTATGTACGATGGACTCTCCCGTCTTGTAAAAATTATAGTTAGACGGAAGAGTCCATCATACAAAAAAACAGGGAGAGTTACTTTTCGATTAGCCTGTAGTTCTCTGTGAATGTGTTGAAAAAATGTGCAAGAATGCTGTGGTCAATTATCTCCTGTTTAGTAGAACGAATTCACAAAAGTCATATGGCGGTCAGTTAAGCAATGCCAGCAGGTATGGGTGACGAATCCCAGTTGCTGTATTGTCCGCAAGACATGAACTACATAATGATTACATAGGCACATTAAAGCGAGGAAACGCCGACATTTTAAATTTCTTTCTTTTTTTTTTTTTTTTTTAAAATATATGTTTCGGTATATAGCATAATTTTTTATTGGGTCTATTTTTCCACTTTGTCATATATTTTTCTAAAATTGTTCTGAGATATAAAACATTACATTATTGAATACATTATTTCAAAACTTTGTTTTTCATTACATCTCACTATTAAACTTTCTAGCAATTGCCGCCATTTTAAATTGTATCTTTAACGAAATAGTATGTTTCATTATCAGGCTGAATTGAAGCGATATTTACTTTCAATAAAAAACAAAAACAAACAATCAGCTTGCAACAGACGCAGTCGCTTGTTCTATCAACATGAGATGCGTTTTTACTCGAAGGCACACTCTAAATAAATGTGATTTCATATTCAGTAACTTTGTAAAAAACGTTTATCAATCCTCTCCTCTTTGGTAACTCATGAAAGTACTGCTGGCTTTTAAAGCTCTTCGAAGTTTTCATGAGGAATGGAGGAATGTTAACGTCGTTGTTGAGTGTGTATATTATGGTTGCTCGCTCAATGTCTATTAATGTTATTCTTCCATTTCTTATTGATGACAAAAAACATTTCCATAATTACTGTTTCCAATACTGTTAACTTGTACCAACTGAGATTGTTAAAACTAGCAAGAACCGAGCCAATAATTCCTATTTTTCATTTTTCGAAGGACCGCCTAACATTAAATGGTCCAATCTTTATATGTAGTTGGAGATATTTACAAAGTTCTAAATTAGAAATAGCCAACTTTTAACGGTTGACAACCGAAGATGTAATTAAAATTTAATTAATGTATTACTTTACCCCAAAAATATTGCGTTATTTATATATAACTAGAAAACATGGTGAAAATGTCATGGTTTTCTTATTTGAATTTTCTGATGAATCTTAATTCTTAAACTGATGGCGAGTTGTACGACAATAAAATATCAGTAGAATTCCCCTCATCGAATCATTTAAATATTTGAGCTTAACAATTTTAACAAAATCTTGCAACAGCAACCATAAATATGAATGCAGGTCTTTATTTTAAGAAGTAAGAGGGTACAAATGAAAAGAATTGAAATTTACAACATTTTCCGATCCATAGAAACAGATAGTAAACACTTTTTCTGTCTTTCGTTCTTTTTCGCACTAAGATCAAGTAGCGTCTCTGATATGTCTTTTCCGTCTTTCTGCGCGATCAAAACGCAATAGTCAATTATTTTCGAGGTATGTGCAGAAGATGTTAATAACTTCTATCTTTCCTTCTTTCTTTCTTTCTTTCTTTCTTTCTTTAACTCATAACTCTTTGGGTCCTGTCACCGGATCTAACCAACTACTTTATCTATTGTGGCATGTGTGTCCTTAAGGACAGTACCTGGTTATGGTAATGGAGAACTTGTAGAGGTGAATTAACAGGAGATAACTGATAACTGAAATCCAGTAGACACGGCAGGTGGAATTAGAACAGTCTACCCTGGTGTGTGAAATAAAGTGTTCAGTTCGACATTCCAACCACCTGAGGAAGGCCGGAGTGTACAACGGCCGAAACGTTGTGATAAATATGGCAACAAAGATGAGGACAATAATGTGAATAATGTAATGTTTTATAAATCTATGACAAAGTGGAAAAATAGACTAGATGCCCAATAAAAAAATTAAAGAAGAAGAATCAGAATCGATATTCACAAGAGAATCACGTGATGGAACGTAAACAAAATGGTTTCCCTTTTTGGGGACATCTGTAGGAAAAACATGATATAGAATCAGTTTTGTTATTTTGTTTATTTTTCATTAATTTTGATACAGTAAGTAACTGTCTTATACTACAGGTATAGGATGAATTCATATTTTTTGACATCATCTTATCTAAAGGTCGCCTTATACACGGAAATAGACGGTAATTCATCTTTGTGCTTGGGAATCTTTTTCTAAGGGAGTCCGTGGGCCCCATGTTTGAGAATTTGTCGACGTTCCACATTTTTATTTTCGGAAGTCGGCAAAACTAATTTTGATTCCTCAATCCGAGCTGCGATCTATTACCCTATAAATAATGATAATTCCTCGTCTCAGAAATTCAGACAAAAATATAATTTTCTTGCTGCGTATTAAGTTTTCTTTCGTTTTTTTTACAGGATATATAAAAATGAAAACACACCTAAAAAAAAAAAGTTTTATTTTGAAAAAATTGAATTAAAATGAAAACGAAAGTTGGGAATCCTTCATCTGAAATTTTTAGGAATTTTTCGGATTTTAAAATAGTAATAGTAGCCACTCGTATCCGTCTACCGGGGAGGCTAGCTAATCCCCGTTGCAGACGCCTGCTCAGTTACAAGTGTGTTTGTTCAACGCCCACAGAGTTCACCAGCTGTAATATTAGCCGACGCGTTTCGTCCAATGTGGACATTTCAAGGCAAAAACGAAATGAATTTATTAAAACAAAGTCACTATTAATAACAAAACAAAAATGTCCTTAACAACTGGAAGAATTCAGAAAACGCTATTATATTCATACGTTTTCTAAATTCTTCCACTTGCTGTTATTAATAGTTACTTTGTTTTAATAAATTAATTTTCTTTTGTCTTGAGAAAGTCCACATTGGACGAAACGCGACGGCTAATATTACAGTTTTCCTATTGTCTTTTACATTTTTAAATATTTTCTTTTTCTATAGGTTAACTCTGAGAAATTTTTCATATATATATATATATATATATACGTTATTTTAGTTGATACTCTTATTTGAGTAGACGTTTCGTTTATTTATTTATTTATTTTCTTCTCCCGTCCTGAATATTCGAGAAATCTTATTAAACAAAATTATGCGCTCTCCGGCAGGATTCGAACCTGCCTCCCCTTGGACCGATAGATCTAACGTGCATCAACCGACTTTTGTATCCTTCCGGAGAGCACATATATGAGAGGAAAAAGATCATTCAGGCCTTCACTAATTGTAACAACATTCATCTTCTGGCTTCCATCTTCAAAGTCCATTCAAGAACCATCAAGAAAACGGTGAATAAGTTTAGAAAAGAGGGAACAGTAGAGAGGAAAACTGGATCACGAGGTTATAACAGCAAGAGGAATTATCATTTCAACTTAGAGCTAAATACATTTTTATTATTCAAAGTCCAATAGTATAACAAATACCTCAGAGAATTCCAGTAAGATACCTTTAATCATTTCCAAGATACAACGTTTCAAACTTAATCTAACAATTGGACAATTTTGCTGTTACACCCGGTATAGAGAAAAGTGCAACAGTCAGTTCTAACCTCTTAATTGCTGTTGTTCCCAGATCCACCCTGATTCTGGGTTATAGTACCTGTTAGGGTGCTATAACATCGCTATGAGCAAATACTTGTGATTGGGGTCAAAACGCTATGAAAGTATAAAAATAGATTTTTATAGTAAAAATTCCAGCAATACAATTTTGAAAAAATATATTACCAGCAATACATTTCGACAAAATCCCTCATTACAAAAAAAAAAAAAAAAAAAAAATCAATGAAACCTGATCTACAAACTGATTTCTTACAAAGAATAAATATTCTATTCATACGAACCTATCTTAAAAATTTTGTCGGCATTAAATAACCCATTGAAGTGTTGATGTGCCGTAAAACATAATAAACCAAACTAAACCAACAGTTCTATTCTAATAGATTCTTTTCTCGCATTTCTTCCCCGTGTAACTCTTTTCCGATTTCTTGCTTCTTTGCTACCCACAATCCTCAGAAACATCAATCGCCATCTTGGTCTTCGTGAATCCTATCCCTTTATTGTCCTTTTCCTCACTCACTTCTCCTTACTAAAGTTTTCTCATTCTCTTCCATTCTCCGTAACCCGCTGAGACCTAGAGGTATTATTGCCTTGCTTGGGGTGAAATAATTAAAAAAAATGTTCGGGGTGGTTGGTGCCTGTCTATGAGAATAATAGAGAAACATTGGATTTTGCATTTACAAATTAACGTAAAAAATAAATATTCGCTGTGTACAATATTTTTCATCATTAGTTTATAGAATTACGGATTAATTATTTTGAATAATATGGACTGACCCTGAATATGTATCGTTACCTAGCCACGGGAGTCAGTTTGCTAGAGGATTAACCGGAAGAGACAGCAATGGCGGCGCGAGACAATATAGGAACCAAGAGTCGAGGTGTGATATTTTTTCCGCATCAGCAGAAATCTGAATTTGGCTGCTGCCCTCCGTCTCTGCAATCGAAGATGGTCAGATGGTTTGACTAAAATAAAAAAACAAAAAAACATCTTGTGCTCGACCTCACTAACAAGAATTTCAAATAAATCAAAAACTCTCGACAAAAATCTTCGAGATTTATTACAATTGGATAAATAAAGTAGGAACCTGAATCCATAAGCAATTTCCATTTTTTGGGGACCAATTTTAATGGCAACTGTATCCTCTTAACTAAAGAATATAACAAATGTTCTAAATTGATACCAACCAGATTTCTTCCATATTCTGAGATGCTCACTATAGAATAGACTAGTAGGGATACCTGGTCTTGCTCGGGAGATCTCTGAATAATAGTTTATTATTGACAATTTATTGATATTTTTTAGTCATTTGAAAATAAATTCAAGGGAATAGAAATTTAAAAATACATACATGTATAACGTTTTACCAGAATAAAAAAGTAAATAGGAACGGTAAAATCCTAACCTGGAATAAGAATTGCTACACTTTTCACTTTTTACTTCTGAAAATTTTCTAATGCATTTTAATTTTAAAATATATTTGTAAATACAAATTATACGCTGATAATTATTTTTACAAAAAGCTGGCTTGGGTAATAAGTCTGTATGCATATTTACTTTGTCAGTACAATTGTAGTTTTTACTTTTAGATTGACACACACACACACAGACACCTGCCTTTTATATATGTATAGATAGATGGTTAACCAATTAGGAATTTGAAATTCATCTTTAACTTGAATCTTTGCCAGACTGAAATGACAACAGTACATGAGAATGAAACTTCTGTAGTGTTAAAGACAGGAAGCTTCTCTAGAAAATCTTATTCCTAAGATTATTCTGATGGGAGAAAATAATGTATCGAGGTTGGACAATGAGGAGTGGCAACACCAGTCCAGAGAAGGCAGTAATCTTCCATTCTTTGCTGGAGCTACACAATCCTTACTGTCAAGCCTTGATAGGATTTCTTGTGCTTGTTATCAAGTCATCGCCCAGGGAACTATTCCAATAAGAGCGTGACAATATATAAAGAAACCTACAGGAGATGGCGGCCTTTTTGCATTATTCTTAATTGGTTGGTTGATCTTGTTTCGCGGCGTATCAACACCTCTATGGGTTATTTAATGCCAAAATCTAAATATTTTGAACACCGTTTTATGGCTTCAACCAATATTTATGGCATTTTTTATATGATTTTTATATTTATTTTTAAATTTATTTTTTATATTTACTTCTTATTTTTATATTTATATCTTTATTTTTATTTTTTATTTATAATATTTATTTTTTATATGATATTCATGATATTTTTTTATAGACTATAAGTTTGGGAGATTGATTTCCAGCGGCATATCAACATGTCTATGGGTGATTTAATGTCGAAATTTAAATATTTTGAACTCAATTTTACAACTTCGACTAAATATATTTGGAACGCAATTGTATGTTTTTAACTACCGATAAAATGTATTGTTGGCCATTTTGCTATAAATATGTATTGATGGTCAAATTATATATATATATATATATATATATATATATTGCTGGTATAAAATATGTATTTTTATACTTTCTCGGTGCGTCTATATTTTTGAGATGATGTATTGTAACTATTTATATTGTTCCGACTGTTCTTTATTGTCATATTCACGACGTTGTACGCTCCGGCCTTATTCAGGTGCTATACGTTGGAATTTCGAATCGAACCCTTTATTTCGTCCCTCGGTGGCAAGAAATATAAGGGAGAAACAGATCGCCCCCTTAAGATAAGACTGAATGAACACAGTAAAGCCGTAACACGAGGGGGAACAGAAAAATAAGGCATGGCTGACCATGCAGGGGAAAGGGAGATCACCACTCTCTGTGGGATGGGGTTGAAGTAATAGAGAACATAACTGGAAAATAGGAAAACTTAAGGAATCAGCACATATGGTAAGCCACAAAAATCTCCTAAGCCGGCCAAGCATAGAAATGAATACAGAGAGCTAAAGAAAAACAACAATAACAAAAAATTGTAATGTGAGCTTCTGGTAAAAATTGTTTACTGAGACATTAGGTTTATAAGACCCCAAAAATTCTTACACTGCCCCAGTGGATAAAGGCGTTGGTTGAAGTAATCCAGTGACTTGACCCAAAGAGTTGAGAGTTCAATACCTGACCACATCAGAGGTGAACAAAAACTTGAAAAGTTGAGATACTAAAGGGAAATAACTGAAACTGAAATATCCAGAAAAAGGCATGGCACGTGGAACTAGAACAATCTACCCCGGTGGATGAAATAAAGAAATCCGTTCGAATTTCTAACGTATATCACCTGAAGAAGGCCGAAGCGTACAACGGCTGAAACGTCGTGAATATGACAATAAATATGAGGACAACAGCCCGAACTACGTAAACAGTGTAAATACTTTCTGTTTTTATTTGGAGGTTCGCTATTTGCCCATACAGATGCCACCACTCCGAGTCAGGGTGGACCTTGGAATAACAGCAATTAAAAGGTAGTTCCAGGCTTCTGAAACTTCCAATCTTTAAATCAGAGACCTACCTGCCGGATGTAGTTTATCGTCATACCTAGGACTCTATTCTTAGTTACATTTTTTTGAGAGACAGTTCTCACTTTCACCATTTCGAATTAGAGAGCACCCACAATTCTATGGTATACTAAAGGAAAGTGCACGGGGATTATATTGCTCCAAAACTTCATATAAACAAAGTCAGTTTAACGACGTTGAAAGATTGTTAAAAGATAAGACGGGAACAGAATAGTTTTATTTTTGGCAACCAGTTGTAAATGACAAATGTATCCTAACTACTAATCATAGATGGCAATTAAGAATAAATTTTAGTAAACTATCATACCTTAGTTTGTACACGGAAGTCACAGCGTGCACAAAGGATTAAAAATATTTTTTTAAACCCCAATAATAGAGATTGAAAGTGCATTTACGTTATATAATGTTATGGGAGTTCATAGAAGGGAATAACGCTACGAAGACATCTAGAAAAATATGTAGTAGTTATGTTTAAGGAACCAAGTACGATATTGTGTTGCAGAGTTTCGCAGAAAAGTCGTTGGAATGTGAATCCAGACCGGACATTTAACGGACTTTAATGATGAAGACTTAAAATTATTAGAGGAAAGCAATTCACAACAAAGTCATCGGGAATTAGCAATGATGTTAAACACGCCACTATCTACCATAGGAGCCCTTCGACGTGGTGTAACGGTTAAGAAGGTTTGTCAATCTAGATTAATGACGACTAAGTAGTGAGTTTGATCCTCATTGGGGGTTCCACACTTTCGACCTTGTACATTAACTAAGCTACGCTAATGAGTTCTTTGGGGCCCTTCGACGTGGTTAAACGGTTAGCAAGTTTGTCTATCTAGATTAATGACGACTGAGTAGTGAGTTCGATCCTCATTGGGGGCTCCACACTTTCGACCTTGTTCCACTTCGAAGCTAAGCTAATAACAAAATAAACAAAACTGAAATTATTTATGATTCAGTCTAATCTTTTATATGCGAACATACAATGGGGCCTTCACGCAAATTTTCGCCGACTGGACAATGCTTGCGTCTCTAATATCTTTCGTGTTGGTGTGCCACAAAACCTGAGAAAATCCGTTTCAAGCTCCCAAATAAATGAAAGATGCAAATAGCCGCCCAGGCCCCAATCTCGAGCCTCAACAGTGTCCAGAATCGTCTCCGAGTCCTTGTGGCTAACGAATTATATCTCACCCTCCAACCTCTCTTTCGGGATGTGGCAATTCTCTCACTGCTCTGACGCTGCTTCCATGAAAATTGTTCGGACAAACTACACTCCTTGGTTCCGCCAGTCCTAACATTATCGGCAAGGTCCCGCCATGCCACTTACATAGCAGCAAACCATCCACAGTCCCCTCGTATTCCACTCAAACAGCTTTTTTCCGTGAACCACTGCCCTGTGGAACAGACTCCCAAGAGAATGTTTCCCCGATCATTACAATCTTAACCTGTTCAACTCTAGGGTTAACCGTTATCTCGTTATCTGTAAAAACTACCTCCTAACGTATCCCTCTACCTCGAGTGGCCCCGGGCCTTGGATGAGCTTAATCTTACTGTAAAATAAAATACAAATGTCACGGCGAAAGTTGAAAACTCAAACTCCGGATGGATAGGTAGTTAAATGACACTTGGCGCACACCTACCCTGTCAGTCTAACAGATCAGCTCTTTTTTTCAACTGTTTCTCCTACCAAATCACTGCCCACCTAATCATGACACCGCACAGGCGGCATCGAAACTACCTCGACGGTTTCTCTACACCCAGTAAGAGGTATCCTGACACTACCTCGACGGTCTGTCCACACCCAGTTAGAGGTAGCCCGACACTAACTCGACGATCTGTTTACACCCAGTCAAAGGTTGCCCGACACTACTTCAAAGGACAGTTTTTCTCTCGCCAAGGGCTGTCCCCAACTCCACTCAATCCCACCTGTGGCCATTAATATAGACCCGCAACCAGGAATTCTCAACAGCCGATTTTTGACCCTAAAAGTTTTCATTTCTATCTATCTATCTATCTATCTATCTATCTATATATATATATATATATATATATATATATATATATATATATATATATATATATTCTTTTATTCGCTTTTAAGTTAAGTGGGTTGATTTCTTTGGATATCATACCTCACAGACTTTATTGTTGGTCATAAAACATGAAAGACTTGAGATTGAGATGAAATCGAACACTGACTTCAATTCATAGTCATAATCAATTGCTATTTTATTTTATTGCAATACAGTACACAGTATTATAAGCCGGGTACAAACGAATGTGAACTTCATCGGACAATCAGCCTAATGAGCCATATAACAAAACTCATCATCCGAATTCTGATGAATACAGTGTGCAGCAGAATCAGACCGGAAATAGGACAGGAACAGTACAGGTTCTTCACCGTAACAAGAAACACGACTCTTATGTTCAGAATGCTATCAGAAAGAGCAATACAAATGCAGAATGACGTGTACCTGTGCTTTATAGATTACGCAAAGGTGTTCGATAAAGTACGCCACAAAGATGTGTTAGATCTGCTCAGCAACCTTGACATATTCGGGATGTATATTAGAATCTATATTGGTAGCAAACCGCCTGCATACGGATAGAATATGACTTCAGTAGATACACAAAAATAGAAAAGGATGTAAGACAAGGATGTGTCTACTCACCGGACTTATTCAACCTATACAGCGAGGTAATTCTGAGGGAACAAGAAGTCCTAATAGAATTCATTACTGTTAGACCAAATCTCAACAACATAAGGTATGCAGATGACATTGATAGCAGACACAGAAAGGAAACTGCAAAAGTTCCTACAGAAGAAAGGACTAAATATGAATTACAGGAAGAGAGAATGCATGGTTGTCAGCAAAAGGATGAGACTAAAATGCAAATTACAAATCGGAGTTACTAAATTCAAACAATTACAAAAATGTAAATATCTGGGAAGTCTTCTAACAGAGGACGGAAAATGTGGTACTAAGATCTGAAGATGCATTGGGACGGACAAAGATGCCTTCCAAAAGCTAAGCAGAGACATATAAGAGACAGATAAATTTCGTTAGAAATAAAGAAAAGAGTATTGAACTATTACGTGATATCTGTCGTCCTGTATAGCAGCGAATGCTGGACAATCTTCTCAAAGATGAAGAAGAGACTTGAATCAACAGAAAAATGGTTCTACAGAAAGATGCTGAGGATAACCGAGCATATGAGCAACGGCGAAGTTTTAGAGAAAATGAAAACAAACAGGAAACTTATACTTAACACCAGTTGAAATGTATGGGGCACGTAATGAGGAAGGAAGGCTTGGAAAATCTGATACTCACAGGACAGATTGCAGGGGAAAATGGACAGGAGAAAGCAGCGCGTAATATACTTGAGCTTGAGTAAATGGACGGAATAATAAGGTTTCTGGGAAAAGGACAAAACTTATTAAGAGCTACAAAAGAAAGGAAGATGGGGATGGGCATGATCGTTTACATCCTGAAGGAACGCGGCACATAAAAGAAGATGATTGGATGGGCTACGTTACCTTTCATTGCTCAGATGAGCTACGCAGTAATTTGCCTATTTCTTAAAATGGTCTTAGCAGAATCGCCATATTTGAAGTTGTAAGAGAAAAAATTTTAAAATAGTCGTTTATTTCATGTGGGTTATGTTATAAAATTTCAATTCATAATAATTATTAGATTTTAAAAATATACTCTCAAAAATACCAACATGGCTTACTTCCCTTTACTCCCAAGCTTTGATCAAAATGCGAATATAAATACAAGGAAACCGAGAAAAATTATTTTATTTATATCTTCTTTTATGTGTTGTGTCCCTTGCATACATGGACGATCATTGTTCTGTATAATCCTGGTGATTTTAGCTCTAAGCAACGTTCGACTCTTTGCCATCTTTCATTGTCTTCACTTCGCTATTTACTCACCCAATCACATCAGATAATTTACTCATTGCTGCCTGTGATATTCCAAAGTTCTCTTTCCTCATAATACACCCCAGAAATGTCACCTCTCTCGTTCTGACTGTAAGTATACGTATTCTTACAGTTCCTATTTTCTTTATGACTGCCTCGTTGCTCACATTTTATTCATAACATCCATCTGTAGAGCCATTTATCTGCTGTATCGAGTTTTTCATCTTCAAGAAAATTGTCTACCATTCACTAAAATAAATGGTGTTGTGTCGATTTCATTCGTCATCTATAAGAAAATTGCCAAAGATTCACTGAATTATATGTCTGTCGGGTAGATTTTCTTCTTTATTTATAAGAAAATCGCACATTATTCTCTGACCTATATTTGTTTTGTTGTGTTTCTTTTTAATCAATAAGAAAATTGTTTAGCATTCACTGAATTATATATCTATCGGCTCGTGTTTCTTTTGCATCTATAAGAAAATTGTTTAGAATTCACTGAGTTATATATCTGTCGCTTCGTGTTTCTTTTTCATCTATAAGAAAATTGTTTAGAATTCACTGAACTATATATCTGTCGCCTCGTGTTTCTTTTTCATCTATAAGAAAACTGTTTAGCATTCACTGAATTATATATCTATCGCCTCGTGTTTCTTTTTCATCTATAAGAAAATTGTTTAGAATTCACTGAACTATATATCTCGTGTTTCTTCTTTATCTATAAGAAAATTGTACAGCGTTCCTTGAACCAAAATTATTGTGTCAACTTTCTTCCTCATATAAATTCTGAAAATTGTCCAGGTTTCACTGCCACAGATGAGGATAGAGATGTCACTGCAATTCCGTGTTCTAAACTGATCAATTTAATACTGAATAAACACAATGCATGCAACAGTAGCAGGGGTAAACTACTTAATATGTTTACATAAATTGATGTTTCAAAAGGAGGTGGGATGCAGAATCAAAATTTACTTAGAGTAATAAAAGATAGGAAGTTGTGGAGTCTCTCACTTACTTATAAATCTCACTAGATTATAAATGAATAAGAAAGCAAAATTATTTTAAAAACATTTTTTTCAAAAGTTGAATATAGACATTAGCTATTTCTATTAAGCCATAATCATGATGTTGAATAAGATATGAAGCCGACAACGACGACGATGGAAGGAAAAAAATAAGAAAGCTGCATCTATTTTTGATGTCTCAGATTTAATTAATTTACAAAGTCGGGATAAACGCAAACTTTGCGCTTTATACATTAGATATATATAGAGAGATATACATATACGCTGACATCTATGTATAATCTGCTACTTATGAGTATTCTTAAAGAACCACAATCATTTCCATTAAAAATGGTTGTCATCGTCATTTTCTGTTTATTTTTCTTTTCTTTTTCCTTCCTCTTTTTCTATTTTGACACTGCCAATTTCTTTGAGTGTCATATTTTTGCGTTCAGCCTATTCCCGGAGTGATCTCACGTTTTTAACGTCCTTTACTTGACAGGCGAATAATTAGGGAATCTCAAGACACGGGAAAGAGTGTCATTGCGCTGTGGACACACACGGCGCGGGGAAAAAAAACGGCTGCGGAAATATGTCAATGCCTTGAAGATGCAGCCGGTGGATACGTGTCTTTTTCTGTGTGTGTCTGATTCATGAATTGTGTATGTCACGATTTGTGTGCAAATGTTTGCAGAGATAAGCCTTCTACTAATAAGCCTTGCATACACACATTAACACATTAAAACAGAACACGCAAATACTGGAAACTGTAAATCCTTTCTCTGCAAGAGAAATACTATATATTTCAAATCACTGAATTCAGGGTCTTCTTTGCATGTAAAACCACAGGCACATGGTATTATTTCCATGTACGGTAGACGATCATCTATATGAGCATCCCCTTGTATGTATGTATGTATGTATGTATGTATGTATGTGTGTGTGTGAGTATGCGTATGTGTGCACATGTGTGCGCATGTGTGCATATTATATTTTTAATAAAGATTTTTCAAATGACTGTATAGAAATGAATTACGCTATTTACATTGTTCGGACTGTTGTCCTCATCTCTGTTGCCATATTCACGATGTTTCGATCATTGTATGCTCCGGCTTTCTTCAGGATTTGTCTATAATTCTGAGATGAAGTATCATAACTATTTATACTATTTACATTGTTCGAAGTGATGTCCTCATCTTTGGTGCCATATTCACGACGTTTCACGTTGACCAGTGGATAAAAGCGTTCGTTGAATTAATCCGGTGACTAGACCCAATGAGTTGCAAGTTAAATACCTGGCTGCAGCAGAGGTGGACAAAAAACTTGAAGAGTTCAGTTAAAGGCAGACAACCGATATCCGGAAAAGGCATGGCACGTGGAACTAGAACAATCTACCCGCCTCCCGTCGAAGACATAAAGGATTCGGCTTGAAATTCCAAAGGCCGGACTGTACAACTGCCGAAACGCCGTGAATATGCCAACAAAGACGAGGACAACATATCGAACAGTGTAAATGCTATAAATAATTACATTACCTCATCTCTGAAATATAGACAGAGAAATGAATTAATTTGTATAAGACCGGATGGATGGATGGCCACTCGTACCCGAGGATGCCTGTCTACTAGTGTGGCTAGATAATCCCTGTTGCAGATGCCTACTCAGGCACATTTGAGTTTGTTTAGTACCCGGCATTTCCCACCCTGTCACGATGACTTGTGACTTCATGCTAGCACAATTATAAGACCATATTATAAGAAAAAGAGTATGTGCTTGTTTGCAATTATTTCGATGTATCGCTTTCTCTCTCTCTCTCTCTCTCTCTCTCTCTCTCTCTCTCTCTCTAATATATATATATATATATATATATATATATATATATATATATATATATATATATATATATGAATTTGGATCAATTTTTTCCCTTCGTATTTGAAATAGACGCTACATTTTTATTTATTAAACGGGATGTATTACATCTGGAAAATTTCTTCCCCAGCAGATATT
This sequence comes from Acanthosepion lycidas, assembly GCA_963932145.1. Lineage (NCBI taxonomy): Eukaryota > Metazoa > Mollusca > Cephalopoda > Sepiida > Sepiidae > Acanthosepion > Acanthosepion lycidas. Next base: position 57,887,465 of record OZ010615.1, read on the forward strand.
GAACCGGCGCGGTTTACCGCTCGACCACGAAGGTAGTTTCCCCTACAAAAATGGCTGTAGGTTCGATCCCTGTCGATGAACATATTTTCTTAACTACGATTTCTCGTATATGCAGGCAGATAGACGTAATACACACTATTCAATAATTAAAAGTGGAACGTCTATTTCAAATACGAAGTATCCATTTTAATAACGTTTTAAGTAATATATATATATATATATATTTATATATATATATCCATGAAACCTTAAGACTCTTTCTTAATTATTCAATTAATATTTGCTCTGGTGTTACATTGAGCTCTCTGCATTACATCCACTTTTGAAGTATCCACATAAATTACTAACCCTTCATTACCTTTATCTCTCTCTCTCTCTCTCTCTCTCTCACTCTCTCTCTCTCTCTCTCTCTATATATATATATATATATATATATATATATATATATATATATATATATATATGTGTGTGTGTGTGTGTGTGTGTGTGTAAAAGTGAACATTGAAGTCAACACTCAGAGGCGATAGACATGTGGTCTGATTCAGTTTAGCATGAAACAGCCCGTCGCCTCTGAGTGTTGACTTCAATGTTCACTTGTGTATTTATATTTACATACGTTCTATCTCTGATACTGCGCGCTTTATCCCATAAATATAGCACACCTTAAAACTATATTTCTTCATATATATATATATATATATATATATATATATATATATATATATATATATATATATATATATATATATAGTGTATTGGGGCAGCAGATTCTGATTGTGATTATGCTTGTTTTTTCTTATGTTCGTATAAGTGTTATCTTTTCTGGACATAAAATCTGTAAAATTATCCAAATTTTCTGCATATCCGAGCGTTTTCGACTATTCTTTTAGCCATTATCAATGGCGATTTTTATTTTATATTTTTGGCCACACCATACATTCAATGTATTGTTTTTTATGTTTGTATCTAGAGTTATAAGAATGTTTTACTTTCCAAACAGGGTCAGCACATTGTGGCCGTGTTCATAGTTGATGTTATGGAGAGTTTGCTTTTGCTTTTTTATTGTTAATGCTGCCATTATTTTTGCTCTTTTATATTTATACTTGTATTTATATAAATGAGTGTATGTTTGTGCATATTTTGAAAGCGTTAAAATGTCTATATGAATTCTAATCTATTTTAAGTATTTACTGCATGATCATAAAATTTAATTTTTATTGCTTATTTGATATTCACTAATTATATAATGGCCGGTCGCTTGTATCCAAGTCTACTTGTCTTTTAGGGCGGCTAACCAATCCATGTTGTAGACGCCTACTCTAGCATATTAATATTTATTCAACACCCACAGAGCCGATCTGTAGTTTATACTACAACTATGATGAGCCGGCCTTCATTACAGGCTTTTTTGAGAAGTGGGTACCTAGACTGAAGACAAAGGCTAAGGTAAAAGATTTATCTGTCAAAATCAACGACCACGAGCCTTCAAGTTGAAGGACATCAGTTCTGACTTGACCTGGAGAGGGATGGGTTCCACCAGGTCGACATGCCCAAGACACGCTACGCATGAATGAGATACCATCCCGTCTTTTGACATATATTAAAATGATACATAGAAGGAACTGATCAGGTGCTCAGATGCGCAGTAACTCTACGACCACACCCGGCCAAGGGATTGATGATGACGATGATGATAATGATGATGATGGCAATTCGTCGTCCCGTCAACTCAGAAAACTTAATTTTTCTCAGCTTGTTTCTGTGCTTTCCCATAAGTGTCAGAATTCTTGAAAAAGTTACAAATCTAATTGCGAGATAATTTTTCTAGTCAGAATCTTTTTTACATATTTATAAGTCTACCGTTTGTCCCCATTTTAAATATTGCTGCCACATCTGTTCTGGGGCTCTACTATTTAGATTCTTGATGAAATCCAGAGAAGAATCTGCAATGTTATTGGTTCTGGCCTGACATCTCGGCTTCAATCCCTTTTCGACCGCCGTAACATAGCTTCGCTGGAACTTTTCTATAAATACTTTCATGTTAATTATTCTGATGAACTTTTTCCTATGGTACCTAGACTTTATAAATTTAAGCGCAGAACTAGACTGGCGGAAAGGTCTCATCATTTTACTGTTGAAATGGCTAGATGTAACCGTAAGTTCTATGCTAACAGTTTCTTCTCTCTCTCTCTCTCTTCCCGCTTACGGAATACTCTTTTGGCTTCTTGCTTCCAAGTCAACTTTGATCTTCAGAAATTTAAATGCACGATCAATCGTTATCTTCTGTATTATTAATTTCTGTTATTTTATTGTTCTCTCTCCTTCATAATGTTCTTTCCTCATATTCTCTAACACTCGGTAAACCTCTTGCGTCTTAGTGGCTTTATTGCCTTGGAGTAAAAGTAAAAGTTCCATCATCGCCGTGTTTTGCTCTAGCTAAGGATGCTTTTTCTTCTGATGCAAACAAGGTATCTTTCGAAAATTTCAGAAAAAATCTTTTAACAAACTCTTCAGCGTTAGAAGTACGGAAAAAAGTATCAAATTAATTACTGTTTTTATCATTGCCGAACACCAATAAATTAACTTTAGAAAAATCATCTCATTTGGCTGAATAACAATGGCAATGGAATAACAACTTCGTAAGTATTGTACTGTGTCCGGATACGCGCCCGTCTCGCCCGCGTGTGACCCTCGGGCATCCAGTTAAACGCTTTGGTTACAGCAATCAAAACTGGAGCAGGTTTATTGAAAGCCAAAATGGGTGAAACTAAAAAGATAAATAAATACAAACACGAGACAATTTTAGTTCGAATAACAAAGCAAATAGAAAGAAAGAAATGAAGAGAAAAAAGAAATTTAACAAAGACATACGGATGCTGAATATAACAATGAGACCGGGACATTTCGACCTGGTGTAATGGTTAGCAAGGTTGCCTCGTTAGATCAATTACGACCGAGTTCGATCAATTACGATTAAGTTCAATCTTCACTAGGTGCTCCCAACCTTCGGCCTTGTACCACATCTAAGATACGCTTAGAAATAGGGGCTATTATTTACTGGGTAATTCCTAAATTTACTTCGGCAGTCAAGGCTTTTCTGTCCACGTTTGCCACAAGTGAAATAAATAGGAACATTAGTTTTTCGCTTTGATGTTGGTATTCATAGTCATTATGCTATTTTCACTGTTATTCTCCTCAATCATCTTTTCCATTTTTTTCAGAGCTTCGAACGCTACTTTGAATTCACTAAACGTTAGTAGGTTGTCTTTCTGAGTAATAACAGTTGTAAATGGTTTAAAATCAGACGGAACGCCTTTTAGAACCATAGCCATTATCAAATCATCGCTAATTACCTCCCTTGACGTTTTTAATAAAGTGGCCGCGTTTTCAACTCTAATAATATAATCAATAATAGTTTTGCCACTTTATTTGTGTAGGGAGGTTAATTCAGTATACAAGGAAAGTATTTTTAGTTTTACTTTTGATAAGTAGTGCTCTCGCAAAATTTGCAGCCTTTTTCTGACATCGTAAGGGGCTTCTCTCATAATGAGACACACTTCGATTATCGAGAAATTGGATTAATTCGGTAAATGCGTTTGCATTCTTTTCACAGTACGCTTCGTCATTGGAACGATCAAATGGGACCAAGATTATTTTGTGTAATTTTTGGATTAGCATGGAACCCAAAAAGTTTACCTCGCAAAGTTCTGTTATGGATCAAAATGGTCATATTTCATCATTCATCATAAATAACCGTGCCATCAGTGATGATAAAAAATAAGGATATTTCATCTCTATCTATAAAAGGCAGGATGTGTGTGTGTGTGTGTGTGTGTGTGTGTAACGAATGCACGGCCGCAATTTTCGACGGATTTGCACCAAAATTTACATGCACATGCTCCAAGTTAGTGGGAAGGCCAAGACTGACTTTGCATTTTCCAACTCCCATCGATAGTGGAAATAATCGATTTTTTTCATGCTTCTACGGCAGTTTTCATGTAGTTTTGCGGCCATTTTGTACTACCCAACAACTGACTGACACGAATGTTAACTAGCATGCAAAAAAAATCGATAGCTGCATTCGTCACAAGTAGGAAAAATTTAAATCTGCATGGCACTTTATTCCAGTTGGCTCATTCGCTTGCTTAAGCTCAACGTTGAGTCTGATTCCGCAGAACTGTGTTGGGTGCGAAAAAGTATTTGTTGTTAACATTCTTTTTTCATTCGGTTTTTCCAGTTACGAGTCTTTTTTTTAAAGCTGATCGTTTTGTGTTCATTTTGTTTAGTTCTTTTTTCGTAACAGATTTAATGTTTAGTATAGAGCTTAGAAAAAATTCGCAGTTTGAGATAGGCAAGAAGTAAGGCATGTAGCAACATCAGCACGGCAAAGGGCACTCCTTTAAAGGCAAGGAAGGGCAAAAATATTTTAAGTCAAGTGATAGCGATTGCTGTATGAGTCGTACGATTTTTGAATCAAGCACGGGCACCGCCGGGCCATGCTGCTAGTCATTCTATAAATAACCTTGCCATCAATGATAAAAAAATAAGGATATTCCATCATTCTATAAATAACCTTGACATCAGTGGTAATGGACTGTGGTAACAGGACAAATAGGATGTCTGTCTGAAAATTAACAGGACAACAATGTATTTCAATTCCAAACAACAAACTACATGGTTTCCCCTTCAAAGTAATACCCATGTCTCTAATGCACTTTTCTAACCTAATCTGCTACGCTTCTACGCACTGCTGGAAGGCTTATTTTTGGATGCCGCTTCGTCGTTACGGCCATCTTGATGGCCTCTACACCTTCAAAGCGAGTCTTCATGATGACCCCTTTGAACCTGGAGAAAAGAAAACAAAATGACACACGAAGCATGATAAGGTGAATAGGGAGGGTGTGCTAGTACGGCGATGTCCTCCCAGATGCTCAGAACGTTCTGAGCAGATGCATTGACGTGGTGATGCAGCCACGATTTCTCCTGCCACAAATCTCGCTTTTTCTCGCGCACTGGACGAAGAAAACTCGAGGAGGATTACTTTGAAGGAGTAAACATGTATTTTGTTTGGAATCAAAATAATTTTTTTATGACATCAGTCCCGTAACTTTTCAGATAGACCTCGTATATTTGCAGCTCACATACCGTATGCTACACGAGAAATATACACTAGTAATACATTACCTATGGTCACACCTTGCATGGTCCAAAGGCTATGAGTGTTAGGAATCTATTAATATTAAGTTCATATAAATATCATAATCAAAGGGGAGATTTTTTTGTATCGAAGGTTCCTTTAAAGATTTTTTACGCAGTCTAGTTTTTTTCGTTAGTGGGAATAAGGAATCAATTGTTGGCACCCGCTAGCATCCGAGTATCGGAATTGTCATCATTTTCTCCCCTCGTGACGATGACAGAGATGTCAATGAATCAAAGAGAGTTTGACGAGACCATTTGCATGGATTTGATTTTGGTGGACAACTCTGCGCAACACAGAAGCCCACACACTTGGCCAAAATGCCTGCCTCGCGGCTCAAAAGGAGATTGCGACAGTCGAGCTCTGGGAAACTTGGTTGCATCAGTATCAATCTATCGAATATATATATTTGGCGCAGTTGTAAAAGATTTTGCTTTTTACGTGAATCATGTAGAAATTGGGTAAAGTAAAATCAAGAGGTGAACTCATAGCTACGCTGGTGATTTTGTGTTAATACTGTTATAAGGATATAAAAAAGGTACTTGTGTCGAAAAGTTTCTATAGAATTGTTGGTCTAATATTATTAACAAAGAATTCGAAAAAAAAAAAATCAGCTTTGAACATCTTATCCACAATTCGTGCAACAACTTATTCGAAATTTAAGATAATAAAATAAGAAAAAAAATCAACTGAAAGACCATGTCGGTTGAATTTCACAAAATTTGTTTAAATGGGTACCTTCATGAAATCTCTAAAAAATGAGCATAGCATGATGAAAAAGACGCCAAACTTGACGAAAATTTTAACGTCTAAATGTTTATGTTATTATTAAGAGGAAAGAAGAAAGTATTTTTAGATAATTTTTTTTTTAAATTCCCTCTTTTTAGAACATTCTAAATTTTGTTTCTCTTCGTGTGCAGAGTAACATATAAAATTTTAGCGCGTTTTTTCTTCTGTATGACAGACATTAATTTGGAAAATCTTGCAAAAATAAAAATAATTGTCGGATTTTAATGAAACTTTCAGAAATTATTCACAAATGATGGAACTTATAAATGTCTTTTCATGGCAAACATTTTTTTCATATGTATTAACTCCCCAGCCACATAACTAATTGTACGAAAACTCTATAATTTCAATTTTGGGCAGATTAGTTATTATATTAATTAAAAGCACAAGGCTTTGAGGAAACCAAATCATGTTTATTTTTTTTTAGTTGGACCATCTCCACCTGAAAATCATCTCTGAATTGAAACATACAAAACTCAATAAAACAAAAATATTATTTAATTTCAAAAGCTTTTAACTGCTTTTATTTATTTTTTAATGAACATGGACAATATTGTCCTAAAGCAAAAGGATATTTCCATGAAAAATGAATTTGTAAAACAATTATTTGTTATTTCTGAAATATTTTATTATTTTTACATTAAATGTTAATTTTTCTAAAATTAGGGAAAAGTTTGTACAATTTAACGAAAGTTGTTATTAAGTAGATATATATTTAGATTATAATTACCAAAGCTTCTTACAAACTAACGAACAACAGTATATAAAAAAAATATAATTTGTGTCAATAATACAACTGCAAATCAAATCTACGGAAGACCGGAAGTATCATACGTGCAAAAAAAATATCGGTAGACTGAGTTTCTGTCTAGTATTTAACTTAAATACTGAATTTTTAATACAATTATTTGTTATTTCTTTAATTATAATAGATTTTTACATTTAAGTTGTTAAAATATAAAATTAGTTAAAAGCCGCATTCAGTTTCGTAAATGTCCTTTTGAGATATAGATTTATTTTTGTGAAACACGTGTGGAGAAGTTAATTTGATTTTTCAATTTCTGAGAAGGGTACCTATAAGTATCAGTATCATCTTATGAAATTTAAATTTGCATTTTATGAACATTTCCGATAAAATTTCATAAGAAAGGTACCTATAAATTAATTAGATACATTCCTTATGAAATTTAATCTCACTCTCAACAGTCTTATTTTAATTTCTTTATAATATATTTTCCATAAAGCATCGTAAACGTAAAGGTGAAAGCTAAGTACAAAAAATATTAGAGCGCTGAAAGTTTTCCTTAAAATAACGAGGTAAATAATTTGTTCACTTAAATCTAAATAACTTCACACCTCTCCTTCCGTAGAATAAATTATCCTCACGTAAGTTATCAATATGTCATGAAAATGTCTTTCGTCACCTGTCACATGACGCGAAATGTTATGATCTGCTTTGTTTTATGTTCAAACGACATCTTTTCGGCGCAGAAACTAAGTGATGCTTGTTTCAAAATATTTTAAACAAACATTATAATTTCTGATTTTCTGAAAACAAGTTTTGAAGAAAATCATAATTCATTTTTAGAATATTTTCAAACAGGGATTTTCATTTTTTTAATAAAATGGAAAAAAAGTTTGACATGATTGATTATCAGTCAATTTTGCTGACTAAAAAAAACAAGGTATTTAACGAAAAGTTTGGACGTGCTAGAAACGATTAAAAAATGGAAAAAATACCCCCAAAATACTTTATTTTTCCTCTTAATAATAACATAAACATAAACATTTAGACGATAAAATTTTGTTTTCATCAAGTTTGGCGCCTTTTTCATCAAGCTATGCTCTTTTTTAGCGATCTCATGAAGGATCCTATGCTTAAATTTTTTGCTGTCTAAATATACTTTATGATGGTGACCACCTTGTTGTTTAGTATGGCCATCGCACAAAATAACGTTTTAAGAATTAATTCTTTTAAATTAATGTGGGCCGTTAAACCGAACAAACATGTGACACATGCATTCTGTTGTTGTTAGGTATACATACATATATATGAATAACAATTCAGGTTTAAATAAAATATAGTTGTAAAAAACAATACGAATAAAGACAAATTGAAAACGTCTTTACCATCGCGCTTCGTCCTCTGATGGACTTTATCAGAGGACGAAACGCGTTGGTAACGAAAAGTTTTCCTTTTGTCTTTATATCTATATAAACAATATGTTTCATGCATATGCATATAGCCTGATGGTTGCGTGCAAGCATGAAACAGACTGTCGCCGCTGGGTCTTGACATCGATGTCCACTTTTATATTTACATGTACTGTATCCATGAAATTGAGCACTTTAATCCATAAATATAGCATACCATAAAACGATATGTTATCATATATATATATATATATATATATATATATATATATATATATATATATATATATATATATATATATATGGATATGTGTTATTTGATTACTCTAACTGTATATATTCAAATCTTGTTTTCGCAGGGTGCCATTGTATGCGTATGTACGTGTCCGTTCAAAACGCACATATATGTCCGTACCAGTGTATATATATATATATATATATATATATATATATGTGTGTGTGTGTGCGTGTGTATGTGTGTGTGTGTCCTGGCCAATTGTTCTCTCTTAATCAGTCCAATCCAATTGACCCAAGTGAAAATGACGCACCAAATTTGATAAGTTAGTCATTTCACTTAAGTGGCAAAAACCACAAAGGATCTGCTTCTCTTTAACACCATTACAAACCGTAATTATTGGATTTTTCATCAACTCCAAATACTTTACTTCTTTTTTTTTCACCTCAAGCACGACGAAGATGTCCTTCACCTTCTTCTTCACCGTGTTCTCTCCAGTATTTCTTCTCTGCATTTCTTTCATCATCATCATCATCATCATCATAACTTTTCTTCTTCTTCTTCTTTCATCCACCACCACCTCCTCCTCCTCCTCCTCTCCGCCTATTCCTCTTTTATATTTTCTTCTTCTTTACTGTATTTCTTTCTTTCTTTCTTTCTTTCTTTCTTTCTTTCTTTCTTTCTTTCTTTCTTCTTCTTCTTCTTCTTCTTCTTCTTCATCATCATCTTTTTCTTCTTCTTCACTGTATTTCATCCTTCGCCTCCCCTCGCTTGCCTTCCACCTCCTTCCCCATATGTTCTTCTTTCATCCGTATTTCATCCTCCTCCTGCCCTCCACCCCCCCTCCTTCTCTATATATTCTTCTTCTTCGACGTATTTCCTCCACCTCCTCCTTCAACTCTTTTTCCTTCTTCTTCTTCTTCACTGTATTTCTTGTTATACTTCATTGTATTTAATCTTATTCAGTGCATTTCCTTCTCTTTCATTGTTGTTTCTTTTTCTCTTTCTTCATCGTTGTCTATTCTTCTTCTTCATGAAGAAGAAAATTTCACCTTATTTTCTTTTTCTTCGTTGTATTTTCATTTTCTTGTTCGCCGTATTCATTCGCCTTCTTCTTGACTGCATTTTCTCCCCTTTTTCAACTAAATTCATTCGCCTTCTTCTTGACTGCATTTTCTCCCCTTTTTCAACTAAATTCCTTCCCCTTCATTTCTCGTTTTCTTTTTCTCCTTCACTGCATTTCCTTTTGGTATTTTAAAAAGATTCAGTTTTTGTGAATGTTATTTTATCAAAATATTATTATCAGAGGATTACAGTTATAATTATTGGAATAAAAATCTAATTAAGAATTTCATAATTATTTCGAAGAGATCGTTATTGTCATTTTCATTATTAAAAGATAAAAAAAAATATTGTTATGAAAACGTAAATAAATATGCATAGTATAATTAGATGATTAAAAATCTTTCACTTATTTCTATATTCACACCAAATGTCAGACTTGTATCTTTACAATTCTGAAACACGGTGTTCTATATTCTAGTGCAGTTGACTGCATTTCCAATTCTTCCAAATGCTTTTTTCAAGCTCTCGAATGATGATGGGTTTCACTCAGATCTTTCCTTTCTCTTCTATTATTGCAGTTTTTTTCTTTCACTTTCTTCCGTTCTCAATCTTTTCATCTTTTGCCTTTTCCTCCTACATCCCCGTAAACATTACCCAAAATTATCACAGCTTAGTTTAACAACGTATGCATTTAACTGAAATATAAAATTTGCAAATTCAGTTAAAGGCTGCTAAATGCCGCTGTAGGGATACAAAAGGCGATTGTCACCCTTTCGTTGAGATAGTCATGAGGGTCACGGGACGGCCGGTGAGTAACGATAGATAGAGTGGCGAAGGCCAGTTGCTATGTAGAGTCTGGAGAAGGACGTCCCTAGCTCACAGCAGTAGGTCTTACAGCAAAAACCAGGTTCGTAGACCAACCGCTGTCCTTTCGGGAAATATTATAATCAAGGTTCCCCTTTTTTATATACTGTTTTTTGTTGTGTATATGTTATAATTTCTCTTTGTGGGAAATGTGTATTATATTAGGTTGGTGCAAAAATAATTTCGTTTTCTAACATATGTTACTATGTGAGAAAACGAAATTATTTTTGCACCAACCTAATATTTATATATAATTTTGCGTACGACGTAGCATTATAAAACTCTCAATGCGAACAAAGCATGTTTGTCATTCCTTTTCTTTTCAGCTATTCTGTTCCGTCTATGAAATATGGTGTCATTTTATCACGGATATAATAATACTCATAATGGTGGAAAAGTAAATGGAAGAATCAACTTTTCTTCCAAGTTTGCTCATTATACGGCTATTAAACTCAATATCAAATCACTTTGTAATTATAGAATTTCTATTAATAATTATTTGCATATAAATAAATGGAAGAGATCTGTAATTAGTAAAAAATTAAAGTTAGCTTTACTTGTACATCTATTTATCCTTAATCAGCAGGAGTCGAGTGTTAAATGATTCTTCACCATACACGCTTAGAATTAAGAAAACTATTTATGGTAATAAATGTGGAAATACTCAGGATGAAGAGAAAAAGAATAAAGATTAATAATTTTTATATAAAACAGGGGTTCTCAACCGGGGTTCACATGGACCCTAGGGGTTCATGCAATATTTCTGGGGGTCCACAGACAAAACATTCGGGGTCCACAATTTTGGTGGTTCATGAAGAAACCCAACTCAGAACAGTTTTTATTATTAAAATAAAGCACAGCTCTACCTTATTGCTTTTCCATCATCTTGTTGAATCGGGATTTAGTTGTATTTCTCAACTGTTATCAAAAGTTCGCAATAGACATTGTGAAAAAAGGTGATCTTCGACTATCATTAACATCGATGGAACCAGTGTGGCATTGTGCAGAGTCCTGTTGCCATGCATAGGGTCTTCCAGCAGCCACTCTCTTGACACGGGGCAGCACTACCTCCTCAAGTCATTTGATGTAGGTCTCCGTGTTGAATCTGAGAACTGCACCAACAAATTCGGAAGTTCTTTTCTTATCAGAACGATCACACTGAATTTTCTGAGCTGCCGTACCTGAGTCTGAGTCCCTGTGGCAAGATGAATGGAGGCATAACGTCGCCATCTCTAGGGATCCCCTCCAAACACCATGATGTTTTCATCACTCTCGGTACATCCTCTGCACTATTCTCAGATTGATACCCAAACACTCTAAAATGTTCGTATAGGAGCTTCCGGCGCGAATGCCAAGAAGTACAGCATGCCGTTTCCAATTTTCTGGCGGATGAGTTGCATCATGGTGCTCTTTTTCCCACAGAACTAACTATACTATGCAGTCAACAAAATAAAAAACAAACAACACGCATGCGCGAAATTAATAATATAATTTGGCGACAATTTACCCATTGCACCATGTATAGGTATGAAATTTTGTTTTATGTATAACTTGAAGAAGACAGACGTACTGCTGAAACATTGTAAAACATTAACTCTTTTCTTTTTCTGTAAATCCTTCTCTATTATTATTATTATTATTACTATTATTATTATTGTTATTATTAGAGTCTATCGAAAGTATTTTCGTTTTCCCACCAAAGTTCATTTCATTAAACATCTAATGTCTCTATATGACTCGTTCGTTTCTGTACTGTCATTAGACTCTCCTGTTGGTGAATATCACCACAGCCGCAGCCTCAGTACCTTATGGCCACAGCCTCGGCACACTAGAGCCACAGCCTCAGTACGTTATAGCCTCAGCACACTAGAGCCACAGCCTCAGTAAGTTATGGACACAGCCTCAGCACACTAGGGCCACAGCTTCAGTACGTTATGGCCACAGCCTCAGTACACTAGGGCCACCGCCTTAGCACACAAGGTGATAATGCTGTGGTTTCCGTTGTATATAGGGTTTTAGAGGCTGTAATTGTTAACCTCACACCCAAAAAGTTTTGAATTCTGAACCGTTCTTCTAGACTGGTTGCCAACCAAGGCTAGAAAGCTAATATCTTCTGATATTTAACCGTGATTTCTGTTATATAAACTGTTGTGGATTCCGGGACGAAATCCGATACCAATAAATAAAAAAAGCCAGGAGAGAATATATGAAAATAATGTATTAACGTAATAATACAAACTGGTAAAGCAGGTTAGTAATTCCAGGAATACGGGTTAGTAGCAAAATATATATACAGTCTTTGGTATTGAAGTATCGCTGTATGACTTCTTACTGAGTCTACGTGCTCGCTCACTGTGACTCCTACAATGCTGTTACCTCACCCTCACTCTTCCGGTTACCTACAACCTTTTACTCTGTCACTCTGGACTGGACTGGACTGGACTGGACTCGACTCGACTCTTCGGTCTTGCTCTCTGGTATTCACTGGCAGTAGTATAAGTATACAATGGGTGAGTCCATTTGTGTAAAAAGGGGAGAACCCCTCAACATAAACATTTCCTTTCCGGATTCCAACCAGAGACCTAAAGTCAGAAATGCCATCATGACATTTTCCACTGCACATTTTTATAAAAAAAAATATTTTAAAATAAAACAACCTAATGGTAGACACATTTTATATTTTTGATAAAACCCTTCGTAAGGTGTGAACTGTATTTGTATTTCCTTAAGGGTTACCAGGACCTTTTTCAATCAAACCGATATTTCTAGCCACAACTGGAATTATTGATGTCCTCATGTGCCACCTCAAGATGCTAGTATTTTGATAATTTTTGAAGACTTTCAAATCTACAGGAACTGCCATGTAAATAAAAAAGCATATTATTATTGTTATTATTATTGTTGTTATTATTATTATTATTTCTTCAAATATTCAGTGGTATCTTTTGTTATAACGGTGGGTCTTGAGATTCTGACCATTTTGAAGAATTATTTTAACCCATCTTTATGCTTAAAATGATATCAGAAAGTGCAATACAAATGCAAACAGACATATATACCTATGTTTTATATATATATTTTTATATATACCTATGTTTTATATATATTTTTTTTATATATACCTATGTTTTATATATCATGCAAAAGCGTTTGACAAGCAATGGAAATATAGTTAATTTCTTTGCTATTACGTTTAGAGAAGAACATCAGAATTGCTTAGTTAAATCTCTTGTGAATTGGTCAATTCTGTGATTCAAACATGACGACAAACTTCAAAATGGGATTTCCACAGAAGAAATAAAATTAACAAATTCGAACACTATAAGCCGTGGAATGCGTCGTCCATTGCAGATAGCTCTCAAATGCAAACACAAATGCAGCTTCAATCGTTTCGTAATAGCTGCTGGCAGAGAACTGCATGCCATTCCAAGTAACTCTTAAGGATTGCATTCATGTATGTGTACTTGTTGCAAATGGCTGATTGCATGTGAAGCATACAAAGAATCATACTTCAGGTTTAGTTTCAGATAAATGAGTTGGAAACGTTTTCACATGCTAAATATTTAAAATCTTCAAAAATAAGAGTTGAAGTGATAAAAATGATAGAAAAGTATTATAAGGATTGCATTTTTCTCATTGCAAATAGCCGCCTGCATGTGAAGTGCACAAAGTATTGTACACGTTTAGCTTCAAGTAATATCACAATAACATTTTTTCAGTAGGATTCTCGCATACAGCGATGAATGAGGAATCGATCAAAGTTTCTTATTGATTTGCCCATAGTAATTTTTTTGCTATCTCTCATCATCCCTATTCTGCCAAACATGTACTCATAATGCAGGATAAAATCATTGCTTTGCAAACAAAATCACCTCCAGAATGTTAAAGACTAAAGAACAGAAAAAAAATCATCTATGAAAGAAGACAATACAAGAAGGTTCAACAAACAGAGCTACAACGGACAGGAAGTTGTGGAGGGCTACGATCGCCACGTTTTTAGTTATAAAAATCAAAATGAAAATCAGGCATTAATTTTAAGTTTCTAAAAACCTGATACTACTTATAGGATTATAGAATTCAAGCTGTAACCATTAATGTGTTTAATTAGAGCGCATATAAAATTTGGAAAGTAGAACGTATATTGTAGAAAGAATATTTGAGTGTATTGCCTGAAACTTGTTTAATGGTAGTGCCACACACATTGCAATAAAACTCAGAAATGGATGACCATGGATTAGCAAATACAATGCTTTCAAATGCAAGGCAGAAGAGAACCTGACTACAAGCACTTAAAATTTTTCAAAAGTGCTAAGAAAGATATCATAAGTAGATAATTGTATAAGCTTCAGAAACGGGAAATACTATTGATAAACTTTAATATGTTTATATATAGCAGGGTATTATAGAAAATAAGACGAATTTTTCACAGGCAACTGATTTATGAAAATTTATTTTTAAAATACATAGGCGTGTTTAGGTAAGGTCAATGGGTTTACCAACATTTCAACCATTTTTGAATTATTTAATATCGAAAATAATTTTCGCAGGACAAAAAATCTCGCTGAATCGTCAAAAAGGTAAACAAAGGACAAGTTTACTCTCAACCAGTGATTATCAACCTTTTTCATGACCCCCTTCTTGATTGATGATGTCTTTTATGGTCCCCCCCTCTCTAGACGTTTACTTTAACAAAAACTCATTTTCGGAACAAATAAACAGTGACACTTCTCCATATAAACTTCAAAAACCAAGCCAGTAAACTTTTACTTCGGCAAAAAAGTTCTGCACATAAATGCACAAATTTAAAAAGTTCTATAAAATAAAATAAAAAAATAAACTTATGCAAAATAAAAAAATGTTCTGTACATCAATTTTACATAAATGCAAACTAGTATAATAAAAGATACTTGAAAATTATCTCATTACATAATTTAAGTTTATTACAACTAAAATATCACTGAATTCATCCCAATTTTTTCTGTGACCCCCCACCCCCGATAGAGAGTAAAATATAAAACTGTTGTCTTCTTTTTCTTTTTCTTCTTCTTCTTCTTCTTCTTCTTCTTCTTCTTCTTCTTCCTTCAATTCTGATATAAAACCTGTATTCCTCTAAATGTCGAGCGCGCCATCGCTTAAATACAATGATGAAATGAGAGAATAAACGTTTACATTCGCTAGAAAATGGAAAATGCTGAAATGCAATTTACACAACTGACCCAATCGGATGGACTTAATCAATTTTTCCAAAGGGACATTTCCACTTTTTTGTTTCTTGTTTTTGCGTTTCAAGGCAGACAAAAACGAATAAAAGCGAGTTACACAAGAAGGGAAGCAGCCGACCTCGTATATTAGTCGCTTCTTCCACTTCGATAAGATCCCAATAATAATGCCATCCATTTTTTTCTTAAATTTTTTCCCTGATTGTTCAAAATCTAATCATTGCAAGATCTTTTTTTGCAAAAAAAAAAAAAAAAGATTAGCAGACACCCATTTTGAAATTTTAACGGTTAAATTTTGTTTAATGCCTGAATATTTTAAATTATTTTAAATTATGACTTCAAAAATAAAATTAATACAATTCATTTTATTGTAAATAAATTGTATTAATTTGATATGCCTTCAAATGTGAAATTTGTCTTAAGTTAATATCCATGTTTAGAGTTAACTCAAAAGCTAATAGTCATTTTGACGTCAGGCGTCCAGTCAAGCACGTTGATTTCATTTGTTAGAAATTTGGTGCTATACAACCTTCGTCGTTTATTTTATTTCCATAATTTTGTAAGCCAATGAACGTGAGCTTTTTTTTTTTTTATTGTTTTTTAAACTAATTTTCAACCAATCAAACCTCGTGGTCCACTCCAGGTAATGATGAATGAACTTTTTTTCAATCGATTTCACCCCATTCAAAGCAGTATGGCCTCTAAGGCACAAGGGGTTTCTGTGAGTGAAAGAATTAGAAACAGAAACATTACTAAGGAACGAGGACAAAAGAAGAGTAATCAGGAGGACAGTAGGCGGCGATTGACATTACAGATAGGAATGGAAGATAAGGTGTTAGGAAGTGGAGATTATGAGGATAACGATAAGAGGGATAGATAATGACTGATCCTGAAGAGGTCAAGATTGTAGTGGTTTAGGGAAGTATTCACGAGTCTCGTCCACAAAGTCGTAGTTCTTGATAAAAAAAACTGTCTAAATGGAACTTCTCCCTTACAATTGGAAGACAGTGAGAGATAAACAGAATTAGGGAGGAAATCTGTCTGTCTCTCCTAACAAATAAACATTCTAAAGGATCGTTGAATGTTTACGGTTCGACTCACTCCCCCAAATCTGACCAAATGATCAACTATCAAAAATTAGTTTGGAATCCCTTCTTAGTCAGACTCAGAAATTTTCACCGCCACTTCTTATATATATATATATATATATTTTTTTTTTTTTTTCACCGCCACTTCTTATATATATTTATTTTTCGCCGCCACTTCTTATATATATATATATATATATATATATATATATATATATATATATAAACACAAAATTCGCCAGGTAATTGAGTACAAATTATAACGAAAAACAAAGATAATCAGTAGAAAAAAAATCAGTATAAAGTGTCACAAAGAAATAGATTCACGAACAGAAATCGTCTCGAGCGATAAATATGCAAGCCATTGACAATGTGGGGGCAACAAGCCGGGAGTATCGGCGGGAGTATCGGCGGGAGAGCGTCGGTTGCAGTGTAGCTTTCGCTCCATACACATCCATGCTCGAATTCGCTGTGCCGTCTCTTGAATTTCATCGTGTTTATTTATTTTAAATAAATTATTAAATAAGGCACCTTATTATTAAATAAACATTTTAAAACGTAGACAAAAAAAAAAAAAAAAAAGAAGAAAATCTCACTGAACAAATCTTTAGTGAGTCAGACGCCCAGTGAGTTTCAAGCAAAGTCGACTAGTGAAAACGGACAGACGTAAGAAAGAAAAGAAACCCCAGAAAGACGGTTACTTATTTTTTTTTTTTTATGGAATGGGACTCCCCTTCCAGACAATGACATATTTACCCCTTCCTCACCACCTTCAACTGCAGCCGTGCAAGTATGGTAAATTTAAATTAAGGTTTTCGCTCATATTTTATGTCTTTAGTTTTGTGATTAGTCTTTTTGTGTCAGGTTTATTGACTTTCATTGGTTTTTGTGGAGGAACTTTTGCACAAAGTACAAATACTTAATCATCTGAGGTCCAGGAACGGATTAATCGATTTTACATTGATTCCTATGAGGAAAATAGTTTTAGTTTACAAACATTTCGGGACAGTAATGGCTTTCAGGAACGAATTAAATTCATAAACCGAGGTTCCACTCTATTTTCGAAATGATTTATACAAGGGACAAAAGAAAAAAAAAAGTTCGCGGTAAATTGGAGTTAAAAGTAAACATATTTAAGTATCGTATATAAGGCGACCTTTAGCTAAGACAAAGTAAAAAATATAGCAACTTTTCATGAATATATCAAATACCTGTAGTATAAAACGACTGCTTATTGATTATATAAAGATGATATCAATGGAAATGTTACTTACTGTATCCTTAGAAATTCAAATTAAATAAGATAACAAAACCGATTCCATATCATGTTTTTCCTACAAGGGAAACCATTGTTTTGTTTACGTTTCATCACCTGATCTCTTGCGAATACCGATTTTTCTTTCTCTTCTTTTCCTATATATAAAGAGTTAAAAACAGCCTGGTGTACTAATTCCATTGGTGTGAACTCAATCATAACTCGATGTTTATATTTTCTCAGCTGAGCTTGCATGGATACAAAATGATTTCATTCACACGGAATTATTCATCGAATAGGCAATTTATTATGAAGATGGAAATGGTTTTAGTATCAGTTTATTTGATAATGTGAATCTTGCTATGTATGTTATTGGTTATTACACGAACGCCGAGGTTAGCCCACTGACAAAAACCACTCAGAATTTAAGGTTTTTTTTATTTTTAGAATTGTAATATAAGACAATCCACAATTTTTAAAATATATGAAAATATACGGAAATATACGGCATATGCTTTATTTCTCCACATAAGTTTCCATTAACATCAAAGCACTTTTCTAAGTAATGATACTATCTGTATTGTATTATATTTAGATACGGGGTGTCTGTGAAAGAAAAAAAAACGATATATTTCAACATGCACATGGATAGTCCCTTTGGAGAGCGATTATAGATTATGGTGTTGATACCAACGGGTATCGGGACAAAGGAAGGTAAATGGATGGATGATATCATTCATTTATACAATCTCGGTGGTACTGAGATCCCTGAGAATTTAACCATGTCAAAGTAGCCGTTTTTAACGGCATTTCTTTTTTCTTTTTACGTGCTATGTCCTTTCAGGGCGTGGGCGATCATGGCTCTCCACCTCCCTGTATTCCTTGCAGCTTTCAACAAGCTCCTTCCCTCTGCTTCCTTTCTCAGACCATGTTATGTCATCCACCTGCTCAAGCTCGTCAGGTGTGTCACGCGCTGTTTTCCCTTGTCTCTCTTTCACTCTGTTCAACCCCTCCTTCCTCATTATGTGTCTCAGAAACTTCAGTTGCCTCTTTCTGGTGTTAAGTATATAAGCCTCCTCCTTGTTTGCAACCTCTCTAAGATCTCATCGCTCGGTCCATGATATCCTTAGCATCCTTCTGTAGAACCACATCTCTGTCGCCTCGAGTCTCTTTTCATCTTCGAGGAAATCGTCCAACATTCGCTGCCGTAAAGAAGGGCAGATGTCAAATAACAGTTCAGTATTGTTTTCTTTGTTACAAAACAAAACCTGCTGTCTCGTAATACTCTGCCCAGCTTTTGGAATGTGCCCTTGGCGCCATTCCAATACGTCTACAGATGTCAGTGTCGCACTTAATGGTCTCAAAATGTGAACCTTTCGTAATTTTTACTTTAGGAAATAAGATAAAGTGAGAAGGTGCGAAATCAGGACTGTAAGGTGGAGATATCTCTGGATTCCTTATCGAAATTTTAGAAATGGTACCATTTTTCGATGAGCGAACTTGAATTGTCAGGGTGAAAAAAGATTAATTTAACATTTAAAATTTTAATTTAAATTCAATTCAGCTTGAATTCAATTTAATTTAATAAATTAAATTAAGATTTAATTTAAACTGTTTTGATTTGATTTTAATTTGATTTTTATATATTAGGTTGGTGCAAAAATAATGTTTTCTCACATATGTTACTATGTGAGAAAACGACATTATTTTTGCACCAACTTAATAGTTTAATTTAATTTAATTTAAACTTTAATTTAAATTATTTTTAATTTAATTTAATTTAATTTGATTTTTTATTTTTATTTTTTAAGCTTATTATTTTTTGCTAAGTTTTAATCAAATTTTCTCAAAATACTTTTGTAAGCAGATATTACTTTTTTTTTGCTCTTTAAAATGTCAACTCGCAAAATGCTCGTAGCATCATAGAAAAGTATCGCTATAACCTGACAGACCTCCTTTTATCTGTCTACCTTTGCGTAAATATTACTTTGAAATACTTCCGGTTCATACAGATTATAACACGCAAGTCTGACGTTACTTGCAATCAAATATCAATATTATTGGATAGTTTTCTTGTAACATGTTTATCTCACGAATTTTTTGAATGCCCCTCATCCACATTTTCAACATGTTCCAAAAATGGAAAAGAATGTTATTCAAGTTTTGATAAAGCTTCTTTAGTAATTGTATGTCTTGATCAGAGGTTTCTCATTCAGGCTGGTAATCACGATTGCAACCTCCAGCCCGCCTTTGCTATTCTAGAGCCACTGAACTGCGCCCCTCCTGACGACGACACAGATGCAGAAGTCCAAAATCTGGAAAGCAATGAGGTCACACCACAGGGGGAGGGAGGATTCTCGGACAATCCCTCCTCGATCACATGGTTTCCCCTATTATGTAATTTATATGCTCTTTTATAATAAATATAATAAATACATTGAGCTCTTTTTGTGGATCAGTTTTAATATTTTATGTTATTAGTATTCACTTGGATTATATACTGTTATAATGGAACACACCTATTCTATAGTTAATAGACTCTCCTACCTATAATAATTAGGAGTAGTAAGAGTAAAGAGGGAGTCGGTCAGTCAGTGAGTCAATGCCGGACGACAGTTAGTCGAATACTAAAGTATCAGCGACCATAACTAGATTAATCTGCATTATACCTATTATATCAAGTTCCTAAAGTTTTGTACGTCGAACCGATTTTAAGACCGATTTAGTACAAATACAAGCCTCCACTGTGAAATCACTCCACAGCATCTACCAACGGATTATTACATATATATATATATATATATTTGCTCTGTTTCATTCCACTGAGCACTGATCATTAACACCTGCACTATATGTTTGATATGTTGTAATTCTATTACCATATATCCATAGTGTAAAAATATATGTAAATTTAATTTCATTTTTTCACCCTTGGAAGTGTGGTCTGATGAGCCAGGGAAAAAGAAATTCCCTGGGGAAATAAATTATAACCAATGGATTCTTAAAGTTGTCTGTTTTCATTAAATTAATCGCTCTGATTTAACATTGAGCTCTCCGGATTTTATCCTCATTGAGATTATCCATACGGATTACCAAGATTTTCATTATATATATATATATATATATATATATATATGTGTGTGTGTCAAACCGCAGACTTATTGATCCACGGTCGTCCATAAAAATTTGGATATTATTTGAACGATTATTCACATCCATTTCAGACATTGAAATATTAACAAAATCAACCACATTTCCTCTTAGACAAATCCAGTTACTTCCGGTCACTACTTCCTCTGCATACAATACGCAATATTGAAGATATTTATAACTTTTCTCTAAGCTAGAATACATCCCCAAGTTAACAAAATAAAGAAAAATCATTTCTTTTTATTTTACTCTGTAATTTCTTTTTGATGAAATGGTGAATGAGTTTATGAAGAATTTATCTTATCAAGTCAACATTAATGGCGTCAGTGACAGTTCTTGTTCGAAATATGCGTTCTCATGTTTGTTAATGAAAATCCTGAAAAGGTTGGTTGTTATTTGTTACTGTTTTTGTTGTTGTTGGTTTAATGGGTTTAATAAGATGATTAGTCATATGAGAAAGTCTGCTTGGTGATTGGCAAAAGGTTTTATCTGTGGAAAATGAAGTTAATCAATTATTAAACACATTCATTGGGCGATATTATATTATTGGCCGGGTTTGGCTGAGAGGCGGTGAAAGCAGAATTGTACGCTCAAGGAAGAAAGGGCAAAAGGTGAATAGGTAGACAGATCCGGAATTTCGAAAATAGATGGGAAAGAGACGAAGGAACGAAAGAGAAGAGCGGGTAATGAAAGTTTCTTAATAAGATAGGGAAAGCAAGAAGGGTTTTCCAACGGCTAACAGCCTTTGTGCTTAACGCTGGAAAGATAAATGAAGGGTTGAGGGGTATAAATGTCGCAGTGATGAAGCAAAGAAAGCGGCAAGAAATGAAAAAAGAAAACAAGGAGTGTAGCGAAGAAGAAGTGAAGAAAAGAAGCAAGGAAGAAGAGAAGGAAAATATGAAGAAAAAAAGGTTAAGAATGAAGATAGAAAAGGATGATTTATGAAAGCCGAAAGTAAAAAATGGAAAATTTATATATAAACTTTCACCAGAAACCAGGAAAATGGATTGAAATAGAGAAAAAATAAACAAAAAATTCTTAACTATTCAAACTGGGGTGAATAATTACCGTATATACTCGCGTATCATGCGACTTTTGAAGACCTAATTTTAAAGCTAATTTTAAGGGGGTAGCATTATACACGAGACATAAAATTAGCGTATGTACTGCTGGCCCTGGCTACGTCGTTGACCAAACTATATATCCATTTACTGTAGTCAAAAAGTACAAATATATTTAAAAGAAACATGATTTTGATAAAACCGATGTTTTACTTAACTATATCCAATAATAATGCATGCAATATTCACATATTAGCATCGTATTATAAAATACAAACATGGCGAATATGCATCTTTTCCATTGTTTACGTTTCTAAGATGTTTAGATGTTTCTCGTTCAGTTGTTTATGGCTGTGCGCGTTTACGCAACGCGTATAGCGTTACTAACGATACTTTTATCATTCTCTTTTACTTTTTAATTTATTTAACTAGAAGATGGGATAAAGAGATCGAGGAAAAGAGGTTAGTTTATTGTAATTTGGTCTCAAAAAAGCAGATGGAATATCGGCCCTCTTGACAACACGCTATACTGCACATCCAATTACCGTACTAATTTTAAGGGGGTCGCATCATACAGGAGATATAAAATTGTCATATGTACTGCGGGCCCTGGCTACGCCGTTGAACAAACTATATATCCATTTACTGTAGTCAAAAAGTACAGCTGTATTTAAAATATATATTTTATAAAATACAAACAGCAAATCTGCATTTTTTCCATTGTTTACGTTTCTAAGATGTTTAAATGTTTCTCGTTCGGTTGTTTATGGCTGTACGCGTTTACACAACGAGTATAGCCTTACTAATTATACTTTTATCATTCTCTTTTACTTTTTTAATTTATTAAACTAGAAGATGGGATAAAGAGATAGAAGAAAAAAGCTTTTGTCTATTGTATGGAGTTTCACTACTTCGCTAAAAAAGAGCATGCCCTGATGGAAAAAAAAAACAAACTTGATAAACAATTTTTTAATCGTCTAAATGTTTATGTCATTATTAACAGGAAAGACCAAAGTATTTTTTGATTATTTTAATAAAAATTTTAATCCTTCCTAGCACGTTCGAAATTTTAGTTAAAAATTTTGTTTTTTGAGTCAACAAAATTGACATAAAATCGATCATGTCAGACAATTTTTGACAACTTTGTAAACAAAGGCGAAATTCTCTGTTTAAAAATCTTGTAAAATTCAATTATGCTTTTTTCAAAAATTATTTTAGGAAAATTAGAAAATTTAAAGTTTACTTAAAGTAATTGGAAACAAACATTACTTAATTTTTAGCAGAAATCTTAGTTGAAAATAAGAGAAGCGTGGTTTTGGAGGTGTGAATTGACGTTTACGTCAATGTTTCGAAAACTAACGTCAGGGCAGACGGAAGGACAGACGTGGCAGTATTTTCGAATTTTAAGTAAACAATCTTATTTAATTATAAGATAATTATTAAAAATTAAATACTTTCATAAGTCTAATATTTTATTTTATTTCTTAGATACTTTTTAACAAAGATATGTCCAAAGCCTGAATCACTGTTTCCGTCCATAAAATTGAATCTAGAAAAGAAAATAATTAATAATTGCAGTATATCTCTCACTGAAAAATAATAAATTAATTATATTTAAAAAATTAAATTAAAATATTTAGTGAAATAGGATGCAAAAAAGAAAATTAAAAATTTTGAAAATGCAGTGATGATGGTCAGTCAGAGAATTTGATACGTACTAGCCAGAAGGAAAGCGAAGCAATTTCTCAACGATTTTCTCTTAAAATACGTGACCTATTATTTCTGAACTGTGCATCCATAGTTTTCGAGTAAACGTTTTTAATACATTTTTTGCATATTAAAAAATATCTTAAAAATGTCAAATTTATGACCCGTAAAAATATATCTTTTTAATAACAGCATTTCCAAAAATTCAGATTCAAACTTACTTTTAAAATGTTTAACAAATTTGTAACATTTTGCATTTAAAATTCGAAATATAGAAAACAATTCTTGTAAAAATTAAGTTTTCATCAGAAAAATATTTTGGCTTCAGACAATAGTGTCCTCAATATATATTATTCATAAAAGCCATTAAAAACTTATTTTTTAATTAAATAATGTCTTAGTTTTATTGGGTTTTATATTTTACAATTCAGAGCTGGATTTTGGGTAACACCGGGTCGGAATTTACCCAAAAAATTGATGATTTATATTCTTCAAAGTTTTCTGCTTTTAACAAATATAATCACAAAATTAAACAGAAGTCGAATTTTCAACTTTTCATAAAATTAAGTGAGGGGTGGGTGTAACAGGTGTAAAAATATTTTTGGTATGACTTTCTAAAAAAACAAAGATTTCAAAAATAATTTAATCCGTTTCTGAATAAGTTCTGAAAGTTTCACTAATATCTGACAAGGATTTGATTTCTGCTAGAATTTCCAAACTAATGAGTTTTTCAATTTCAAAAAGGCGCTAAAAATCTAATGGTAAATATAGGGGGACCGCTGAGTAAAAAACAAAAAAAAACAAGATTTCTGACCAAAATTTCGAATGTGCTATTAAAATTGGATTAAAAAATTTCAAAAAATAATTAAAAGATACTTTGGTCTTCCCTCTTAATAATAACATAAACATTTTGAAGATAAAACTTTGTTTTTATTAAGTTTGGGGCTTTTTTCATCACGTTATACTGTTTTTTCGGCGAATTACTGCAGATACCTAAATTATAATTTACTATCTCAAAAAAAAAAAGAACATGCATGATACACGAGATACCTGATAAAATCATGTTTATAAGTGAAAATTTGGGGGTCGCACGATACGCGAAATCGCGCGTTTCACGAGAATATACGGTCCATGTTTATACATATCACTATATCTGTAAGGTAATGCCTTTTATTTATCAATCCGACAGATTATTTTTATAACTTTAAACATTATTTTTTAGTGGATACTCATATTTGAGTAGACGTCCTAATTATTTATTAAATGGTGGATTCATTTATTTTTGTCTACCGGCCTGAATATTATTAAATCTTATTAAAGAGAAATATGCGCTTTCCGGCAGGATTCAAACTTCTGGACAGAAAGAAACCGTCGTTAGATCTGACGTGCCTTAACCGACTCGGCCACGGCGCAGCTTCATCGTTCACGGAAAGTTTGAAACGTGCTTTTAAGGGAAATCCTTCTCTTATCAAATTTCTCGAAACTTCCATATCTGCCAAGTTTCCTATCCAAACATAAATAAAGCAATTTTCTAAGTAATTTTTCATATTACTTATGTATGAATATCATCTTGATCACCTAGCCCGAGGAAACAGTCGGATAATGGTTGGTTTTCGCTCGTGGAAGCATTTTTTGTGTTTTAGCTATTAAATGTCAGCACTTTGCTGGCGGAGCCGGCAGGCCGTTGCGCCGGTTCCAGCGCAGGTTTTGAATTCAGAGGTGTGGAACTAACTCTTTCCTGTTGTTTAACCCATATCTGAGGGCAAAAGAAATAAATTCATACTTTTACCTTTGTGTGGAAATGAAGGAAAGGAATTCAGCTGGAATCTGAAAACGGTTATTGTTGATTTTTTTTGTTATTTGCTTATACATATATACCGGGTGTAACAGCAAAATTGTCCAATTGTTAGATTCTTTGAACCGTTGCATCTTAGAAATGATTAAAGATATCTTACTGGAATTCTCCGAGGTTTTTATAACACTAATGGACTCTACTTGGAACAATAACAATGGATAATTACTCTCCAAGCTTAACAGAAGAATCCTGATGAAATCGATCTTAAACGATAATGACATGTTCATCATTAATTAATCATAGCTAAGGATCGGAAGCTCATGAAGGATTAAAATAAAGTTCAAATACACACACACACACACACACACACACACACACACACACACACACACACACACATATATATATATATATATATATATATATTATTCCTGGATGATTTTCCAATTTATTCACGATGATCTTCGCCCTCTCTAAATTTCTAATTTTCTATCCTGTCTACTCAAACATGTGTAACAACTAAAATAGCGTTTAGAGTTAAATACGAGGCCTGTCTGATAAGTAACGTGACTTATCTGGTTTTCGATATGAGAGGATGCCACGGTGAGTTCTTGCCACACGGTCAGACGATCAATCAGCAAGTCTACATGGAGTTCTTGAGGCGTTTGCTTCGCTTAGTGCAGGAGAACAGACGAGAGTTGTGTCAGAACAAATAGTGGCTGGCACTTGAAGGTGAGTTCTCTCTCTCTCTCTCTCTCTCTCTCTCATATATATATATATATATATATATATATATATATATATATATATAGGTACCTCCACAAGATCGCTAAAAAAAGAGCATAGCATGATGAAAAAGATGTCAAACTTGACGAAAACAAAATTTTATCGTCTAAATGTTTATGTTATTATTAAGAGGAAAGATCAAAGTATTTGGGGGGTATTTTTTTTTACATTTTTAATCGTTCCGAGCACGTCCAAAATTTTCGTTAAAAATCTTGTTTTTGGGGTCAGCAAAGTTGATCATTTTTTTCCGTTTTATAAAAAAACTGGAAATCTCACTTTGAAATTCTTTTAAATATCATTTTTTCAAAATTTATTTTAAGAAAATCAGAAATTATAATGTTTATTTAAAATATTTTGAACCAAGCTTAACTTAGCTTCTGCTCCGAAAAGTTGTAATTTGAAAATAAAACAAAGCAGATCATAAACTTTCGCGTCACTTGACAGGTGATGAATTACATATTGACGGATTCCGTGAGGATAATTTGTTCTATGGAAGGAGAAAAGTGAAATTAATTACATTTAAGTGAACAAATTATTTACCTCGTTATTTTAAAGGAAAACTTTCAGCGCTCTAATTTTTTTTGTTTTTTGTACTTAGCTTTCACCTTTACGTTTACGATGCTTTATGGAAAATATATTATAAAGAAATTAAAATAAGACTGTTGAGAGTTAGATTAAACTTCATATTTCATAAGAAAGGTATCTAATTAATTTATTTAATTTAACCTTTCTTATGAAATTTTATCAGAAGTGTACATAAAATACTATAATTTTATGTACATTTATTACATTTTACTGTGTTATTTGTATTTCCATTTATTTTATTATTAATTTTGATATTTCATTTATGGAAAAATGTCATAACTGAGTTTAATATAAAAATAAGATCATATAAATTTCATAAGATGATACTGATACTTGTAGGTACCCTTCTCAGTTGAAATTGAAAAATCAAATTAACTTCTCCACACGTGTTTCGTAAAAGTAAAGGCCTTAACACCGGAGAATAATGCCTAACTTAAATAACGCAACTTAATTGTATTCTGGTTGGTCTTCCGTACTTTATAATTACAGCCCGATTATAAACACAAAATTACATTTCTTAATTACTGTGGATCTTCTGATTAGTCAAAATGATACAATTTACAACGTGCTAAAAAAAGATCTATCTTATAAGGACACTTAGGAAACTAATTTTATAATATTTTAACAACTTAAATGTAAAAATCTATTATAATTAAAGAAATAACAAATAATTGTATTAAAAATTCATTTTTCATCGAAAAAATTTTTGCTTTCAGAAAATATTGTCCATATTCATAAAAACAACTAAAAGCAAATAAAAGCATTTGAAATTAAATAATATATTTGTTTTATTGAGTTTTGTATGTTACAATTCAGAGATGATTTTCAGGTAGGGGGGGGGGATCTAATTAAAAACAAAAAAAAAAACATCATTTGCATACCTCAAAGCCTTGTACTTTTAACTACTGTAATCACTAAACCCGATGTGATTGAATTTCTAGCGTTTTCATAAAATTAGTTATGAAGGGCGGTAATAAATATAAAAAAATATTTCTGCCATGACTTTAATAAAAAAAAAAAAACATATTTATAATAATTTCGATCATCTGTGAATAGTTTCATTAACATCCGACAATTATTTTTATTTTTGCAATATTTTACTAGTTCCGGTGATACAAAGAAGAACGAGGTTTTTTTAATCAAAATTTAGAATCTTCTAAAAAGAAAGAAACAAGATTTTTCCTCTTAATAATAACATAAGCATTTAGACGATAAAATTTTGTTTTCGGCAAGGTTGGCGTCTTTTTCATCAAGCTATGCACTTTTTTTTAGCGATTTCGTGGAGGTACCTATATATATATATATACAAGTATAGGATTGGCGTATACGGAATAAATTCCAATAACCAAAAATGCTATTCTTAAAAGAGTGCTCAATACAGAATAGAGTAAATATAATTTATTCGAAAATTATAACATATACATGTTATAAAATCAATACAAAAATAGCCATTTTCTTTTAACACTTCAGGTGTCTTATCACGCACGTGATGTGTTGAGTGTAGAATAAAGAGTTTTTTTCTTTATTCTACATTCAACGCCATCACGTCATAAGACACCAGATGAGTTGAAACAAAATGGTTATTTTTGTACTGATTTTATAACAAATTTTATAATAAATTTTCGAAAAAATTATATATATATATATATATATATATATATATATATATATATATATATATATATATATGTAAAAAAAAAATGCTTGGCTAAGTAATCAAATAGATCCTATTAATATAAAATTTTAAACCTGATCCATAAGAGAGCTCAATATAATTTTTATTACAGAGCATATAAGTGAATTACAATGATTTTCATTGATTGTAATTCACACACGTACACACTCGCACGCACACACACACATATATTCAAAAGTATATTATGAAATATAAAAGACAATGATGTCTATTATGTTTGATCATGAGCGGTTCTAAGCTTTGTATAGTTACTTTAATTTCGGGAAAAAATAAAGACAAAAACTGTCCAATATTTGGATATTTTTTTATACTCTTCCTCGATCTAAACTTATATATATTGCTGTGACCTAGGGAAGGTTGCTAAATAGAATAATCACATGAAGGTTGCTAATGAACGATAATACTTAGAACAAGAACAACGCATATAAGATTCGCCAGAGGCACGTAGAAGATGTAGTCAACTGCTAGAAGTTAGTCAAGTAAATTCTACAATTAATTTCCAACTGCAGGGTATCTACCAACAGCCCCACGCAGTCAGGTGTGGCACAAGGCCGAATTTAATGTCGGGGATTCGGCCAAAAATTCCCTTAGACCCCGTATAAAACGGGGTCGGGTAGCCATTCCGTGAGACGAAACTCTACCGTTCGACATAGACTCGTCTGGGGTTTGAACAGCACAGCTGAAGACGAATCTCTAATTGCAGACCAACATACAGTATTTACTACTGTATTTATATGAATGGAAACATACCCATTATCGGCCGTAGGTATGCTACAACATATATATATATATATATATATATATATATATATATATGAAGTATGATTCCACTGTACGTAACATTTTATTTAAAAATATATATATGTTTGTGTGTGTGTGTGTGTATTTATGTATGGTGGATTTAATCTTAATCCGAAAGTTTTATACTGGCTTTTGAAATAGACGCCTCATTTTTTATTTTGATTTTAGCAGTGTTCATGACGTCCATCTGCAGGCGCAAAAAGTAGTAAAAATGTCGGATTGAAAATGAATCCATTAATTCTTTAGAAATTGCTTTGTTTAAATTTCGGATACGAAACTCAGCAGATATGGGCTTTTGAGGAAAATATCCGATTAAGGAAGTGTACTCTCCTTTCAATGGAAAGTAGAGATTTGGTGTACTGGGAAGGTCTTATTGGCTGAATGTTAAGGCATACTAGGTCAAACGATAAAAATGTACACACATTCATTTCCTGGTCCAGAACCCGATAGACGTAACACACTTTGATCAAGATAAAAATAAAAATAGGGCGTCTATTTCAAATACAAGTATACACTAAACGTTATTAACGTTTGAAATTATATATATATATATATATATATATATATATATATATATATATATATATATATATATATATTTAAATGATTACATACACTTAACACAAACGCATTCCGCTCGTAGGAACCAATAAAATTTTTAAAATGACAAAGAAGGGAATTCAGAGTCGCATGAATCTATCCAGCCTCTATCTTAAAAACAACTTAAAAGAGGCCGTTTGACCAACACAAGGAATGACCAAAATTAACGGTAAAAAAAATATGAAAACTACTAACAAGCAGAAATTTTTATCTCCTGATGATGGCCATATACTGGCAACCTAATTGAAATAATAAAACAAAAAATATTAATATACAACCCAGTGTGCATGAAAATTTTAATTTTTCAATACATTTTATTGTTTAAAACACACACACACACACACACACACACATATATATATATATATACATATATCTTTTTGAATTTGTAGGTCTGATGAATTGGATCGTGATTACGATTCCAATTATTATAGCCATGGAATATTGGTGTTTGAGCCTTTTATATTATATTCTTGCTTTGTCCTGTACATTGAGCTCTACCTGGATTCTATCCTCTTGGATATATATATATATATATATATATATATATATATATATATATATATATTGACCGCTAATATTAAATATATATATAACCTTTTTTTCTTGGAATGTTTCTTTATAGTTACAATCTTGTTCGTTTTTGTTTTTTTCGGTTTGATGCCTCTCACTCTCTTTCTCTGGCTCTCCTTCTCCGTCTCTCTCTCTCTCTCTCTTTCTAATTATCTCCCTCTTTCTCTCCGGCTCTCTCTTTCTCTCTTGGTTCTTTTCAGAGGAGGTGTTGGCCTCACGTAGAACCACACTCCACTAAATAGAAATCCTTCCATTCAATGACTCCTTCTCCCCACCTCCTCCGCCATATTATTCTATTTTTTTTCTCTCTCTCTTTTGTCACCTTCTTCACCGGCAGTCATTGTCAACGTTATCGCATCTTTTGCTTAATGTCACTTATTACTCCCACTGTCGAGTTGACTGGGTTAGCTTCGGGCCAGAAAGGGGACACTGAAATGTTGTGACTCAGATGAAACCTTGAACTTGGTTTGACATTTCTACAGACTTCGTTTCTCTTCTCTGTTTTAAGCACCCTCCTCCACCAATTCTAAAGGCAGTTGTTTGCCCAGGGAATAAGAATTGTGAATACAAGAAAATAAGGTTCGATAATCAGGGTGTAATAAACGCAGGTGTTCAAAGAATTTTAGTTCTGGTATGCAATTTGTAATTTGGATTTTATTTTAAGAAAATCTCGAAAAGTGAGGCACATATGTGCATGTCAGTGCTAAAGTTCGAGGGGATGAGTGTTATCGATGTATATATATGGATATGTCTTTATATATATATATATATGTGTGTGTGTGTGTGTGTGTGTGTGTGTGTGTGTGTGTGTGTGTGTGTGTGTGTGTGTGTGTGTATTATGTCCTGTTACATTAGAACATGTAAATATCCACCATTTTATTTATTTATTGGTCTACTGTTGTATTGAGCCCGGTTTTAAGTTAATGTTTTGATCGTTGAAATTTTATTCTTCGTACATTTGTGTATATATAGACTATCATCACTGTCTTGTCCGTATATTGCTTAATATATTGTACAGTAATTGACATCTTTGATAATGGCTTATGCAAGCCGGAAGCTTAGATTGGATTAAAAAATATGGATCAATATTGTGATTTTCTTTCTTCGTTTAATGATAATGTTATTAAGCTTATCAGACGTTATGAAAAGAATTTACATAAAATAAATAAACTCATGTCTATATTATTTAATGAAACATGTATGAATATATATATATATATATATATATATATATATATATATATATATATATATATATATATATATAAGAGAGAGAGAGAGACAGACAGACAAACAGGCAGACAGAGATATAGGTACCTCCACAGGTTCGCGAAAAATTGAGCAGACACGATGAAAAAATGCCCACAAACTTAATAAAAACAGTTTTATCGTTATTACTTAGAGGAAAGACTGATGGATTTTTCATTATTAAATTGTATTTTTTTTTATACTTTTGGTTAAAATTTTTGTTTTTCTTGCATCAGCGGAGGACCAAAGATTAGTATAGAGAATTTTAAGGTCTTTTTTGTAGTAAAAAAACACATTGATTTGGAAATTCTTTCAAAAATCAAATAATTGTCGGATTTTAATGAAACTTTCACTTTTAAATTATTTTAGAAATTTTTCTTTTTTAGAAAATCTTCTTAAAAATTTGGAATTACATCCCCCCCCCACACTTATTTAATTTTATGAAATTTCGGCAGATTAATTTTTGTACCACTAAATGTTTATATTAGTTATACGCAGAACTTGGAGAATTTAAATCATCATTTTCTTCTTTGCTGTGGTAGGGGTAATTTTTTAAAGATTTTTTAATAAAGGAATTACATTGTGCTGGCAGATGGCTATAAATGGCGTCAAAAGCAGCGACTTTTAGCGATTTAAAAATAAAATCTCTTTCCAGTCAATTTAAATTAGTTTTTGAAATACACCAAAGTATTTTGCTTACCAGAAATATTAAATTTAATCTATTGCTTGAAAGTAAAACTAAAGTAAAAGTTTCAAAACGATTTTTCATTTAAAAAATTCCATTTTAACATTAGGTTTCACTTTTCTTTACAGGTGCCAAAAATGCACACACAAACAGACACACACACGCGCGCACATATATATTATTACTTAAACATAATTTTTAGTGGATTTGAGTAAATGCTGTTTATTTATTAAACAGTATATTTATTTATCATCATCTAGCCACCTGAATATTGAACAAATCTTATTAGAAAAATATGCGCTTGTTGCAGGATTTGAATATTCATGTCGCTAACCGAAAATAAATAAATATACTGTTTAGTAAATAAACAGAGCCTCTACTCAAATATGGACATCCACTAAAATAATGTTTAAATAATAAAATGTCAGTATCAAAGTAAGAAAGGAAAATTCATTCCTAATACATCTATCTATCTATCTATCTATCTATCTATCTATCTATCTATCTATCTATCTCTCTCTATTATATAGTTAAATTCCCAGATGAATTCTGTGGACAAGACAGATTGGTATCAAATGACAATTGAAAAAAAAAAATTACATTTTGCCGACGCGTTTCGTATAGACGAAACGCGTCGGCAAAATGTAAGATTTTTTTCCAATTGTCATTTGATACCATATATATATATATATATATATATATATGAATTACATGAAAATTAAACTCAGTTGTATCTATCAGGTCATCCCATAAGTTCTGTCCGAATTTTGAATAAAGAAAACAAGTGACCAAATGTTACATTTAATTACAGATTGAATCAACAATGTATTTTCCCTGATTATCTATGACTTCCTTCCATCTATTAACAAGCTTACTAATTCCATTACTGTAAAATTCTTTTGGTTTTGATTCGAATAACTCACAAGTGTCAGTTTTAACCTCTTCCTGTGTTACAAAAGCTGTTTCTTCCAAATGATTCTGTAAGCTACGAAACAAATGGTAGTCTGAAGGAGCAAGATCGGGAGAATAAGGTGGATGAGGAATTTTCTCCCAACAAACTTCTTCGATCTTTTGTGACGTGATTCTTGCTGTGTCGGGACGCGCATTGTCCTGATGAAACATCACCCCTTTTCGATTCACTAGAGCAGGTCTTTTTTTCCTCAAAGCTTGGTTCAAACGCTCTAATTGTTGATAGTATATTTGAGCATTAATGGTTAAATTAGGTGGTAAAAATTAAAAGTGGATTATTCCTTGACGATCCCACCAGATTGAAAGAAGAACCTTTTGCCCATGAAGTTCCCTTCTCGGCTGTGGCTGGGGTCCTTCCCCGTTAGCAAGCCACTGTCTAGGACGCTTAACATTTCGATAAAAGGTCCATTTTTCGTCGCCAGTCACAAGTCTATCCAAACAAGGTGAAACAAGTTGGCGAGAATGGAGAGTAGAGCAGATGTCAACTCGCGATTTGAGGTTGTTTTCAGACAATTCATGATTTTCCAAGTTTAGGAACATTTCCAAGTTGCTGAAGATGACGATGAAAGTTGTATGGTTTGAACTGAGAACCACTGCCAATTCCTCAACTGATAAAGCAGGATATATATATATATATATATATATATATATATATATATATATATATATATATATATATATATATATATATTACAATGAAATTACTATACAAAGAATAAATTAATAAGGTTAATGTAATAAATGGCGAATTCACTTCGCTAACCAATTTAAAATGTATTAACCCACTGACAAATCTTATGTTCCATAAATATGTTAGTACTTTCGATAGGTCATCCTATCGTCATCGGGCATGGATTTTTTTTTTTTTTTGCGTAAAATTCAGGTAATGTCCAAGATGAAAATAAATGTAATGCGAGTCGAATTATGTTTTTTTTAGGTGTGTTATTATTAACAGTTACAAAATTGTGGAGCGCGCAATAACAACCCTAAGGTTGAATTTTGAAAATTTAAGTGTGAGCGTTTTTTCAATTTACTTATATAGAAATTCCAAGAATGTTATTGTTGTAAATGGCATGGAATAGATGATCCAATAAGTAGAGCAATGCCCCAGTTGTTTTCTCGAAATTTTGCACCGTGGATCAATCCTTTTAAATTTATGATTGGGACATTGCTCTAATTATTAGATCATTTAGCCCAAGTTTATTCATTGCTTTTTCTTTTGAAGAAAGAATTTAAAAATTTATATAAAGAATATAAAACAAATAAATGGGTAATAAGAAAATGAAGATAAAAAAAGACTAGGTTTTTTTAATTGTAAACGACGTAACCACTCGTATTCGAGGGTGTCGTTCTACTAGGGTGGCTAGCCAATCCCTGTTGCAGACACCTCCCCAGGCACATTCGTTTTTGTTCAACACACACAGTGCACACCTGTAGTTTATACTGCAACTATGCTGAGCGGACGTTAGTTACAGTTTCTGGCAGTTCAACAATCTGAACAAGACTAGCACGCTCAAACTGGTCTCGATGACTTGTTAGCACAGCCACCGACGGCTCACAAGGCTTGGGTCAACCTGTGGTATGGTTTTCAAGATCACCTCCTCCAGACTGAAGTTACCTTCTTGACAAACCAACCCTGGTGAGATTCGAACCCGGGTTTCGTGGTCAGAAAGCCAACGTTTTGTGTAAATGTTTCTCTAAATTTCCCACCAGTAGGGCGGTTTTGCGAGATCACTACGGATACACTTTCGGATTTTTTTTTTTTAGCGAAAGATGAGGGTGACTTCCTCCCACACAAATTTAAAATTTAGGATTTTTCCTCTGGAGCGTGTTTAAGACCTATGTAACGAGTCGAGTTGGTTGCAAAAATACAGAAAAGCAAACGGAAAAGGATTTCAGATGGACAATGAATTTGGGTTGTCACAAATGGATGAATTAGACTATTTCTTACGAAAGAACGAAGAAGCAAAAGAGGAAAAAAGCAGAAGCTAAAAAAAAAAAAACCAGAAAAAGGAAAAATTCTTGAAATTAATAATCGAACTGTGTTTAAAAATAAAAGAAGAAATTTCTTAAAGTCCAAGAAACTCTTGTGAATCTACCAACCTTTTCAGTTTCGACTTTCAAATGATTAAGTGTATATGTTTTGAAAGAATAAGTATTGTTAGAACGTCTATTCGAAATGAATTGTATTTTAACTTCTTTGGACTTATCCCAACTTACATTCCTAAAAAAACGCCGCTAGGGGACTCACTCTAAGCCTATATATAGGCAATGACATTCTCTGTCATCCTCCTATTTCCCCCACGGACGGTAGGATGTAGGTCGCACGTAGATAAGAACGCTGACACGGAGGCGTGTTCACTTCCTTTGGTCTTCTGTTGACTTTTGAATTTTCTCACACACATATATATGTATATATACATGTGTATGAGAAAATTGTCTATAGCACACGCTTATCACACTTCTAGCTTCACTCGATTAATTGTTTTTTCATTTCATATTCATTGCTTGTATAATCTTCAATCGTCTATGTATACCTTTGTTTTGTTAAAAATACATTATGTTTGTTTATGTATATATATATATATATATATATATATATATATATATATATCGTTTTGCTGTTACTTACCATTTATTAGCCTGGCTCACATACCGAATCTGACATTTTTGTTGTGAGACAAATATACCAGGAAATACGTGTATTCCAATTCCGCAACAAATTGGTGACCCCTATGTGATATTTTTCTCCTGGATACAAAAACACATAAAACTGTATAAACAAACTCATACATCGTTTAGACACCCTTTTTCTACCCTCTCACGCACAGCAAACACGAAATACTTCCAACAAAATAACTTAGTTACAAAATGTCTGATTAGACGTCATGTAAAGAGCATAATCGCAAATTTCAAATGTCTAAAATGCATAACTATCTGCACAAGATGTTAGGAAATAATTTTTTGCAGCACATGTGACCCCCCAAAATCCCTAATCACCATTGCAATTACTGCTATGAATGCACGGTCAGCAGGCAAGCAACATTCATCTCATCTCTACTGCCCTTTGCTTGAACCTTTCTCTCTCTCAGGCCATTAAGCGTGACTTCTCCTTCCACCGGCAGACAATGAATTTTTTTTCACCAAAACGAAAAATACGATTTTCGTCTTATGAGTTTTGAAGCAAGCAAAACACAGCTGATCTTTTTCAAGACCACACGAGAAAATACCATTCAAACACCACGGAAATCAACTCCATTGTCAACTTTTAGCAGCAATGTTTCTGCTTAGCTCAACAGATAAAGGGTGAAATAATTCCAAAGGCGATTCACTCACCTTTTTCACTCAAAGATGTTAACACCAACAAACCAAGAAATCTGCAAGTACGATTTAATTATACACGGAGATAGCTACACCGACAATAATACCAGATATCTTAAAGTTCTCGCAAACATGTATTCGAGTCGCGGTAGCAATTTCACCAACATCAGATCAAATTTACAAATCGACGCTTCTTTTATTAAATGTTTTTGCGCGAACTTCATCTACGCACAGCAAACAAAGCAAGCCTTCCAGACAAAAAACAATTCAACGCGAGCATTGGAAAATAGCAAATTTTTAATACCAACCGCTGATCACTCTCTACACTATCAATATATCTTCCAGGGCTTGCTACAACTCTGACCCACTAGGGAATTATATAGCACCCTGATGACACCGTACTTCGCACAAGTACATTTTCATCGACATGTTTAAACCACACTGCTCGACGCTTTTTTCTTTTAAACCTACAAAGGACAAAACAAACATACACAAACTTTATGTACATATGGGCAGAATAAAATTCTCCCCAGTATTTTGAAGTTAGCCCACGAACTTTCCTAAAAAAAAAAAAAAAGAAAAAAAAAAGAAAACGCCGCTAGGGTACGCTCTCTAAGTCTATAAATAGGCAGTGATATTCCCTTTCATGTCCTCTTTTTTCTATTTCACCTTGGGATGATAAAATGTAGGTGGTACATAGGGAGTAATGTTTCTCCTTGACTGCCGCTGAGGAGCGTTTGCTTCCCTTGGTCTTCTGTTAACTTTCGAATTCTCTCACACACATGCATTTATACACACATGCATTTATACACACGCTTATTACACTTAGTTCTACACTACACTTCTACATTTCTTTAATAGTTTAAATGTTTTCTTCTTTCATGTTCATCAAAACGATGAACATAAAAGAAGAAAACATCACACGCAACAATTTTCTATTGTCTCTTTTATTTATACAAACATTATGTTTGTTTATATATTTTAGTTTTGGTGTTACTCACATACAAAGTCGGCCATTTTTATTGTTGGATAACTATACCAGGAGAGACGTGTTTTCCAACTTAAACATTCGACCAGCATATTCCCGCAATAATTCTCAAAGGATTTCCAGTGGAGTTAGAACTCTGAGTAAATAATTATAAACACCCTAAAATTTACATATACCAACAAAAGAAAAAAAAATTATTGCAGTCACGTTTGCCTAATTGTCCTCGTATTAATTTCTAATATTTGGCATTTTGTTGGACAGATAAAAATTAAAATCTGGTCAAAGCTCCAGCACCTTACCTAATAAGTTTATTACTGACATTAATAATAGGAATATGCCGTCTCTTCTTTCCGTTTCCCTTGAAGTTTTGTTTAATACTATTAAAAGAAATGCAATACATTGTGCACGGTCTCCCCAACTGCTCGTACTCCGTTTTCGTTTCATGGGAACCCAACCACGCCTATAGTGTAGAGGAGTTATAACTCTGAGTAATTGATTATAAAACCTCCTAACATTTCTATATACAAAAATACTCGTAAAAATGAGAAACAACAAAACGAGTATTTTTTATTATTTGGCTATATTGTGATGTTGGAGACACGAGAGACAGTAATACTGAGTAAAATTGTAAGTTTGGAGTCAAATGTACATCAAATATGGATTGGAATATGACAGAATGATAAGATAAAGAATAAGCAAAGTGTATAAAGTATTTCTGTTTTTTTGTTGTTGTTGTTTTGTTTTTATATAGATGTATGTAATGGGCGTCTAGATAATTTAGTTAGAAAATACAAGAAATGTCTGTTTTTTTTGGGGGTTTTTTTTACCTCGAATATTTGTTGAGCGCGAAAAGATAAATGTTACTATTATAACCTGAAGGAGGTGAAATTTTCGTTAACGCACCTGTTAACGACCTGTCCGTGTAAACTACTTGTTCTATAGTAAGAATGTCACGTCTCTTTGGAGAAAAAGTGTGGTCAATTCTCATTGCTTTAGAATAATGAATTAATGATAATTATAATATTTATAATTATTTTATTATAAATATTTTTATATTATAATTAATTTTTATTTATTTTTTATGGAAACGACAGATTTTTTGATTGTTGAAAGTTTTGTTGAAAAATTAATGTCAGCTTTAAAAAGCCTCATTTTTTAAACTGATTATCTTGTCTTAATATCAAAGCACACAAAAAGAAAATCTTGTGCAAATTTATTTGTAAATGTTGTAATCCATGCCATGTCATTTTAATAAATCTTTGTTTCTTTCAAATTTCCCATCGGACATTTTTTAAATCATTTCACTCCAAGCAAGGCATTAAAGCCACTAAGACAGAAGGGGGGTCGATAGAATAATAAAAAGAGAAACATTAAGGAGAGAGAAGAATAAAAGAAAAGTAAGCAAGAAGACAGTAGATAATGGTCGATATTATATTTAAATTTTTGAAGATCAAAGTTGGTTGGAAAGCATTGAGCCGAAAAAAGAGTTCCAAAAGCGAGAAGTGCGAAAGAAGAAACTGTTAGCATAGAACTTACGGTTTCATCGAGCCATTTCAATTGTAAATTGATGGAACCTTGTTTTTCTAGTCGTTTGGTTATATATGCGCTTTATACTGTATTCAGGATAACAGAGGTACCTTCTTACTTCTTACACTGTCACCCCAGTAAAAAAAAATCCTTTTACTCCATTACAAAAACCATGCAAAATCAACGAAAATATATATATACGTGTCATACAGATAAGTCCCCATAGAATATAAATAAACAAAATTTAAACCCGTCACTCGAGGATACATAAATGTGCCTTAAGAAAATGAAGAAAACTAAAACATACCATAATTTAGAGAGATTGACCGTATCTGTCGGCTTATTGGACGCACCCACGCATTGGACATACCCAGATTTTGGCACGGAATATTTAGGGATAGAAATGCACACATCTTTCTTTTCTTTTTATGTGCCATGCCCTTTTAGAACGTAGACGATCATGGCTCTCCACCTCTTTCTATCCCTTGCTGCTTTCAACAAGTTCCTTCCCTCTACTTTCTCCCCCAGATCACGTTCTGTTATCCATTTGCTTAAGTCCGCCAGGTAAGTTATGCGTTGTTTTCTCTTGTCTCTCTTTCCTTCTATTCAACTCATGAGTATCAGATTCCTTCTCATTCCTCATTATGTGTCCCAGAAACTTCAGTTGCCTCTTCCGGATATTAAGTATAAGCCTCCTTCTTGTTTGCAACCTCTCTAAGATCTCATCGTTGCTCACAAGCTCGGTTCATGATATCCTTAGCATCCTTCTGTAGAACAACATCTCTGTAGCCTCGAGTCTCTTTGAGGAAATCGTCCAACATTCGCTGCCGGTAGGACAGATGTCACGTAACAGTTCAGCATTCTTTGTTTTGTTATCACAGCCAAAATAATCAAAATTACGACATCATTTTTATGTGACCTTCTCACTAACTATGAAGAAACACTTACAGTGTTAGCACAAATTATCCTACCAGTATTTTTTAATTGAAGTTAGGTAAGGTTTAATTACCAGGACTTTTTTTTTGAAGTGAAGAATTTTAGTTCATTTCACCAAGCATTTATCAAAAAATTTTTTAGTTATTTTTTAGGGAGCAACATCTGCACAAACAGTAAATTCGTAACAGCTACAAAGAAATCTACTGTTATCAGTAAACTTTGTTACATATGGAAATAGTCCCCCCACGAAATATGGTACTTGTTGGTAAATGAAGTCCCATACCATACATGCAGAAAAGCACATTCCAATGCCTTTATATCAGTAAAAATACACACAAAGCAAGTAGCAATATACCAAGTCAAAGCAAATATTTCTGTAAAATCTGGTATTTCTATAAAAACAAGCAGCAAAATATTGTGTTCCTTAAAAGTTTAATTTATTTCAGACATATGTTAAAGTAAGTTTTTTTCTTTTTAAATCTGTTCATTATTTTTTCATATACATTTTTCCGTTGAAAGTGCATAGCAGTGACAATTCTTTTTGCTATTTGAAAACTTTTTACAAGAATCATAAAAAATTAAGTTCAAATGAAAAATATAACAATCCAAATGTAATTAAAGTATGCCACATGTTGTTAGTTTCAATCTCTATATGGAAATGATTTCAAAACTCTTTCCCTCCCCTAATTTACAGACAGACGCGCACAAATGCACGCTGGGATTTCTTTTTAGCCAATAAAATAGGCCACTTGTCGGTTTCATCTCAGTCCTGGTTTGTCTTGCTTTGAAGTCGGAATACTGCGTTCGTTGATGCGAATTTCGTCTTGTGTGTTAACCGCAATTCTTAGTTTGTGAACTTTTGCCATATTACCGTTGCTCTGTGCCTTGCATATGTTGTTTGCTTACTTTATATTATCTTTTGCCTTTTTCTTGTTATTGTTATTGTTTATTGCAAACTTTGTCAATTCTGTTTGTTCGGAGGTTCAGCCATTCATTTGCCTTTAACTATGGCCACTTACTCTACAAAAGTAATTATGGTTGCAATTTTAAACTAGAAAAAAATGGCGTAAACAATATGTTGTAAAAAGCCAACATTGTACAAATAATTATAATTCTCAGGTTAATTTTTATTAAATGACATGGAATAAGAAATTATAGAAAAGGAATTATCAAGAATATAAGTAAAACTGAAAGTATTGTAGGGATGCAAAGAGCGATTATCTCCTTTTGGTTGAGACTACGTCACGAGAGTCACGTTACGGCCAGCGAGTGATATCAGTTCATAGAGTATCGAACTATTGTTGCTATTTATCACGCCCCGAGGCAAAACCTGTCTGCTCATGTCAGTTGCTATGTACACAACAGAGAAGCAAGACATATCTGACCATATCAATTAAAAGAGTAGAGGAAACCACACGGTCTCCCCCGGTACGTAAGGGACACCACACGCAAGATCTCTCACTTTACGCCCCTTTTACTCTGCTTGTTGTATACATATGTTATAATTTCTCTTTGTGGGGCAAATTAGTAAAACAAGTGTATATATCGATATAAAGGTATTGCTTTGGAACAATGTATGCTTGGCATTCCTTTCTTTCAGCTACATGTTGACTATCCCATATCCGAACATCTTAAAGAGCGTACCCTGAGCTCGCCAAACGTCATTTGTTGTCAAGTGTTCGTATTGAGTAGACGTGAGTGTGCTGCCCGTTGATTATTTTTTTTTAATTTTGTGACTTTATATGAAAATGTCAAAAAGAACTGCAGATATCCTTATGGGGGTAACACTGCGAAAAAATGAAAGGGAGTGTCCCTCGTTATCAGTAATGCTTTTGCCGAAGCTTGATCACACTGTTCCTGTGTGGCATCTGACTGAGGAATCTGGTGCCGGGACAACCACTATGTATGATTTAAAGAAACAGACAGACAAGTTTTTATTTACTCAACCTCCCATGAGGTCAGGTTGTGGCACAAGGTCGGTTTAATTTGGGAAGCCTGAGCGCTTACACCTGGGCTAGGAACAAAAATTCCCGAGCCTCCGTCGGTTGCGCAGGCCTCGGCGCGTCCACCGATCCCTCTCTCAAGTGCAATGAGAGGGCGCGGTCACGAGCAGCTGTTTCCCAGGTCTGGGCACCTCTCAGTATAATTTTCCTCAGTTGCGACTTTGTTCTTTGACCCTGAGTGCACTCTGCCCAAAGACAGAGACGCAACTGAGAGATGATAAATAGATGTGTTACAAACTAATCCAAGGAGTAGTTTACACACTTAAACGGAAAGACAAGTTACTTAAATTTTATAGTGAAAGTGGTGTGGCCTTGTTAGGGGACAGAAATAAAGACACGAAGAGAGGAACCGAGTTAAATAAATATATTAATAGAAACAGATAATACAAACATATACAAACGAGAGTGTTACAGCAAGAATGTTTGGTCCGACTGCCAGAGCTGACTGCTGGAAACTTCCCTCTCCAAAAGGCAGTACCTGCTCCTATTTATAGCTGGGAGAGTCCTTGCATGCGTGGGCAAATTACCATAACAGAAAGTGATGACCATAAACTAATGAACAATAGGAAAGCACAACATACGGCAAAATAAATTACAAAACCTACTGTCTGAAGTTTTTCTTTACCCTACTCTTTGGAACCTATCCCACGCTGTTGTCGGGTAAGTAACAATATTGAGCGACAGAAAGGCAGGCGCGTTACCTATATTTTAGTGAGCGACAGAGAGGCGTGAGAGCGCAATATATTTTTTTAGTTTATCGTCTGATGCTGTTCATTTTTAAGTTATACAAGGCATTTTTGTCTGAAATAAATATTTACTTATGGTTTTAATGATCACTGTTTCATTTCTCAGTATATTACTCTATAAATAAACTGTAATAATATTTCTGGTATTTCTTTTAGCCTTCATGGTGTGAGTATTCATACGTTTTTGCTGCAATATTGTTTGAATTTCGGAAAACCGAAACTTAATTGGCCACAAGGATTTCGGATATGGGATTGTATATCTGTATTATATTCCACTCGTCGGTTAATCTGTTACTCTATCGCAGATATATTAATGCTTATAATGGGGAAATGCAAACCAGAAATATTCTCTCTTTCCTAGCACTCCTATTAGGTTGCAGGACAACTCAACACCACCGACTCAACATGGCTGACAACTCAGAACCGAGACAACTCAACACCAGAAAAAACAACGTTATAACCGAATAAAATTAATTTATTTAGGGTTAAAACCTTAATTAGTGACTATTTTTCTTCAAATAAGGCATTTTAAAAGGCATTATGTAAAATATGAACCAGTTTTTGTTTTCAATTATTTTTAATAAAGTAAATCGTAATGTAATTTATTTTTTTAATAAAGTAAATCGACATTCTGAAATATTTTTTATAAAAAATAACTTAATAATTTACGATTTGTTTTATTAAAAATAGCAAAAAATTGGTTCATATTTTACAGAATTTATGTAAATTTATGCTGATGACACAACTATTTATTTTCGTTTTAGTATCAAACTCGACAGGTTCGATAAAGTAAAAGTGGCAACTCCTCCAGAAAAGGTCCCCTAATCAATGTTAACTGGGTCAAGGAATGACGCCTAATCAACAAAACGTTATTTTCTTTAATCACCAGAGAGAACCTTTTCTACCTGCCATCAACATGGCTGATGCTAACCTCCAGGAAAGCAACGATTTTCGCCTTCTTGGGCTCATGTTTTAAACTGCCATGAAGTGATTATATTGAATCAATTGCGAGGCCTTCTAGAAAAGTTGGTTCAATGTCGTTCCAGACAACTTTCCTCCTCAGAATACATCTTGAATATTTATAAATCTTCCATTCTTTACGTCACTTACATTGCTTGCTGTCGATACGCCAACACGACACTATTAAATATCGACCCCTAGTGTCTGCGATATAAACTAGTGCTTAGTGCTTCTTCCAAACCAGCACAGTATGTATTGTAGCATTTTAAACAAAACACGACATCGTTGGTAGAGATTGATAGCTTATTAAATTTTCCTTCTCACACTCACAGTGATGTCATCGTTGATGTATCCTCTTCCTCCAGTTACTCACACCTGATGTAAGTAATGTTTTGTATTGCATTTATATATATTTTTATAAGTAGTGATCATGTTTTTATAAACATACACAAAGTACGAAACATTCTTTTTACGTGAAATCTTAATTTTACCACTTAAAATTCCATCAATACCTGTATCTGCATGTACCCAAAATTTATTAAATTTTATATAAAACTACTTTCAGGAAATGTGTTACTTATATAAAACTAACTTTACAGTATATGTATAAACTTTTTTTGAAATGTGAAGGGATATCGTTTGTATGCTTG
The DNA here is from genome assembly GCA_963932145.1 of Acanthosepion lycidas. NCBI lineage: Eukaryota > Metazoa > Mollusca > Cephalopoda > Sepiida > Sepiidae > Acanthosepion > Acanthosepion lycidas. Next base: position 57,932,118 of record OZ010615.1, read on the forward strand.
GATTATTCCAGTCCTAAGATGCCTCATTTTATAGATGCTATATACAAATTAAATAGCCTGTGTAAGATTTCACTTAAAAATAATGTTTTGTATTTCTGTACGTGTACAAAATATTGATAAACATAAATGCTTTCTTTTTTTTCTTTTCACTGTTCTTATGAGTATCGACAGGACCTTTTGACATTTTGAATAATATCTTCATTGAGCACGAAACACCTGATAAGTAATACACAAACGAAGGTGTTACTGTGATGATTGTTAACAAAATTAAAAAAAAAATGGCGCCAACGTAGGCTACATAGCTGGGAAAACCTCACCTGTGGCAGATGAGGTTACTTACAACAGCTGCACATCACCTAGGAACATTTCTAGGATTTTTAGAAATTTTCTATTTGTGGCAAATCATGTCAGGACTTGAAAAAATTTTGGATTTTGGAGGTCTTCGGATTTCGTAATTTTGGATAAATGATGATCAACCTATATTTTATTTATATCGGTCAGTTATGTGCCATACATGACACACGCTTCGGCGATCATGTATCTTTCGATTCATGACTGACGAGGCAGATTTTTTCCCGCAGTAGGTTGCCATTTCTTTATGTAGTAGACCAGTTGCCATCCAAAGTTATAGAACCCGGTCTATCCTGCTATTTACCCATAGCTGGGGGGGGGGGAGAAGAAAATTCATATTAGTACGTGAATGAATGTAATGGATTCGACTGGAATTCGAACTCGGCTCTCCGAGCCTCTATTCATTACTCTACGTGCCTCCATTTAAATATAGATTATTAAAATGACTACGAGAAGTAATCACTCATAAATTTACTAACTTAAGTTTATTTACCTTCCTTCCCACTACAAATAGGACAGGAAATATATAAATAAATACAGATCGATAATTATTATATGGTTTGATAATGTCTGACTGCTCGAGTATGTCTGTCTGCTCAAGCGGCTGTTGAATTTGTGTTTGTTCAACACGCAAAGATCCAAGCTGTGGTTTATACTGCAACTATGCTGAGAGGGCCATAGTTATATTTTAAAATATTTTAAATTGACGAGGTTTTGTTTCACTGAAACAGACTTTAAACACATGTGTGCGTTATCGTCTCCTCCATCTCTTCTCTCTCACAGTTTCTGGGAAAGAGCACATCAATTGACGTGTTCAACAGCTTGAACAAGATTAGTATGCTTAGTTACAATGACTTGTGACCTTTGTGCTAACACGACTGGTTACGAACAGTCATGTCTACCTAACACTGTATGGTTCTGTGGCACTTTCAGATTTTACTGTGCGTTGGGGTTTCTTCCTAACATCAAGAAATCACCTTCACCTCGATCAGGTTGGGATTCGAACCCGGGTCTCATGGTCAGAAAGCGAACGTTCTAGCCATACATAGATACATACATGTATACATACATACAGCTATTCATCATTTACTACCTGTACAGGTGAAAGTTTAACGGTTTTCCTCTTTGAATTTTCTGGATGTCCGTTGTGTTGACATGGATATCGGCTCCGGGTGAGAAATCGGAGAGCCGAGTTCGAATTCCAGTCGAATCCATTCATTTACGCGCAAATACCCTTGGGAATGTTATGAATACATCACCCCCACCAGCTTATACGTTGAATGGTAAGACAGACTGAGTTTTATAGCCTTGGTTGGCAACCAGTCTACCGCAGAAGGAAATGGCAACCTACTGCGAGAAAATCTTCTGCCTAGTCAGTTATGAATCGGAAGAGATGTGATCGCCCAAGATTGTATCACACATAGCACTTGACTTAACTTTACTAACTTACAAGACTAAGAGACCTCAACTTCTTTGTTATTTACTCCTATATGAGGGAGAATTGGATTCATGCCTTTTCTATATTAGTTGCTAGTTCCACAACTATAAAATAACCGGGGAACTCCCCCCATTTCATTGTTAAATATTTGAGGTCAACAACCTTGACAAAATATTTCAATAACAATCATAAACATGAATGGAGGAGGCACCTCGACGTGGTGTAATAGTTAACAAGCTTGTCACGCAGGAACGGTTACAATCGAATAGTGAGTTCGATTCTCAGTGGGTACCCCATAAATTCGGCCTTGTGTTACATCTAAGCTGCCTTTAGGAAGTCATCATAAATATGAGTGCAGGTTATTGTTTCAAGGGGGGGGTGATCAAAGTATTTTAAATTGACGAAATTTTCCATTTCACAGAAGCAGACTTTAAACGCATAAGAGCATTATCTACTACTTCGTCTCTCTTTCTTTCCCTTTATCATGCATATTTTCTTTTTCTCACTGAAACAAAACAATGTCTGATATATCTCCCCTTCAGTCTTTCCTCACAGTAAAACAGAATGGTCAATTATTTATCTCAGGCAATGCCAAGACGTAGCGTATATGCTAACTTACTAACAGAGGGACAAATAGAATTGTATAGGACTTTCTTTTTCTATTTCTCTTAAACACTCTCTTCTGTTTGTTTTCTCTCTATTTCTCTCTCTCTCTCTCTCTCTCTCTCTCTCTCTCTCTCTCTCTCTCTCTCTCTATCATTACACTTGATATAACATAATAGGCCGTTCATTCGCATATCTATTATTAACTTGAACTATTTCAAGTTAAAACCTCTCTCACCTTATTTTCCGACCTCACCTTCTGCAGCCATTTTTTCGTCAAAATATTCAATCCTTTTGATTTATCGATAATGGGATGTTTCTTATTACCGGTCAGCATTGAAAATTACCGCGAATTTGGCCCGGTTTTTCATAGACAAGACACGAACCTTTCACAAAATTACGACTTGACACTCAACCTCAGCCCAACGAAGTCCGAGTCGCTAGTCTCCAACCCCCACTTATTCAAGATTCGACTTTGCGTATTTCTTGATTCTCTGCTCTCCTCAAAATTCCCCGACCTGTGAACTTGGTTCTATTTCCGTGTAAGCCGGCTTCGTATTTTTAGATAACTTATCTATGGATTTTTCGACTTTCGACACGATGTGAATTATATGTAGACGTGTTCCCATAAATAACATCTCGCTAATTCTCGCGTAATCAATGTGTTTCAATTGTTGCAAAGGAAGGAAAAAGATGCACGAAACTGGTATTCAGGCAAAATAACACGCCATGTTGCTTGCACCGAACTAAGCAACAGAACAGATATTTATATTATTTGAAAACTGGTTGGCAGCTGATTAGCCCTCCAGTGTTTTAGTACAGACTGTCGATAATCTTTCTGAATAAAAGATGATTAAGTTTTTAATGAAGAATAAATTTTATCTTTCTTTTAAATCTTTTAATGTAAAAATTATTAATAGAAAACAATAACTTTCTTTTAGGTAGATTATTAGACTGTGGGCTTCTTTTTGTAGAAATAAAGTTAACTTCTGTTTTGAAATTCCAAGAGTCGATATATTCATATATCGCGCACATTATTATAGATTAGATAAGGGATCTGTATGAGATTTAGTTGTTTCTGGAAACTACAATTTTCGATGTATACCTCTATTTTTGATGGACATTTATATTCATTTTCCGAATATTTTTTTATATGCATAGCACGCCCCTACCCCCCTACACAACGTCGCGCAGTCTTTTGTTTCCATTTTCAACGAGATGTGATTTGTTTTATTATGCGTCGTTTTGTTGTTGCTTTTCGAATTGTAGTTTTTTACGAGGCCTTTCTCCAATTATCAGCTGGGTTTGGCACCAACTATGACAATCGCCAACCTATCGACTTTTTTTTTTTTTTTTGCTAGTATCCTACTCTTACCTTCCCTGTTATGGGTTGTATAAAAGGATCGACTGCGTCCTATAGCCTTTGTTGGCATCCAGTCTACCGCAGAAAGAAACGGCAGCTAATTGCAGGAAATATTCTGCCTGGTCAGTCCTGAATCAAAGGAGACGTGATCGCCCAAGATTGTATCACATATGGTACCTGACTTGATTTGACTCTTAACTTTACTAAGTTACAAGAATAAAGACCTCAACTGACTTGTTATTTACTCCTAAATGAGGGAGAATTGGATTCATGCCTTTTCAATATTACTGCAGAATGAATACAGAAATTTGAGCAGAGGAATTGTAATTATTCCATGCTTTGGGAATCAGCCTAGTGGGTTACAGCATTGATCAACATTTCTTTAACACCTTGATAGTTGTGAGTTCAATGCTTGGGTCTGGTGAGCGGCACAATGGAGAATAAATTTAGTGAGTATTTAACTGATATGAGTTATCGCCCCTAATCAGAAACCACATAATAGGAACAATCTTTCCGCTGTGGAATATTTTGAGATTTTAAGAGTAAGAAGACAAGAAACAGGCTTCAATTGCCAAAACGTTGTAACAACAGAGATGAGCAGGCAGGTAAGAATGGGTTGAACAATAAAAAATATTAAAAAATTAAAATCTTCAGACACAGTGTTGTATATTAATATTCTTTCGTTTTTATTATTTAAATTAGGTTCCTCGACTAGTTTCGGACAACATGACCATCATCAGGAGAAGAAAAAGAAATTCTGCTTGTTAGTAGCAGTGAACTACAGAAATGGATGTCTTGATGGGGAAAATTAACTTTTGTCTGTAGTTTTCATTTGTTTTGTTTCTTTATTTTTTATCATGAATTTTGGTCAGTCCTTGTGTTGGTCAAACAGTCTCATTTAAGTTGTTATTTAAGATAAGGGATGGATGGATTCATGCTGCTCTGAATTCCCTTGGTCTTTTTGACAGTTTTATTGGTTCCTGGAAAGGGGACGCGTCTCTGTTAAGTGTGTGTTATTTGGTTCTTAAGTGAGTATGATGTGTGTAAGTGTGTATATTAGTATGGGTGTATGTATAAGTGTGAGGCCTCAACAACTCCGCAAGCATGTCTGTCTTGTGTGGATGAGAAATGTGATTAGGGCCTGATGTGTGGGGTTATATATTAATTATATATATTGTTAAATATATATAATTATATTAATTATATATATTGTTAAATATATATAATTATATTAATTATATATATTGTTAAATATGTTATATATGTTGTTAATATATTAATTATATATATTGTTAAATTTGTGATTAAGCCCGTCTGGATGAAGCATTTTTAGGCGCATAATCCACTTATCTTCATGGTCTTCTAAAATTTTTCTGATGTTATCTGCTCTGAATTTTTCTATTTTCTCAATTATAGTGAATTTGGCATGAGTTTTAAAATTATGTTTTTGTACGCGGAAATGTTCTACAGGTAAAAATCTTTCATGGGGATCCGACTCAATTCGATTGCGATAATTATTAATTCTGTAGTGAAAGGGACAATCAAATTTTCCTACATATTGTTTCTGGCATAGTGTGCATTCTAGGAGGTAAATAGATTCCCTTAATAGTTGAATATTGAATAATTTTTTTTTAACAAAGTAACTATAAACATTTTTTTTCTATCCTCTGCCAGCCGCAATGATGGAGAAAGCATTACCTCGAACCATCGACAGTGAGACACGCTGCAAGAGCCACTCTGTTTCGCGTGGCTCGTCCCTTAATCGAGACGCAATCGCGCCAATCCTCCGAAGGAACGCCATCGAACGAGGGCCAATAAACCCCCGAAGTCTCCACTGCCACAGGATTAAAAAAAAAATCTATCAGCAAGAAAATAATATTTAACTATTTTTCTTATCTCTGCGTCCCGGGCGACGGATCCCGGCTCATCCGCGGACCTGATCAAATTACCGGCCGAAAATGTATTCGCACAGGTCGCATCCCAAATCAACGACTTACCCATTTTAAAAGGGAAGATGGTAATGCCATCCGGCCGCTTTCCATCACCACGATCGAGGCCTACGGGTTCGATTTGGGAAGGGAACCCAGCTGCATCCAAACCTCTTTTGATGATGTCGTTTATTGCTGCATGCCGTGGAAAGCGGCCGGCATTACGGCAACAGGAGAGAGGATGCAAACCAAACTCATCAATGGAAGCTCTACATCTGTATCTGTGACGCTCACATAATTTGAGTACAAGACGGATCCCGACTCCGACTCCGACTCCGACTCGAGTGCACTCATCATCTAAAAGGCTACCGGTAGATGAAGAGGACACTGCGTTAAGCGAGGCGTCACTACTCGGTTGTGAAGCAGATAGCAGATAGGCGAGGCGATGCTGATCCAGAGAGAGCCTCAAATTGACCTCACATTTTATTTTATCCCAGCTTTTTTGTTTTGATGTGTCTAGTGGAATAGAAAGTAATTCTTGGGTCCAGACGCTGCAAGCTTTTTCGAAAGAACTACCCGAGAAACCCTGAGACGATCCACCGAGTATCTCATCAATTAATTCGAGACTGGATGAAAATGAAGAAAGATATGCTGGAAGGGTCAAATCTACCGCTGATCGAAGGCCCAGGCCTCTGAAACTCAAAGGAGCTTTGCCTGTCTCCAGCCTGTGCCGTCGAAATTAACGTTGTAAATTAGCTCCGCGCATCTCTTAACTGTAATATCTATCTCATTTAAGAAATCCTGTTCGAGGTAGCAAGGAGCACTTCGGAGAGTGTGACGAAACTGGGTAGCGAAAAACTGTTCTTCAAGAGGAAGATGGCTGGCTGTGCATCAATTTATTGCAATTTCTCAGTCATTCTTGTTAGAATGACATACTTAGTATCCAAATACTCTCGAATGGCCTTTGGAAAGACTGGAGAACCAAGAATATGTAATTCCTCCTTAGGTGTTATTTTAATATCCTCAAGGATGTGTCTGATATTCCGGATAGCACTCTCGAAATCATCTGCAATATAATTCAAGTTTATTATCTCTGACATGGACGAGTTAATCTCAAGTTCAAGCAGAGATAAAACAGGAACAATTTGTCGGAGGTCAGCAGCTACGGCCTCGATGAATCCTCCCAACACTGCATCGTGAAGATACCAGATATTGAAAGGAGAGGCGAAGGAACGTGCCACCCCGTCAATAGCCATCGCAAATAGTAGCGGACCAAGTGGATCACCTTGCTGGATTCCAGTAGCAGAAGAGATAATATTATCGGAGGCGATCAACATACTTGGATGACTGTACGAAAGCTGAGCCAGTTGAAATATGAAAAGAGTCCGTTTTGGCAAACTTCCAGGGCATGATCCCTTCTGATGCTACTGAAAGCGTTTTTCACATCCAAATTTAATAAGATACGGGTGGAAGCAGATGATATATTATCGAAAAATGATCTTGTGGCATTAACCGCGGCTTCACATCCTCCCTGTATGCCTACCCCAAGCTGAACAGGTCGCAATTCATGCCCTATCTCCTTCACAACAACTCTACAAGCAATTTTTGCCGCGAGAGGAGGAAAAATGTTACCAACAGTGATAGGGCGGATACCTGCATTTTTGTTTTTTTTTAAAGCTGTTAAGTTGGCTGAAAATATTAAGTCGTGAGCATGTTGGGCTATCTCAGCTCGGAGAAAGGTATTAATAATAGCTGTTATGGATGTTTTGAAATGTTCACCAGCTTCGGCGGTGTGGGCAGAAATTAAGTCCTTGATGTGACCAGGTCGAAGGCCGTCCACACCTTCACTGTTGCTTCCCGAGAAAGACTTCAGAGCGGCAACCATTGCTTCCTTTGAGATTTCAATATTTGAATAATTTTTTTCCATTTGAACAAATCTGACATCTGATGTTGGTGCAGGATGTTTCCGACGGAGCGCTGTGAGAACTTCTGGTGTAGTAGCTAGTATAGTATCGGATGAAGCCAATACTCTAACTGCAGCTGAGATATCACCCTCGATCAACTTAGCATTGACGAGGGCACGGAGTCTCTTAGAATGTCGACTGTAGATGAAGGATGAAATCTATTAGGGTTAGAAAGATTAGAAAATTCGGTGGCATTTATTTTAGATGAATTGAATAAAGAAATGTCATTTTTCATAATAGATGAGACAGATGATGTAGGGTCCTTATTGTAATGAATGCCGAGCACATGTGTTGCGAAAGAGAAAAGGTGATCCCAGTCAAGCGAGCTGTTCAAGTTAAGTGCCTGGTCTATGGCAGTAGCCAAGGCATCGGCTGCCGGGATTCTGACAGATTTAGGGATTTTTAAAGGTACCTTCTGGAATTGCCTAAGGAGTGAAGTTGCCCTCAAAACTTCACTGGCATCTCTTTGGGTCTGTTTATTATGTTGATGCATCACGCTATCTTGTAGAGCCGAGAGAGACAGACAATGTGAACAACTCCAAACAACCAGAGACGTTGAATTTCTAGTCAATCCCACGCAAAATAAATGAAAAGACCGTTGACAATTTAAACAACTTCTGATTCTTTTACGCTTATTAATGCTGACGTAAGAAAATACTGTCTTGAATTACAAATCATTTACAATAATGTTTACAGTTGCCAACTATTAATTCAATAATGATTATTCCATTTACAATTCAAATTCGTATTTACCTTACTTAATATTTAATCCAACATTTTTACATTCTTAAAAATCCGTTGAAATCAGCAGAGCTTTGAAAAATACGTCTTCTCTCTTCGAATTCCAATTATGTTATGACTGGTATTTATTTGAACAAAAAGTACAAATTGTGGCACAAGGCCAATAAAGGGGAGGGGTAGAGGCTGGTCAACACTAACTATCTTATACCTAGCTAATCAGATTCGCGACCCATTCGTACATTACATTTTACACATTCACCAAAAGAACTCGTCCATCACCAAACAATCCTTCAACCACCATAATGCCACGTGCTCTCAAGGGAGACCTACCAAAATCGCGCCCCATACCATGAAAATTCTAATGATGATATATATATATACAATTCTAATAATGATAAAATGAGAGGGGAGGGAAATGAACCCAATAATAAACTTAAAATAAACACAAATACAAACTAAACATAATTGATGTTAATAGGGACCGTCCAACCCATAAAACAGAGAGGCCGCTGTATTCTGCCCAGGGGACAAAATCAAGAGACGCTCTCGCTAAGGGAGTGGGAAAAAGTATAAAATATTAGGCTGGAATGGGAAAATATAAAACTGACCCAGTCGAGATGAAAATGGGGCGGGGGTCAAAACAAACTGGGGAGCATGGGAATCTCGACTTGGATCATAACCAAAGAACAGCCGGGATGCAGGCCAGGAACAACACTTACTCACATTAACTAGGTACACTGAAGCTTGTCTAACCTAACCAAGGGGAGGGTTCCACAGGAAGCCACCCCGATGTGCAATAGGTTGACCTAGAAGAGAAGATCAAGGCTAGCCCCGTTCACACGAAGCAAGCTCGCTTCTTTTACCCACCTTTCGCTAAAGACTGTCGAATGCAATCGTTTTCTATCCGATCTAATCTTCATCTTGAGCTGATGCTCAAAGAATCGAATTAGATCCGAATGAGAAAGACGATTGCCTCGCAAGACTTCCTCCTTTCGCGTCGTCCAAATCACCATTCGAGCCGTGGCCATCAGCGTCAGAAACACCATCCGTTTCATCCCGGAATACGGGGGCGACACATTGTCACACGCGTATGCGCGATCAATGGACACAAGCTGTTCGGGAGCGAGACGAGCCGTCAGCTCGCCGACATGGTCCCATAAGGGGCAGACCTGGGGGCAATGGTAGAAGGCGTGCGCAGCCGTTTCCTCTAAGCCAAGGCCACACCGTTCACAGTCTGGCAAATCCGCCAAGCCCCATATGAAAGCCTTGTCGTTGAGAGGCAGCCGATTCCGAGCCAATCGCCAGCTAAGCGAAAACTCAGGGTTACTGAGGTAATCCGCCGCTGGCGCCCAAGACCAGTAGGAGCAGTACTCCTCCTCCGACAAGCCGAGCGTATCTCGTAGAAGATCCTTCGCGGGCCTCTCCACTAATTCACGATAGAAGACCTTCCTAGTCCGAGAAAGGTCACTGGACCGGGGAACGGCCCTCAAGGCCGACCGACACTCGCGAAGGAAAACCGATTGATCCCGGGGTTTACGACCGCGCTCAACCCGCGAGATGGGGGGACTGATGGTAAGGCCAGGGAACGCGTCCCTAACAATCCCCTCCAGAATCGGATCTCCTCCAGTCAATGCACGGCGTAGGAAAGCCAACCTAGAGGCACGGATGTGACTCGGCAGGTGAGGCATTCCCAGCCCCCCATGACACGGACGTTTAGTGCAGACTCGTCTGTCGACCCGATTCCCGCGTCCCCTCCATAAAATGGAGGATAGCGATTGCTCGAGCGCCTTCTTGTGAGTCTTACAGAGAGGAAGTACGGACAATCGATAAAGAATCAGGGGGAAAATGTATGTAGCACACACCTCCGTCCTGCCCTTCACGGACAACCTCCGTCGATTCCAAGTCTGACCGGCGGAATCGACCTTTGCTCGTACTTCAGACCAATTCTTCTCCAGCTGGAGGTCAGGCCCAAACCACACTCCAAGAATGCGGACAGGGCCGTCTGTCCAACCGAAGCGGCCCGGAAGAGCGACCCCTTCCAGGCACCTAACCGCAAGCCGGACGACTTGTCGCGGTTTATTTTAGCCCCTGTCACCTTCTCGTACCGATCAAGCGCCTTCTGTACCACCTCAATGTCGTTGCGGGACGACACGAAAGCAGATACGTCATCGGCGTACGCGGAAACCCTGGCTCGAGACCCTCCAGGAACGGCAATTCCACGTAGGGCCGGACTGCCGGTCTCGTCCTTCAGCCGGCGAAGGAGAGGCTCCAACGCCAAAGCATAAAGGAGAGGCGACAGCGGACAACCCTGACGAACCGACCTAGACAGCACGAACGCGTCCGACAGCCTTCCGTTCACCTGTACCACCGCACTGGGGGAGCGATACAAGAGGCTAATCCAGCGGCAGAAGTTGGGTGCGAATCCAGCGGCCTGCAGGACAGCTGCAAGGTAGCGATGGTCGACCCTATCAAATGCCTTGGACTGATCCAAATTGATCAGCGCGGCTTCTTCGTCGTCTTTTACACCCTCTATGATCGTGCGGATCAGATGCAGGTTGCTCTGAATTGTTCGGCCCCTCACAGAACAAGTCTGCTCAGGTCCCAACAGAGACTCGGCAACTGACTGCAAACACTCCTGCAGGATCTTGGCCATAATCTTTAACTCTGTGTTTAGCAGAGTTATGGGCCTGTAATCATCTAGGTTCCCCCCACCACCTTTGCCCTTTTTCAACAGAGTGATCACACCCCTGGTGATCCAATTATGTTATGACTTCTACAGTTAGATTCATGGTAGATTTTGAAAGTAGATTTAGTGACTGAGCTAGTGAACGCAATATATATATATATATATATATATATATATATATATATATATATATATATATATATATATATATGTATGTGTGTGTGTGTGTGTGTGTGTGTGTGTGTATGTGTGTGTGTGTATGTGTGTGGATGGTTATGGGTAGAGTTCTTTTCATATGCTTGTTTATGTATATAATCGTGTGTGTATATGTAGGTGTATGTATATGTGTATGTAGATGTGTATATATGTATATACATATGGTTGTATATGTATGTATATATATGTATAGGTGTGTGTATGTATATGGGTATATATATATATATATATGTATGTATATATATATGTGTGTGTGTGTGTATGTGTATGGAATGTATTCGAATGGAAGGACATGGGTCATTCTAATGGTGTTTTAAAATTACTCTTTTTAATATTTAATATCACTTTCTCCTTTAATGTTCTATAATTAGAATTACGAGAGTGCATATTTATCTTCTGGAGGTATTTTCATTTTAAATTGATGACTTAACTTAAATTTAAATATACCACTCTTTAACTATCAATATTAACAGTAAAATATTGACAAAACTTTTTTAATAATTAAGCTCTTCAGAAGTCACCTAACGTTAAACTTTAATGAAATCAAACAAAAATATAAATAAATTTCAAATATTAAAATATAGGTAATTATTTATAAATGTATGTATATATAATTTATGTATGAATATAGATGAACATTTGTGTATATTGTTACACGTGTGTCTATGTGTGTATTTGCGCATGTAAATAAACGTATGTATATATGGGATTTCCATGAATATGTTTTGTGATATATATAAGAAGAAAGCAAAATCTTTAATATTACCCTCAAATATTATTCCATAATGAAACCTAAACCTTAAGTAAGTTTATCCATATAATAATAAAGAAAAATTGCATTCATAAATTAGATTAAAAGTAAAACTAATAAAGATGTTACCGTAACTATTTTTACAATATTAAGGAAGTACGATTGGTCGCGTAAATAAACTATTATAATTTAAAATACTTCTTTAATATGTTCTCTATAAATGTGTTAATAAAAATAGTAGTTAACTTATATTAAGTCCCTAAACTATTTGCTTCAAAAATTAAATATTTAAATTGATAGCAATCATCAAATTTTTTTAGACATCTAAATTTCTAGCATTGAAATCTATCCTTTACATAAATTGTTAAAACCCAATTACAGCCCCTTTCGATTTACTTCCCTCTCCCTCTCCCTCATTGCTATAATACTCATTATGTATATATCTGTATTACTGTTTCCTGTCTCCGCTTTCTTTTTCATTTTTCCTTTTTCTTTTCTCCCTACCCACCTCCCATTTTTATATATCATTTCGGTTAAGTTAACCATCTAAATAGGTCAAGGTCTAGTCACTTCTCCTACCCCAATATAAAGTACACTTGAGAGAGATATGAAATTAACCCCTCCCTATACTCTACCATGTCTCTTTAACTATCCCTCTCACACCCCTGTTAAATTACAAAAACTTACGCTATCCATCAATTTTAATCTCATTTTTCGTTTCATTTCGTTGTTGGAAGTACTATCTGATGATCCGGCGTCCTTTTAAAAGGACTCTGGTGAAATAAATTATTACAATAGAACCTTAAAATGGTCTGTTTTTCTTTTATATATATATATATGCCTGAGAACAATACCACGGATTGAAATTGGGTAGATTAACCCTTAGGGGGCGTGCTAGCACAAAATCACAAGTCATCGTGACCGAGTGTTTGAGAGTGCTAACCTCGTTCAGATTGTTGATCACCCCTCCCAGAAACTGTAACTAAGGTCTGCTTAGCATAGTTGCTGTATAAACCACAGGTAGGATCTATGGGTGTTGAATAAGCACAAATGCGCCTGCAATAGGGAATGGCTTACCTCCCTCGAATACAAGTAGCCAGCTATTATATATATATATATATATATATATATATATACTCGCTTGGAAAACCTCGGATAGCTCAACTTGCCGATATGTCAGGACAAATCGGTATCCAAGGAAGAAATTGGAAATAAAAAAAGAAAGAACTAAAAACATCAGAAAAAGACGAAACAAATTGCTTAAAGTCTTTAGACCAAAGAACAAAAACCCAAACGAGAAAAAAGACTAAACCGTAGAGTGCTCAAGACGTCAAGTAGAGCGATAAACTTGAATAAATCCTAATGTGCCAGTTTATCCTGCAGATCCGTTTAGGTGAAATCTGGGTAGGATTGCCTGGCTAATTAGGATTTATAATTAGGATTAGGATATATACATATATATATATATATATATATATATATATATATATATATATATATATATATATATATTCATGAATCATTCATACAAAAAAACAAATATAGAGGTTAATGATTTAAATGGCGAGAATACATCGTCGCAAACAATATAATTAAGATACACCAACACCGAACCTGTATATGAATGATATGATGCCTGTTTATAAATTCCAATTGCATAAGGTCTTTTTAATTTTTTACAAAATTTCGTCTGTTCCTACAGACATCATCAGGTATGGAAATAGATTTTGTTTTTGTTTTTACTTCTCGGTAATAAGAGGACAACGAAAATAGAGATGTAATCCGAAAAAATTCTATCAGGAATGTGTTATTGTTTTGGAACGTGCGGTCGCAACGCTGAGTTTGAATTTAAATTTTAAGGTTGTGCGTTTTTGTACAAATATAGCAATAAGAGAATTCTTTTTTACTGGTAGATTTTCCGTCAATATAGCATGAACTATATTGTTCAATAATTACAGTAATGTCACACTTATTATCCGAAAGTTGCACGTTAGATCAGTTATTTTAATTTCAATTAAAAGGTGCAATTATAATTTATAAATTCATGAATCATTCATACAAAAAACAAATATATATATATATATATATATATATATATATATATATAGTGAGAGAGAGATAGGCAGCATATATATATATATATATATATATATATATATATATATATATATATATAGAGAGAGAGAGAGAGAGAGAGAGAGAGAGGGGGGGGGAGAGAGAGAGAGATTGAATAATATAGAAATATGTATATTTAGTTATATAATAATCCTTTGTTGTTCTCTAACCAGTTTCTTGATATTCATCAAGGAATGATTGTAACTGCGGCCGTTGCGATGATGATTTTTAAAAAACGCGTGAACATGCCCTGTTATAATTATTTTGAAATTAAAATTTATCCGTTGTACCTATGGAAAACTTTTTTTAAAAAAAACACGCGTCCTAATATAAGGGAGCAAACCACATATAAGGACTGACGATTGCGTCTAGCATGAAACAGCCTGTCGCCTCTGAGTGTTGACTTCAATGTTCACTTTCATATTTATATTTACATACGCTCTATCTCTGATATTGAGCACTTTATCCCATAAATATAGCACACTTTAAAACTATATTTCTTCATATATATATATATATATATATATATATATATATATATATATATATGCATCATTACTTAACTATATATATATATATGTATATATATCCGTATATATATATATATTTATATATATATATATGTATATATATATATTAATATTATAAATTAATTGACTTAAAATATGGTTTTTTCGCTACACAGTTCTAACCATGTTTCAAAAATGAAAGCTAAAAGCCCCTAATTTAATTTTGTAATTAAATTAAAGTCATTAGTTCCATTTCATCCTCAAACGAATTTTGGAGTAACTTTAAAAATTACTGGGTTTTAAATACACAGCTAAAACAAAATTCATGTTTCCAAGGTTACAGATAAATCTATTTTGCTAGACTAGGGTTGTCTGGGTGTTCAATATGTCTATATTTTAATGTATCAGTTATTGTTACGTTTTGGTAGTGGGTAGGGATGTATTTTTCAATGAAATCTAACATCCGTTAATAGCGTGTCGTCTGGATTTTTTTTTTTTTTTTTTTTTTATAAATTTTATTATTAACGGCTAAAATACTTACGGCATTTTTTTCCTTCGTATATTTAAAGATTTTTGGGAGGTGTCTACGTCAGAATACTTTTTATTTAACTACGATTTGAAATATTTTTACTTTTAATTTTTAATATACTATATTTCTTTCAAGAACAATTAAATGTAATTAGAATCCCTTACAGTTTGTAGAATTATTATCACATCAAGTATATTACTATTTTTTAAAAGATTTTATATTTGAATATTATTTAAGTAAAATTTCCATTTCTCTGATTTAGTAAACTCTAGAGATTTATTTATTTATTTAATTACAATTTAAAAGAAGTTTAGGTTAGAATTCATTTTAATGAACTACAATTTTAATTACAACTTTAAAATATTTTCATTATTAGTTTTTATAGACTATAATTTCATTTAATAGAAGTAAATGTATTAGAATTAGAATTACTTACAGTAAGTAAAATTATTTTACATTTATATTACGATTTTTAAAAATTTTTATGTTTCAAAATTATTTAAGTAATTTTTTTTTTCTTTTTTCTTACGGCAAAAATAGCTAATTCATTTTTCTGATTTAGTAAACTTTAGTTATTTATTTAATTACAATTTAAAAGAAGTTTAGGTTAGAATTCATTTTAATTAACTACAATTTTAATTACAACTTCAAAATATTCTCATTATTAGTTTTTATAGACTATATTTCATTTAATAGAAGTAAATGTATTAGGTTGGTGCAAAAACAATGACGCAATAACGTCGCTCTTTGACGTTAAAAAATACGTCAAAAAACGACATCACTACGCCACTATTTCTGCACCAACCCAATATTTGAATTACTTACAGTAAGTAAAATTATATATATATATATATATATATATATATATATATATATATATATATATATATATATATAATTAAATATACATATATATATATATAATTAAATATATATATATATATATATATATATATATATAATTAAATATATATATATATATAATTAAATATATATATATATATATATATATATATATATATATATATATATATATATATATATATATATATATATATATATATGTGATAAAATAATTCGTAGAAATGCAAATGGCATTAAATACACTTCAACCCTTTGCTGCTACACACGTAATAAATTTTGTCCAGTGTTGGTTGCTTGCTTTTGTTATAGAGGGCCTCGAAAATTAAGTTTTTGTTTATTATTATGGACAGGAATGTTTTTTAAATAGAACTTGTATCCGACAAATGAAATGTCAGACGTGTTGACACTGTTGTAGTCGTCAAACCAACATATTTACTTACATTTATCAGAGACGGAATCTCTGAAAAGAAAATTTAAATGGATATACATTGCTGTCCTTTTCCAAAACACTAGCTGACGGAGAATAGTTATTGCGGATGATTAATTTGGTTGTGTACATTTAGTATAATATATAATTAGTTATATTTTTTAATGGAATCAATGGGGAATATATTAGTACTTATGTAATTTTTTAGGATTTTTCATCTTGTTTATAGTTAGAATGCGTTTGATTACGCAACCAATCAACACTGAACAAAATTTATTACGTGTGTAGCAGCAAAGAGTTGAAATGCATTTGCATTTCTACAATTTTTTTTATATCATATATATAAACATGATGTTCTCTATATTCAAAGCAACCAACCAACACTGAAAAAAATTTCTTATGAGCATAGCAGCCACGTATTGAAATGCATTTAATACCATTTTCTTTTCTATCAATTTTATTTTATTTTATATATATATATATATATATATATATATATATATATATACGCACATTATGAAATGGACAAAGTCCGACAATTATTTTAAGACATTTTATGTTTATACATTCTTTTTATAGAAACAAATATTTAAGCAAAAGCTCTATTTATAATAAACAGTATTAAACAACAATTATCGGCCTATGAAAATTTCTCGGACATTCAAGCCGGTAAATGTTATTTAATACTGTTTATTATAAACAGAACATTTACTTAAATATTTGTATCTATAAAAAGAATGTATAAATATAAAATGTCTTAATATATATATATATATATATATATATATATATATATATATACAAGGCTCAAATACTGATATTCCATAGCTATAATTTATTACGTTGGAATCGTAATCACGGTCCAATTCATCAGACCTTGAATTTGTACGTCTGATGAATTGGATCGTAATTACGATTAC
>OZ010615.1:57952022-58107022 GCA_963932145.1 Acanthosepion lycidas
CAATGACGGAATTAAGAAATGCATTAATCGCAAGTCTTTGTTTAATGTTATGTAATTCTTTGTTGAATATGAATTTGAAAGACGATATCATTTGTGTGCGTTGGATTAAGTCTTTTTTTTATAACAGCTAACTTATATCGTTGGAGGAATTCAGTATAAAAATTAAGAAGACACGAGTTAATACTAGTGGCTTTGCTATGATCTCTTCACAGATGAAGAAGGTACTTGAAGCAGAAGAAACAAACAAAAGAGTACTGAACTGTTATGTAATATCAGTCCTCCTATATGGCAGTGAATACTGGACAATCTCCTCACAGAGGAAGATGAGATTTGAAGCAAAAGAAACAAAGAAAAGAGTACTGAACTGTTATGTAATATCAGTCCTCCTATATGCCAGTGAATGCTGGACAATCTCCTCACAGATGAAGATGAGATTTGAAGCAAAAGAAACAAAGAAAAGAGTACTGAACTGTTATGTAATATCAGTCCTCCTATATGGCAGTGAAGGACAATCTTCTCACAGATAAAAAAGAGACTTGAAGCAAGAGAAATGTTGTTAACATGTGCATGATCCATGTGTACTCTCTCCCAATCTCTTTTGGCTATGTATGTGTTTTTGTCTGCCGAATATTTTTACTACTGGCTTCTTTGCCAGAACATCTTTTAAATTTCCAAATGCCATTTGTTCTTTTGTCTAAATCAATTCCTGGTTCTTTTTTCTTAAAACAGCAAAAAGTTCTGTTATTTCGCAATATCGCTCTACACATCGCCTGTAGAAATTAACAAGTTCTAAGAAAGATTCCAATTCTTTTTGTTCTTATGTACTTCAACTTTTAATATTTTGTCAATTAACAATTGATCTGGTGATATACCTTCGTTAGATATGGAATATCCCCAATATTATATCTTCATAGTCCTGTGCACACATTCGTTAATTGCTAATCCTGAATTTTTTAACATATTCAAAACCATAATGGTTTTTCCATTCCAGTTTTTTAACACCGACACAAATGTTATCCGGGTAACATTGTATTTTTTTTTTATCGCTACCAATAACTTGCTCTATAGGCTTTTGAAAAGTTACCCTTGCGGTTTTAAGTCCATACGACATTCTTTTCCATCTTAATAAACCTGTTGGTGTATTTATTGTTGTGACTTCTTTAAAGTCTTCGTCAATAAGTATTTGATGGTACGTCAACTTTAGATCACTTTTAGAGAATGTTTTCATACCCACAAGAGAATTCAAAGCCTATTCTACACTGGGGATAGGATATAAATCTGCACATATTTTGTAGTTTATACGTATTTTGTAGTCACTACAAATACGTAGATCCCCATTCTTCTTTCTTAAAATTAATAATGGGGTGGCCCATTTGCTTCCTCCTGGCACAACTCATTCAAGTAGATTTTGTTTCAGTAATGGTTTTCCCACAACTATTGTTAGTAGATCGACTGGCACGAGTATAACAATGAAAAAAAAACTATTGGATTACAATTCGAAATAGGGAGTGGAATTGAAAAAACCTGGAATAGGAAGGGGGGGTGTATATTAACTTTTGGTCCGCAGGTGTAATATCACTCTCGATGCATATTTTTTTATTCCCTACGAATATATTTTCTAACCAATTATTATTTGTCACTCCAAGCAAGGGCGATAATGCCACTAAGACGCAAGGGGTTACTGGGATTGGAAGAGAAAGAGAAGACACTAGCGAGGAGAAAGTAGAATAAAAGAACAGACTTCAGGAAGACAGAAAATGGCGATTGACGTTGCATTTAAAAGTTTGAACATTGTAGGTTATAGAGAATCAAGGAAGCGAAAGAGAGTTCCACATGTGTGACACGCGAGAAAAGAATCTATTAGAATAGAACATACGGTTACATCTAGTTATTTGAAACTAATTGCTAATCTATAAGGTACGCTTAATTCACTTGATCGAGGTAACAAGGAGAGCTCATTAGAACAATTGCGATGAAAATATTTATAGAAGAGACAGAGGGAAGCTACAGTACGGCGATGGGAAAGTAATTGAAGCCGAGATGCCAGGTCAAGACCGATAACATTACAGACCGTTCATTGGATTTTGTCGAGAATCTCGTGATATATTGCCGGAGCACCAAATCAAAGATGACAGCAATGCATGGACGGACTGTAGATTTATAAATGTACCCGATTATGATTCTTACAATATTGTGCTTTGTCGAATAAACTCGGATATGGATTTTTACAGGTGTTAAAATAGAACTTACTTAGCGTTGTCGAAATTATTACCTGGTAATAAGGAAATGTGTATATATTTGGCTAAGCAAACTAGGCCCTTTCGAAATGTGCAATTCTGTGCTCGCAAAATCTTATAATGACCCGCTTATTCGCGACGAGAATAAATATAAAAACGTAAATGTACAAGGATTGTTTTTCCAATTAAAGATGGCATCACGCAGATCCGATCGCCCCAATCTTCATCTGTTTCCACGTTAAAAAAAAAAGAAAACGAAAAGAAAATTGCGCAAAAATGTTGGACAGTGGAATTCGTTCTAGTCAGGACGTCGGCTAATTTAGTTTGAACAATGGCGCTGGTTTGTTAGACACAGCCGGCAATGAAGAGAGGCAATGTAAATAAGTCAGGCCAATTAGTTGTTGTCTACAGAGTACGTAAATGAGCCGAGGGTGAAAAGAAAGGAAAGTCAGGTTGGGAAACAGAGAAAATGATTTAAGGAAAGATTCAGCCACTAATTTGTTTAGACTAATATCCTTGTCAATGCTGTTTTTAATTAGCCAATTTCGCTTGCTATGTCATTAGTTACACAATCTATCAGATTTGATTATGCAAGTCAACGTTTTCAGTTTGTTTTCCGTTAACTGAAATGATAATATTTTCACGATATGTTTAGGCTTATATGAAGCAGTCTTTCATGTGAACTTCAGCTTATTATATTATATACCTTTTTTTTCCTTTTTTTTTTTAAATATTAATAACTTATTTTTGGGTATCAAGTTTTATTGCGTAAAAAAAAGTCTAAAAAAAATCCAATATATATACCGTATATTTCCGCATATAAGACAACCTTTAAATATCAGAAACTCCCCTTAAAGATCGGGGGTCATCTTATACTACAATTCTAAAAAAATAAACCTTATATTCTAAGTGATATTTATTGGTAGCCTAACCTCGACCTCAGTGCGATAACCAATAACGCTGATGAAAAGATTCACATTATCAAATAAACTTATAACAAAAGTAATAAAACCATGTCTACCTTATATATTACTGTTATAACTTTATAATAAATTGCCTATTTGTAATATTAATTCTATATCAATGAAATCAACTTGTGTCCATGCAAGCTAAGCTGAGAAAATATAAACATCGAGTTATGATTGTGTCCATAGCAACCTTTATCATTCATTAAACTTTCAATAATCATCAAGATAGTGTTAATTACGACAGTAATAACATTTAGGATATCATAATATTAATTTCTCATTAAAAATTATTATCATTTTGTTGTTAAATAATAATACAATTTATTTTCTGGCTTAGACAGAAGTTAGGACCAGACTGAATGAAAAAAAATGTTAAAAGTGGAATGTACTATTATTGTACTAGCGGTATTTTGTGATTCTCAATGAAGTATAAGTAAATGGCCATTAGTACACAAGGCTGTTTTTAATTGTTTAGATATAGGAAAAGAAGTAGTATTAGTATTTGCAAGAGATCGCATAATGAAACATACAAAAAAATGGTCTCCTTTTAGGGATGAGTGTAGGAATTGGTTTTATTATTTTGAATTTGTAAGGATACAATAAGTAACAATATTTCCAATAAGATCATCTTTATATAATCAATAAGCAGTCGTCTTATACTACAGGTATTGGATAAATTCATGAAAATTTTCTATATATTTTTTTACTTTGTCTTATCTAAACGTCGCCTTATACGCGGAAATATGCGGTAAATCAAAAAGATAGGCTACACATATTTGATTAATGCAATAACTCCATCGACCTATATGACTTATTTTGATTATTTTACGTATTGATAACGAACTCTTTGGCATTCTATAACATTCATCAAATCTTTATTCTTTCACTTTGTAAATCAATTTTTTAATTAATACTGCAAATTAACGATGTTTTCTATCGAAATAGAAATTGAAATAATCTGTCCGAGGTTCATGTATTGTTCTGGTTTTCTTCAAGTACTTTCGAAGTAGGCACGGTACATTCACTTACGTGCTAATACCCTTGGGAAACGTACGAATCATTTTCTTCTCCTCCCAGCTATGGGTACATAGAAGGACAGACCGGGTTCTGTAGCTTTGGATGGCAACTAGTCTACCGCAGAAAGAAATGGCAATCTACTGCAGGAAAAAAATCTGCCTCGTCAGTCATGTATTTTTCGATATATGATCACCTAAGCGTGTACCACGCATAACACATAACTAACTGACTTTCGAACCTCTCAATCATTATTAAGAACTGGGTCTCAGTATGGCATTTTTTGGAACGCGGAAATTCGAAATGACGTCATGTCTAAAAGCATACTGTTAAAGAATATAGCTAATACGTGTTATTATTATTATTATTATTATTATTAGGGGTATTAAAAGTATGTTCGTTTTTTTATTCCATAGCTTATTTAATGTACCTAGCTATCATACTATGGCACCACCACTATTATTATTACTATTAATAGTAGTATTTCCTTTGATTTCTGTTGTATACGCATTTCTAAGCTTAGAAATGGGTTCATGGCATTTTCTACTAAAAATCTTTTGTAAAAAAAAATAAATAAAAATAATAATAAAACAATCTGCAATCACGCATATTGTACATAGATAAAGCCCTTCGTAACGTGTGAGCTGTACTTGTGAGAAGGATTTTTGTATTTCTTTAAGACATGGGCTACCAGGAATCCCTTCAAATAATCTATCGAAAACTTTTCTATTCAGAGCCAGGGTACACTACCCCCAACTGGAATTATTGAAGTCTTCGTGTGCCACATTTTTTTTAGATTTCTACTTCAAGATTATTATTATTATTATTATGAAGATGGTTACGTATACAAATTATTAACTTCCTGGTCCGGGGGAATGACAGGAGAGTTCCATAATATTTATACTAAGCTTTTTAGTTACTAAGAGAAATTAAACGAATCAACTAACAAAATGATGAACAAGATCGCCATCAGATTAATGACGTTTCAGTTGCACGCTGGCGGCGTTTCATTCGTTTTAACGCGTTCTCTACCAGGACAGACATTTTTTTTTTCATTACAACACAAGCGAAGATTTTTTTTTAATCGATATCACCCCATGCAAAACAGTAGAGCCACTAAGACACAAATATATATTTTATACACAATTCTACATATTAATATTTTTAACTCATGGGGTTTTTATTCCCAGTGTGTGTGAGGTATTTTTATGTATGAAGGAGCGAATGGTGACGGATAAATTCTTATAGTGGATTACTATATTGTAAAGAATGAATGGATCGTAAATCCGATTAGCTAGGTATAAGATAGCTAGTGATGACCAAACTTGATCACTCTCCAGACCTTTTCCGGCCTTGTGCCACAATTACTATCAATAATAAATCTTAGACACAAGTGGAAGAATTAAGAACAGAAGCATTAATAATGAGTGGAAAAAGAAGAGTAATCAGGAGGACAATAGATAGCGATTGACATTGCATTTAAATTTTTGTAGATTAAAGTTGGCTGGAAATCATGGAACCAGAAGGGAGTTCCACAAGCGAGAAGTGCGAAAGAAGAAACTGTTAGCATAGAACTTACGGCTACGACTAGCTAGCTCAATGTGAATTATAATTTTTTGTAGATTTATATGATTTTATAATTGAAAAGATGTTTTAAATCTACCGTATTTGACGGCATATAAGACGCACGGGTGTATAAGACGCAGCCCAATTTCAGCAGGGCAAGTCAAGAAAAAATTAGTAAATAATAAAATTATTAGTAAATGGTACCGCTTAGGCTATATTTATGAGGTATTATTTTGATTAAACAAGCCATGATTACAATTAAACGAAAAATAATAGGAAAAAAGAACACGAGCCTATAAAAACTTTATTATATCCAAAGGTAAGAAAACAAAATAAAAATCAAGCAATTATTACAATTGAGCAAAACAGTAGTTACCATTAAAATTTTATTCATCTTCAAATCCATAAAATTCGTCGACTTCGTTATCAAAAATCTGATCCTCATTTTCAATACTACTATCATCGTCGTTAAATAATGCGTCATCTTCCGTTCCATTGAGAGCATTGCCAATGCCACACTTTTTAAAAGATTTCACAACAGTTTCTGGTCTAATATTATCCCAAGCTTGCTTCACCCATTTGCAGACTTGTGAAATGCTGGGTCTTTTTATTCTTCCTATAAGTGTAAGGTCGTGATCAGGCATTTTCATCCAAGTGTTCCATTGATACTTCATGTTTAAGTCTAAGTTAATAGGAGTTGCCAGGTAGCTAATTTCGGTCGAATATCGCGAATTTTAAACCTACATATGGCATATAAGACGCAGGGTAATTTTAAAAGATATTTTTAGTTAAAAAAAAATGTGTGCGTTATATGCCGTCAAATACGGTAACTTGAAGAAGACACATTTTGTTAAATATTGTTTAACATCGTCAAACACTTTTTTTTTTCTTAAACCGCGCACTTCTCATAAATGTTTAAAAATGTTTTGTTTTGTTCATTATTATTATTTTTATTTGATTTGATTTCTGGCGTTTACACATTTCTTTCCGGGTCCCGCCCAGGGACCTAAGGTTAGAAATGGCATCATGACACTTTCCACTGACAATATATATATATATATATATATATATATATATATATATATATATATATATATATATTACATAGATAAAGCCCTTCGTAAAGTGTGGGCTGTACTTGTCAGAACAATTTTTTGTATCTCCTTGAGGCATGGACTTCCAGGAATCCCTTCAATTAGTCTACTGTAATCTTTTCCAACCAGTCCTAGGGCTCCAACTACAACAGGGATTTTCGATGTTCCCATATGCCACATTTTCGAGATTTCTATTTCAAGGTCCTTGTATTTTGACAGGTTTTTGAATATCTTCAAAGATACATTGCAGTCAGCAGGGACTGCCATATCAATAAGGAGGCACTTTATTATTATTATTATTATTATTATTTAGACCTATTAAATATTTTATATACATTTTCTGCAACCATCTCCTATAGTAAAATATGCATTCTTTAATGCGTACTGCTTCCTTTGTATAACAATATAGGAACTTGTTGGTGGAATGAAACCTACATTTGCTGGGTAAGTCCTTAGATCCTTGCTCAAGTATTGTTTTCTATTTTCATATACAATTCCTATCGTTAATGACACTATGTACTAAAATCTTCAAATGACACTGAATGCATCTCCGGCCATTTCACAAGTTCCTCGAAACCAATCATACCTTTCTTTTTTTTTTCTTTTTTTTTTTTTTTTTTTTTGACTAAGATATTTTCCTTCTCCAATATTACCTATGTTCAAGTCTGCGTAAAAATAAAATGAAATATTTAAGTGAAATATAAAAGAATATCAATTCTTGAAATAGAAGGTGATCCAGTTGCAAACAAATTCTTTTGAAGCCTTCGCTCCTTTCAATTTAAAAAAAGACACCACACAAGTTTTAACAAAAGATGCTTCATACGTGACAGAAGAAAACATTTCTTGTCAGGCAGACAACATTTTTTCAATTTTTCAAATATAAAAATAAATTGAGCCGAACATTCCTCATCATTTTGAGATCAGAAGCCTTACGTCGGTATATCCGTCCTGGGTATGACGATAAACTACATCCAGCAGCAAGGCTTCTGATTGGGTGGTTTTGAGAAGCGTGGAACCACCTCTTAATTGTTCTTGTGTTTAGGTTCACCTGGGGTGGTAGCACCTGTTAGGGTTTCAGCTATGTACAAATAGTTAACCCCCAGACTGGGGTGAAAACACTATCAAAGTATAAACATTTTATAGCAATATATTTTTGTAAAAGAAATTACTACTGCTCCCAAGTAAATTAAATTTCAGCACTAAATGACCCATAAGGAGTTGATATGCCACTAAACAAACAACAAAACAGGTCGATATATCGTCCAGGCGAGATGTAATTGGCTCCCAAGGAAGGAATTTCAAATCTATGGAGAGGAATATATTTTAATAGCGGATCAAAATAGTTTCTATTGGATTAATATATAAAGGATTTGGAGCAATTCTATCAATTTTGTGTCTTTGAGACAATTTATTGGCATAACCAGCCTTGAAGAATATGAAAGAGCATTGTGTGTTACATGAATATATTCTTTGGCTTAAAGTTTCTTGAGTTGTAACCTTTAACATCCCCAAAAGACGTGTCGACATTAATATTTACTTTTAACTTGAAATAAACTTACATTTCCCGCTAAGTGAGAATTAAAAGAAATATTTTCCATTACCGATTGTTTTTTTTTTTTTCTCTCTTTGCTTACAGACAATACGATATCGATTTTATTTTTGTTATTAATTTGAACCTAATTCGATAAAATTTTGATTCTGTTCAACGAAAAGCCGTCGTTTCTCGGCACATTTTTAGTCCATCTTTTGAATAGTGCTAATTTGGAATATTTTGATGAATTCAGATATTTTTGTCATTAAATGGAAACGAACTTTTCCCTAAAATTAGTTACCCTTACGAACTCATGTATAAGACATACGATATCTATTGATCTCTAACTTATGTCATAATATATATAATACCTATTCATTTCACCTTGTACACACACACATACAGACACACACAAGCACATGTTTGTCCGCGTACGTGAGTATGAATAAGATTGAAACCATAATTGCATAATCAAATAAAGTTAACAGATGTGATATATGAAGAAGCGTTAAGTGCATTGACAACAAAGGAGATAGTAATGAAAAATAAGTATTTCTTATGTTTCCAATATTAGGTAAGAAAACTTGATGTACTTACGTTTATATATATATATATAT
This sequence comes from Acanthosepion lycidas, assembly GCA_963932145.1. Taxonomy (NCBI): domain Eukaryota; kingdom Metazoa; phylum Mollusca; class Cephalopoda; order Sepiida; family Sepiidae; genus Acanthosepion; species Acanthosepion lycidas. The sequence goes on from OZ010615.1 coordinate 57,961,050, forward strand.
ATATATATATATATATATATATATATATATATATATATATATATAGTTAAAAATTAAAAATAAAATCATGCTTGTGAATGGCTAAAAGTATAGCCGAAAGCTCTTGGAATTACAGAACATTTGTACAGTTTTCTACACACTCTGTGTCCAGAAAAGAAAACACTTTTTCGAACACAAGAAAAAAATTAAATCAAAAGGTTAGTTGCAGTACCTTGTCTGTGGTCTTTAATGAAACATGTATAAAAGAGGGATTGCTGCCTAGATATACAATATAGACACACACGCACACACACACACATATATATATATATATATATTTGCGAGATTGCAAAAAATTATTTCCCCAAAATTTTGAAACTACCAATGCAATTATGTTGTTTTAATATGAATGAAATGTCAACGTCTGACGTTTCGGTTTAATAAACCTTCTTCAGGACAATATTCATTAAAATACAATTAACATAATCAGTTCAACATGACAAAGACGATGGACATAAAAACAAGACTTATCCAAAACAGATAACTGAAAATTTTAAATGATCAGCTTTCCGTTTAAGCATGGTCACGTTGTCGTCAAATGGGCGATTATGTTAATTGTATTTTAATGAATATTGTCCTGAAGAAGGTTTATTAAACCGAAACGTCAGACGTTGACATTTCATTCATATTAAAACAATATAATTGCATTTAAGGATTTTTGTTTGTTTTTTCCAAATATTTTTCTCCATATATATATATATATATATATATATATATATATATATATATATATATATATATATATATATATATATATATATATATATATATATCACACTTTAAATACTAGTATTTGTTCCTATACGCTCTCTTCCTCTTCCCTGGGGGACGCAGGTTCCATTCCTGCCTATTTGTGCAAATTTTTCTTGAATAAGATTTCTCGAACATTCCGGCCAGTAGATATAAATAAATAAATATACTAAATAACAAAAAAATTTATTCCAATATATATATATATATATATATATATATATATATATATATATATATATATATATATATATATATATATATATATATATATATGTATTGAGTGAGAGAGAGAGAGAGAATGATTCTAACGAGAAAAAATTAGCATGATACAGTGAACCAATTTCTCTAGCAGCAGACCTAGCAATTCAATGTAATCTTTCCACTTCATGTCAGTGGAACACTTTAGCCCGAGAAGGTCAGCTAAAATGGAGGCGTTAAAATTAAAATACATTTTCATGCCCCAGTTAAGAAAAGATTGTCGGTTAATTTTTAGATTACCACTAAACCCTGTTCCGACATCCATTTACTGAAACTCGCTAGGGTATTATGCATTGTTTTCCTCTGTCCTTCTTGCCTTCAACCTGTCCTGTGAGTATCAAATTTTTCAAGCCCTCTTTCCTCATTATGTGTCCTAGAAATTTCAATTTTTTTTTCTGATGTTAAGTGTACGTGTCCTTTTTGTTTTTTCATTTTTCTTAAAATTTGATCGTTGCTCATATGTTCGTCCGTGATATTCTCAGCATCCTTCTGTAGAATAGCATTTCTGTTGCTTCAAGAATTAAGATGCATCAGAAAATTCAAATAGGAATTCACGGGTCTTTCTAGTTATTATTATTATTATTAATATTATTATTATTATTATTGTTGTTGTTGTTATTATTATTATTATTATTAGTAGTAGTAGTAGTAGTAGTAGTAGTAATAGTATTTCCTTTGATTTCTGTTGTATACACATTTCTTTCCGGGTCCCAAGTTCAGAAATAGCATCCTGACATTTTCCACTTAACATTTTTGTGAAAAAAATAAGAATAATACAACTTCAGATTTAATATATTTTACATTGATAAAGCCCTTAGTAAAGTCTAATTTTTTTATTTTTTTTTGTATTTTTTCTAAGCATTGGCTACCAGGGATCCCTTCAATGAATATATTGGAACACTTTCTAATCAATTCTAGGGAACCAACTACAACTGGAATTATTGATGTCCGTATGTGCCACATTTTTTGAGATTTCCACTTCAAGATCCTTGTATTTTGATAGTTTTTTTAGAAGATACATTACAATCTACAGGGACTGCCATGTCAATAAGAAATCACATTTTATTTATGTGGTCTCTGATCACAATGACTGGGCGATTAGCTTTGATTGTTCGGTGCGTGTGTATTATAAAGTCCCATAAATTTGTTACAGGTCATATTTCTGTAACCGGGTTTGGGTGGTGTTCATCCCAGTTTCTTGCAGTTTTCTTCCCGTAAAAGTTGTATATTTTCCAGTGTTTATATTGGCCGACTCTGTCATGTCGTGTTTTATATTCGGTGGACGCTAACACCGTGCAACCTGACACAACATGGTCAGTTGTTTCTGGATATTTATCACAGAATCAGCATTTGGGATCAACACAATTTTTCAGGATGTCTGCTTGGTTATTTTGTAATCAGCAAGCATTGGTCCTGTGCAGCAAGAACAAAACCTTCGGGTTCAGCTTTTAACCCTGCACTACATAACCACTGGTCCGGGGTTTGTCTACATCAGCTTGTTTGATACGGGTAGAGTATTGAACATGAAGAAGTTTATATTGCAATTGTTTGCAAATTTGGACCATTGCATTAGTTTTGATTTCTTTTTTAGGCTCTTTGCTGCTGCACATTCTTCACCCACTTGAAATTTCATTTTGAATTTGTTGGCTTCCTTTATAACTAAATAAAGTTTCTTATTTCTTTCATGTTCTTTGTCACAAATCATCATCCAATCTTCTGTAATTTCCAGATATCTTTTCAAACTAATAGTTGTTGTTTTGTAAGGCAGTTCTAGTTGAACTAATCTTCTGCCTCCTTCGGATCTGGGCACATCAACATCGGCCTTAGGATGATGCATGCGGTAGCAAGTGAGAACCTTTTTTTGTTTTGACATTCATTCGCTTAATATCGGCTATGGTCCAATTAAGGATATTGAAACTCTATTGCACCACAAGGACAGTCAAGGCGTTTATGATTGATATTCTATTTTGTGAATTCAACACCAGACGAACATACGCCTGTGGTATTTTTTTCTTACTTTCTCCTTCATTTGGGTCTGCTGTATTCCATTTCCCTCGCTAATTTCTAGGTACCTATAGGATTCTTCTTCTTCCAGTTCACTAACTTTTGCAATAAAATCTAGATCTACTGGATGTGTTTCTGTAATTCTCCCTTTCTTGGATGTTACCTTTGCACATTTATCTAATCCGAAATCCATACCGATGTCATTATTGAAACATGAGCGTACACTTCATCTCATTGTCGTCTTTGGCAAATATATAATTATCCATGTACAATAGGTGATTAAACTACTTCTTTTTTACTTTGTATCCACAGTTAATACTTTTTAGTTCGTACGAAAGGAGGATTTAGGACAGACAGAAAAGAAGGGGAGGCAGGTAGTCTCCTTGAAATATTCCTCCTCTGATATTCAAATAATTGGAAGTGACAGTTCCTTTGGTGGGGTTTAGGTAGAATGTAGTTTTCCACAGTTTCATGCTTATATAATGATTTTCTAAGCGCTGCTTAGATGTGGCACAAGGCCGGAAGTATGGAGCACCCAGTGAGGATCGAATTCACTAAGTCGTAATATGTTCTCGCGAGACAAGCTTGCTAACCATTACACCGCGCTGAGGTGCCCAAGTTTCATGCTATATATGAGGAAATTTACTATCACCGAGGAAACTTTGAACATTTCCATTCTTCTTCTTCTCCTTTTTCTTCTTCTTCTTTCTTTACTTCTCCTCCTCCTCCCCCTCCTCCTCCTTCTTCTTCTCATTATTATTATTATTATTATTATTAGTCTTTGCACAGTTTATTGGATGTTATTTCCTGGTTTTGCACTTGGATTCGATAACAAGCTACATTCTCTAGACCTGATATTACACCATGGCTTCTAATCTTGATTGGAGGTTTTAACATGTACGTGTTTTAATTTGGTTAATTAACATGAGCTACAGCAAGTATACCCGTTCAGTGCCCCGGGTTTGCTTGTTATTTGCCCGAAGTTATGCATACACATCCCTCGGGGGTTGTCGCGCTGTGTGCATCTGTGTTGATGAGTGGAAGTCGTTGGGATCCATAGTGGCCGGGTGTCGAAAGGGTTGTTTTGTTTGCAGTCATGAGTCATCCAAGATGATTTGGGAGTTAAATCTAGATTATTTGGGGAGACGCTCAATCGGAGACCGTCTCAGCGGACAGGTATGGGCCCTACCTTCAAGGTTATGCAATGATTTTATCAACACCTGTCGCCATATCGCTCAGATTTGGCTACGATGCATGTACCTTGTATACACTTATCAAACTGCTTGACATGATCGGTACATTTGGCTTCATATATTTGTTCCTCGGCATCACTTTGTTGACTGATTTGATTTGATTTATTTGTTTAACAGCATATCAACTCATTCATGGGGAATTTAATGCCAAAATTTAATTTTCTTGTGAGCTTAGAAGCAATAGAAATATGATATATGTTATTCTGCTTACGCGGTTGAATACATGATAGATGATGCTCAGCTTTTGCGAATATTTGTGGAATCATGATTACTAGAGGCGGTGATATGTGTGTTTTATATTTATTATTGTAGTTTTGTTAAAGTTATATTTTGGAATACAGTTTGATTTCTTTAAGAAATTGTAGGATATTATATGGATTAATGCCATGACTACATTTTGTGCACCTTTCTCAATAATAATAATAATAATAATAATAATAATAATAATAATAATAATAATAACAAATATACAGACCACTGAATTGAAACTGTCAAGCGTGTGGGACGTTCAGGCCACTATTATACCTCTTATCATGCTAGCGTTGGAATCAACACCACTGAATTTAAAGTCCTACATTGAGAAAATCGGTATTTTAAAAAAAATCAATTTCCCCCAAGCAAGGCGATGATACCACTAAGATGCAAGGGGCTACTGTAGTGAAAATGAATAAAAAAAAAATTAGGAGAAACCAGAAACACAATCCTAAACAGAAAACAAGGAATAAACCTGATACTCCTGATCAAAAAACCGGGGAGGATTGTGAACCGGACGATAGGTGAAACTATCTACTCCTATTGAGGAAAAATAAATAAATTAATAGTAAATCAAATTTCAATGTTTAGGTGGAGATGTTAGGAGCATAGAATTGGAAACACCATCTTAAACATCAAGCAAAGGAAAAACCTCTACTCCGGGTCAAATGACCAGAGAGGAGTGTGAACCGGACGATAGGTGAATAATTCAAAGTATCCCACCGCTTCAGAAGCCTGACAACAAGATATTTTTCCAAATTTCTTTTTTAATAAAATGACCTGTCCAGTAAAAAATAAAATTCATTAATGAATAAGTCTTCAAAATTTCGTTTGAACGAAATGATTTCCTGATTTGGACAAATATTTTAAAGCAGCCGACAGCGATTTTTGCTTTCATTTCGGATAGAAAGCATCCATTTTGCTAGTATCCAGAAATAAGTAATATTTTAATATGCTTAAATGTTGATAAATTTTATCTATACTCAAATAGTAATTCATGTTTTCATAAACTATTTCATTAAAATATTACATAATTCATTACACTAAATTTAATAACGTATTTTGTTCATATATATTCAATAAATTAGAGTATTACATATTTTATTAAAATATTTCCGATTTTAAATAAAAATACTGCGTATTTTCTCCAATTTTTTCTTAGCCGAAGTTATTTTTTTCCAACGGCCTTTTTTTCTCTACCCTAGCAAGAGTACTTTTTCTTTCGTGGATTCTATTTCCGGTTAGCAGAAATGCTAACCGTTGGCAGCAGATACGATTGATTTAAAACGAAAACAACATCTGTACCATATGAGCCACGCCATCTCCGATTTTTTTTATTTTTTATATTTTTGAATTGAACACGAAAAAATGTTGCTTTTTTTCTTTCCTCATCGAATGTGATTCTCTTAAAGTTCAGACTCACTCGACTCTCTGTTCTTCTTTTGTGTTTAAAAATGCAAAAAAGAAAAATGAAAGCGAATAAAGAAAAAGCGACTAGCACGATCCTGCGATCGATAAACTTGCACCGAGTGAACTTTCCGATCGAGTTTTGGGGGCAAGGTCAACTTAGAATAGCTACTGTTTGTGGATAAAATTTTGGCAGTCCAAGTTCAGAACGAATCGCCCACTTTCCTTTTCACGCCGCTTATCGTTATGGAGGTTTCGAACAAGTTTTTGTATTTATTTTATTTAACGTTATCGCTTCTTCATCAGTTAGACACCCCCGCCCCTCACACACACACACACGCTTTTTTGTTTAAAAATTAGATTTTGAAAAAAATCTTTAAACGAATTTATGTGCAGTTATCGACAAAGTTCGTAGACACGGTAGATTCAGTTCAAAATTCCGAACGAGAATATTGCGTTCACTTTCTTTTCTCCCCCTCCCCGTCACAGCTATAAGTTAAATAATAAGGTAGTCTGTGTTCGTTTGCCTTGGTTGGCAACCAGTCTAGGAGAAGAAAAACTCTGAATTTCAAACCATGGGGAATGTGCTGGAAACTACTCTGCTATCTTTCCTAAGAATGCACGATAATTCACAGATAATAAAAACAAGGAATCTGTGGAGAGCCATGATCGCCTACATCGTGGATACTGATTTGTTTTTTACGGCTTATGAACCTTTTACAGGTTATTTAGAACCAGAAAATTTTTTCAGATTATAAGAATTATTTGGAGATGATAATGATTTATTAATACAAGCGCTACTAATTAACCTGTCGCTGGAGGAGAATAGCTAGATTCATACCATTCTTAAGAGAATTTTCAACAACGTGTATATAAAAATGCCGATTGGAATTTAAAATCTGTTTTCCATTTAACAATTCCAGGCCTTTATCCATTACACCACTAGCAGATCTAAGATTACATCACCTGATATCTTCAAGCGGTCACGCATCTAGGTACTGACTAGGCTCGACGTTGCTTAACTTCAGTCACTATGGCGGCTACTTATAGTCAATGATGAAGGGGTTCCTCCAACAGAAGTGAGTACACCCCAACCTGGATTTGGATTTAGAATTGGAATTGTTGATATTAGAACAAAAAATTATCCTTTTTATAATAATAATAATAATAATAATAATAACAACTTAATTCTTCAGTTAATGATGAATAACCTCATTGTGAGTTCTAAGACAATAAAATATCCGTTGAAATTCCTCGATCGCATCGTTAAATATTTGAGGAAAACAATTTTAACAAAATATTACAATAAAAATCAGAAATATGAACACCGGTCGTTATTTTAAGAAGTGGGTACAAATGAATAGATCTGAAATTGACAACTTTTTTCATTTCACTGAAACAGGCGTTATTGTTTCTTTCTTTCTTTCTTTCTTTCTTTCTTTCTTTCTTTCTTTTTCCCACTGAAGCCAAACAACATCCCTGAGATGTCTTTTCCGCCATTCTAAAATGGAATAGTCCATTAATTATGAAGTTTGGCAGGATATTTTAAACACTTCTTTCTTTCTTTCTTTCTTTCTTTCTTTCTTTCTTTCTTTCTTCCTTTCTTTCTTTCTTTTTCTCACTGAAACCAAATGGCGTCTCTGGCAAATTTCTTTCTTAGTTTATTGGTTAAATGACCTCACCAACCCACAATTGGCTAAGATTAAAATGTTTGGAATCTCTTCACATCAAAAAACAGTAATATAGCATCAATAAAATATGTTTAAATGCCTGGTGACCGTAGAGGAACCGTTATATGGTCGTAAGCCTACATTGTGAAGAGACATGGCATTTAAACAAAACGAATTTGAATTTAATGGAAATAAAACTAGGTTTTATCTAAACTAATTTTTGTTCGGCTCGAATGAACTTGTAAAATCATCGATCTTGAAAGGCAACTGTTGCTGTCCCATTCATAATTTCTGCTAAGACTGTTTGTCTCCTGAGATTAAAATCATTTCTGTTTTCACTTAGTATTAGGCAAAACGTCAATTTCTTAAGAGATGAACGTAAGGTTAACAAGTGAAATGTTTTACCATAAAAAATTACAAGTGGCCTGTCTTTTATTATTCAGAAAGGAATTCGAATTATGTTTTACCTTGAAGAGAAAAATAACATTTAAATTTCTATTATGTCCACCTAATCTTAAGGATGCGATTATACAAGAATGGATCAATAAGTCCGTAACCAGGCACGTAGTAATTGGTTTTATTCAGATCTGAAATTGTCACTGTATAATATTTAGTTTATGTAATTAACGAAGAAGTATTGGATTAAGTGCATTAACAAAAAAAAAGAGATGATGTTGAAAATTAAATGTTTGTTGGGTTTTTCTTTATTCGATACTTATATTATATTTTTCCTCATGATTGCTTCCAGCTGGGTTTGTTATATTCACTTATATTTTCTGGCTTTAAATAACCTACAAAAGTTTGATAAACCTTAAAAAACAAATCGATCAAATAAATATCATGATTACTTATAATTGTTTAATCACATTGTTAAATATTTGAGCTTAACAACTTTAACAAAATATTACAATAACAATCAAAATGTAAATGCTGGTTGTTATTTAAAGAAGTAGGTAGAAATAAAAATATTTGAAACTGACAACTTCTGTTTTCACTGTTAACACTTGTTTCTTACTTTCTTTCTTTTTCTTACTGAAACCAAATAACCTCTCTGAGATGTCTTTTCCGTCATTCCACGCGATCAAAATGGAATAGTCCATTAATTATGAAATGTTGGTTGGAGACTTTAAACACTTCTTTCTTTATGAAATGAAATGTACTAAATCCGAAAAATATTTTAATATTTTTTCTGTTTATGTTATTTTTATAAATAATATATTTTTTTGTATCAACTTATTTAAGTAAATGCTCTCTCTTAAGTATTAATAACATTTACTGGCCTGAATATTCGAGAAATTTCGTAGAAATTCGGAGAACGTGTATTTTTTTACGAAATTTCTCGAACATTCAGGCAAGTAAATGTAATTAATACACTTTAATTAAGAAAGAGCATTTACTTAAATATTTGTCTCACATATAAACAGAAACACCTCTTTCTTTCATTTTCTCTTTCATTCATTTTCTCACGGAAACCAAGAAACATCTCTGATGTCTTTTCCGCCTTTCGAAGCGATCAAATCCGAATAGTCCATTATTTATGAGGTATTGGCGAGGCGTAACGGCCGTGCTAACGCTAACTAATGTAGGGGCAAACAGATTTATAATAAGATAATAATAACACAAATAGATAACGCCTAACAAAAAGTCATTCGGAATTTAAGGCGAGTCGAATGTTGTAAAGAAAGTGCTCAGTATGTAAACTAGAGCATCAATATTCAACAGATGAAGAAACGTCCAAGGCACTTATCTCGCCGACGACTTTATGCTTTGCTACATTTTTCCTACGGTTATATTTTGCACAAATACCGTATATATCCGTGTATAAGGCGAACTTTAGATAAGATGGTGTTATGGTAATTTACCCACGCATGCATGGACTCTCCCAGCTATAAATAGGAGCAGGTACTGCCTTTTGGAGGGGGAAGATTCCAGCAGTCAGCTCTGACAGTAGTACTGAACATTCTTGCTGTAACCCTCTTGTTTGCATATGTTTGTATTACTGTTTCTGTTAATAAATTTTTTTAACTCAATTCCTTTCTTTGTGTCTTTATTTCTGGCCCTAACAAGGCCACAACAAATGAGGTCAAAAAATATAACAAATTTTCATGAATTTGTCCTATACCTATAGTATAAGATGACTGCTTACTGTATCCTTAAATTTTTTCATTGCTCAATCGCTCACCCATATCGTGGACTTCCCCACTCGTTTCCCTGGCCAAACTGATTGGGTCTCTTTCTTACCTCCCTCTCATCGTTCTTGCCCAGATTCACAATACTGTCTCCTTGGTGACTCGGACCACTCTGTGTTATCTATTGATATCTCCATCCAAGCATCAATTAAGCAGGAACTCTCTACCCATAAGACCTCTTTCCGGTAAATTGTGCAATTAAAGTTGTCCTGAAGGTTTACTCGTCTACATCCTTTTATACTAACGTGGATGTCCCCCAGGGTTCTATCCTTTGTCCTCTTAATCTTCATTAACGATCTTCCCGATGACCCCTCTCTGCCTTCCATCAGCATGGCTAATGCTATCCTCCAAGAAAGTAACACATTCCGCCTTCTAAGGCCAAAGTTCTGCCATGAGGTGGAAAGACTACATTGAATCTATCGCCAGATCATCTGCTAAGAAAGTCGGTTCACTGTATCGTGGGAGACAATTTTTCTCTCTAGAATCTATCTTATATATCTATAAGCCCACCATTCGTCTATGCTTAGCCTATTGCTGCCTGATATGATCCGGTGCCCCTGCTATTTAACTTGAGTTCCTTGATAAGATCCAGAAAAGAATCAGCAATATTATTGGTCCAGATCTGGCGGCTTAGCTTCAATCATTTTCCCACCACCGTAAGTTTAACTCTCTATGTCTTTTCTATAAATAATTTCATGGTAATTGTTTGAATGAGATTTTCGCTATGGTACCTAGAGATTTTGAATTTAAGCGCAGCACTAGACTGGCGTCAAGATCTCATCATTTTACAGTTGAGCTGACCAGATTTAGCCATAAATTCTAAATTTCTTTTCTCGCACTTCTGTTCTGACAATTCAACTCAGTTCTTAATATCAATCTCACCCTTTTATAGTACTCTTTTCACATTATTTCTTTAATTTTTTATGATGAATTCCTTCACTTTCATTTACATGGAGGTACTTGTAAGTTTCTTCTTGATTTAAATCTCTGATTGCTACCCTAAGGTCTAAGCTAGTAGAGGAGGTTTCTTATAGCGATCCTTGTAAAATTGTGGCATAAGTACATTTATCCAAACCGAATTCCATTCCAATGTCACCACTTAAACATTTTACTGTGTTCCAGCTCACTGTCATTCCTAGCATATAACTTTAAGTCACCCATGTAAAATAAATGACTTGTTTTCTTTTGACCTGATGTGCTGTTAACCATTCAACCACAGAGAACTTTCCAGATAGCAAAGTTTAAATTACTGCTTATAAACACACATCTTCGACGATCTTTCCCGATATATTATTTCTGATCCGTAACGTAAACAATGAAAACAATGAAGTAGATTAAATGTGACAAATATTTTAATACGTTATCTGTTTATATGTTAATAACTTATAAACAGAAAATATGTTAACACATTTGTCGGATTTAATCCATTTCATCTAATATAAAAGAACTAAAAAGTTGCAAATTAAAAAAATAATAATGTTTTTTTATGAAAGTATTTATTTATATTTGATATTTCAGATCGACCTCGATCTTTCTTCAGAAATAACTGTTTTTATAGGTTTGTTTACAAGTAGTATCCGTCGCGAGTGCGGACGTCACGTGACATGGAACGCCACTGTGTTCGAATATTTTTAACGCAAATCTAACTGTAATAATATTTTAGATGTTGTTTAAAAAAAAATTAACTATATCTAAAAAAATGTTTAACTATTGAAATATTTATAAAGATTTAAAATACCCAAGTCTTTATTTAACCCTAGTTTATATGTATTTAATTTTAAAATCTAGTATTTTTCTTTTTTTTCTGTGTGTATGTGGAACTGAAATCAGAATCTATCAATAAACATTTACAGTTTTCTAATGAGTGTCCGGATTGATTAAAGTATTCAGCTATGGGGGAATAAGGATTGTTTTGACATATGGTTTATTCTGCAATTTTTTCTGTATGTGCAATAAGAACTGACTGCCTAACACAAAGTTTTCATCAAAGTACATATACCACCAAAATAAGCATAGTCACCGAATACAAAAAAAAAAATCTATGCGATTTGAAGACTGGCATTGTAATCAGAGACGCCATTTTGTCAGTAAAACTGACCATAAAAAACATGTTGAAAATGGATCTGAAAAGTCTATTGTGTTTTGAGAATTACATAGGACTTTCTGATTCTGGAAATGCATTCATCGATATAATGAACAGAATAAACATTCAACATGGTGCGTTTTTTTTCTTAAGTCCGCCTGCTTGACCGAGCGTGTAACGAGAGGAAAATGAAGCTACTGATTATTGAATTTAACGAATAAAGAAATCAAACTCTATGAGAATAAACAAATACTTCAATTAATTAGTTGAAAATTGGTGACCGTAAGATTCTCTTTCTTGCTCTTTCTCTGACACAGTTCTTCAGTTTGATCAGATAACAATGCAAGAAGAATAAGAAACGTTTCCGAAAAGTCAAAGGAATATAAAGAAGAAAGAAGAGAGGGGGGATTTGGAAAGGTAAAAGAAAGGCAAGAGAGAAAAGAGGAAGAGAGAGAGAGAGTAGAAGGAAAACTCAAAGAAACATAATGAAGAAGGAGACAGAGGAGAAAGGGGAGTAGAGGAAGGAGGAAGAGAGAGGAGGAGAAGGAAAAGTCAAAGAAACATAAAGAAGAAGAAGAAGAAGAAGAAGAAGAAGAAGAAGAAGAAGAAGAAGAAGAAAAAGAGACAGTGGAAAAGGGGAGAGAAAGAAGAAGAAGGAAAAGTGAAAACAAGAAAAAACAAGCAGGAGGAGAAGGAGAAAAAGAAAAGAATGAAAGTGGAGGAAGACAGGAAAGAGAAGGAAAAGTAAAAAAAAGAACAAAGTAGAAAAACACGAAGGAGAAAAAAGAGGAATAGAAATAAAATAAAGAAGAAGAAGAAGAAGGTCTAAAAATCAAAAAATATAAGAAAGAAGTAGTAGGAGAGGGTAAGTCAAAGAAACATAGAGGAAGAGGGTGGGAGGAGGAGGAGAATTCGAAGACAGATAGAAGAGGAGGAGGAAGGTAAAAGAGGAATATGATAGAGAAAAAAAAATAGGCTGCGGAAGGAAATGTGTGGGAGGAAAAACATAAGAAATGAGAGAAAAAAGAAACCGAAAGAAAAGGAAAGGGGGAAAAGAAAAAAAGAAAAAAAAAGGAAGAAAGTACAATGTCTGGGAAAATATCTCAGACAAAAGTGTAGAATTGACCAGAGAAGAACACTGATTAAAAATAAAATCAAAGGACAAACCGAGGTACCAATATTCAAAGGCGACAGTCACTATAAATTATTGTTTGCGTTTCTTACACTGATTAATGGCAACGACTTTATGTTAAAAAAAAAGATAAAAGTTATTTGACGAGTTTTAAACTTTTAGAGGCTCCTTGAGTTATCTCCCTGTAAAAATAGTTTTTATGTTTTATGCATGAAGTTGAAAAGGCATTTTTGTTTGAGATTTTTTTGTTTGATTTTTTTTTTTAAATTGAACTTTTGGATCGTCTGAAAGGAATTTGCAAAGCGTTTTTATTGTAAAAACATTAAAAAGAAAAACATTTACATTGCCCGAAAGTTCAGTTCAAGTTTTCGGCAATAGCAGTTTCAGAAAATTAGTTTTTGCTTTCCATTTCTGATGGTAGTTAAGCGCTTGCTCCGCGCCCCTGTCAACAAGAGATCTCTTATGCATATATTTGTATAAAAGCACCAGAATAAATACAAACACTGAAAATGATAGATAAACATATTGGTTGAAATATACAAAGCGTGTAATAATAATACTCTGATTCAAACCTCCGCTGCCTTGCGGTTATATCCAACACACGGAAAAGGCTATGGAAGTAAATCCAGGCAGATAACCTGGAGTGGAGGCTCGAAGTTGGTTGCCTGTCAACACTGACAACTTTCCGGCAACTCCTTCAGTCAAACCGTCCCTGTAATGTCCCGTATTCCTTTGGATCTTGTCGGTACGGCCGAGAGTGAAGGGAATGGTCATGGGTTAAAAAGTTTAGGGTGCACCATTAAAAAAAAATTAATAAATCCGTGTAATTTACACAAGTTCTTATATTATCATTATTATTATTGGTTAAAGATTCTCTCCGACACTTAGATGTTTCAGCTGTTCCAAGCAACGATGCCACCCGCACACTTCTATTGATGTAAGGTAACCCCAAGGTGTCTTGTTTGTGAGATAGAGAGATTATTATTATTATTAGTAGTAGTAGTAGTAGTAGTAGTAGTGTTGGTATTGTAAATAGAATTATCGTAATAGAGTACCGACAAGTTTCTTATTTTACTACAGTATTGAGAGCAGACATAGAAAAGAAGCTAGAATAACTCCTACAGAAGGTAGTAAAGGAAAGAAAGAAGAAAGGACTAAGCATCAATTGCAAGAAGACAGAGTATATTGTTTTCAGCGAAAGGAAGGGCTCAACATGCAAATTACAAATTGGAGATACCGAAATCAAGCAAGTACACTTATTTAAATATCTGGGAATTTTTTTAACAGAAGATGGAAAGTGAAACACTGAAATCAGAAGGCGCATTGGGATATTGAAAGATGCCTTCCAAAAGCTAAGCAGAGAATTAAGAAATAAGAAATTTTCTTTAAAAACGAAGAGTACTGAACTGTTATGTATAATCAGTCCCCCTATATCGCAGTGAATACTGGACAATCTCCTGACAGATGAAGAAGAGACTTGAAGCAAGAGAAACAAAGAAAAGAGTACTGAACTGTTATGTAATATCAGTCCTCCTGTGAAAACTGGACAATCTCCTCACTGATGAAGAATAGACTTGACGCGACAGCAATGGGGTTTACAGAAGGATACTAAGAATACGACAGACTAAACATGTGATCAATGACAAAGTTTTAGGTAAAATGGAAACAAAAAGGACACTTATAATTAACATCAGAAAATGAGAGTTGAAATTTCTAAGTCACATCACGAGGAAAGAGGACTTAGCAAATTTGGCACTCACTGGACAAGAGGGACAGAGGAAACAGTGCATAACCTAAGTAATATGTTTGTGTAAATGGAGGACAGAACAGAGTTTGAGTGTGATAGCAAAAAGACGAAAGTGCTACAAAGGACTGAAAATTGTGGAGAGCTATGGTCGCCAACGTCCTGAAGGCCCATGACGCACAGAAGACGGATATTTTGTGAGTTTGTCAAAATGCGAGACGTTCAAACAACTATTGTTCTAGTTATTCAGGGCGTTGGATGTATATCACCAAATTTAAAGTATTTTATTTTGTTTTTTGTCTTTTTAATTTCGTCCAAGCAAGGCAATAAAGCCACTAAGAAGAAAGGCGTGTGTTGGGGGTACTGAATATTAAATAATATGAGAAAATGCTATTAAAGAGAGAGAACAATAAAAGAACAAGAATTCAGAAGACAGGAGATAACGATCTGATAATAGGAGGTAAGTTGACTGGTTGGCAAGAAACCGGAAGAGAGTTTCACAAGCGAGAAGTGCGAGGAAAGAAACTGTTAGCATAGAACTTACGGTTACATCTAGCCATTTAAAGTGATGAGGCCTTGCCGCCAGTCTAGTGTTGCGCTTAAATTCATAAAGTCTACGTATCATAATGGAAAATAGATCCGAATAATTACCATTATTTATAGAAAAAGCACAGGGAAGCTACATTATGGCAATAAGAAAATGACTGAAGTCAATTTGCCAGATCAGGACCAATAACTTTGCGGATTCTATCAATAATCTCGAAACACATAGTACAAGCACCAGGTTATATATGGAAACAATATTCAAAGCAAGGACGAATGGTAAACCTACAAATATGTAAAATAGATTCTGGTGAGAAAAGTGTCTAGCGCGACATAGTGAAGCAACATTCTAAGCAGCTGACTTATCAACTGATTCGATATACTCTTTCCACTTCATTTCAGTGGAAAACGTTAATCCGAGAAGGCGCAACAAGTCACTTTCCTGGATTTTCCACCAACATGGCATCAGCCATGTTGGTAGAAAATCGGAGTAACTCTTCGTATCACATCGGCGTCACTGCAAATATTCTTACTTATATGTTTGAGATCGTACGATTTTATTAAGAAACCCCAGAATGCAACATTTCCGGTTGAAAACGAACAACTGCGCGGAAAAAGAAAATAATAATTGAAACTTATATAAAATTTCGTAATTTTTATCTCTATAAAAATTCAATTTGTTTTTCTAGTTGTTGAGAATGTTGTGCTACATGTAACATGTAACATGTTTTGCTACATGTTGGCACTGGTGTCTTCAAATGCTGATTTTCAAGCTAAGCAAGTTTCCATCATTGGGAGATTGGCGCAACACTATCTTTCTGTTTCTACTTCTCACCATTTAGTGTGGTTCTGCACTAATTGACAATTTTCACAATGAAAAAACAGTAACATATCATCAATAAAAAAAAAAATGTCAGCTCGAACATTTCAATGCCTTTGGGCTGTGAGGTTATTTTAGTCATTGCATATGAACCCACATTTATTTCAAACTTCAGACCATTAACAGCAGAAATTATCTCGTGACTATCTCCGAAATTCCAAATTATCAACAATGGTCGAAAGTACTTGGAACATTAAATACTTTGATTTTGTTGTTTTTTAATGCATGTATTATGGGGTCCACCCTTTTCTGATATAAATGGACTCGTCCTGCTGCCATAAAATAGCCACAGTCAGTCAGTCAGTCAGTCAGGGAGTCTGATGGTGGAGGCAGGTAGAGGAACAGGGTGGAGAAACAGAGTGGAAAATACATAGACACTGTGATTGAGTTGACGTTAGAAGTCAGTTACAAGGACGCCCGACTCTAAGGAAGTTTACTTCGAGACTGTATATAGCGATCTTTGATTAATACTAACCTGTGTTCCTGGATTTTATTAACAGCATTACCTTTTGTATTTTGTGTAAATACATTTAATTTCTTCGCTTAAATACTTGCGTTTGTCATTTATTGGAGACCGATTTTTCACGCGGAATCCACAACAACTTGGCGAACGAGGATTCGAAACTCACGTGGATAACCCACAACAACTTGACGAACGAGGATTCGAAACTCACGCGGATAACCCACAACAACTTGACGAACGATGATTCGAAACTCACACGGAAAGAAAAACTTTACGTACGTCTAACAACAAACAACTTGGCGAACACACGCGGAAAAACTAATCAACAGTGTAGAATAACAATACAATAAACAACACTTACCGGCGTAAGAGTCCCAGCTAGCGTCCAGCTGGCAGACAAAAATAAAGCAGGTTGTGACTTAATACAAACCCTGCAAACTAACTGATGAATCAAGCTGGTATTTATATAGAAATACCTCCACTCAGGTACCAGCAGCCAATCACAGCCCAAGCAATGGACTATCCCACTTTAGCACAATGAGATGCTCCATTGTACCATAAATAGCTCCCTTTCTCAAGGGTGAAGGAATCTCCCCTCAGCTTGCTCCACAACTGAGTGTTTATCTTGACCACGAGATTGTTCAACAAACAGAAGAAAAATCCTTTCCTCGTCGTTCAACAACAAATTAGCGACAAACAATTTCGAGGAGTAATAATACATAAAACTGAGTTATCATGGAAGATTTTAAAAATATGTTGGTAGAACTGATAAGACACCAAAATGAGCAACAATTACAAATGCAGAAATACCAAAATGATCAACAGTTACAGCTATAAGAAAAATGGCAAAAGCAAATATTACAAACGCAAAAGGAAAATCAAGATAGACAAACAGAGCTCCAGGAACTAATATTGAAAGTAGCGGGCAGCAAGCAATTGGATATTGAAAAAGAAGCAACATTTTCGCAAGACGCAGTGTGGAATACCATAGAGATTTTCAAATATTCTCTAGTTGAGGAGAAAAACTTTGGAGATATTCAGAAGACATGAAGACATCTTTAACATAAACTGTCAAAATTGGACAGAAGCAAAAAAGCTACGTCTATTGTTTAGAAAATTAGGAAATGAAGAATATACAAAGTTCGTGGATTATATCTTGCCAAAAAAGACGAACGAATTAAAATTTGACGAAGTAGTGACATGTCTTAAAGAACTCTTCAGCCCCAAAACATCACTCTTCCATAAGAGGTGGAAATGTCTTAACCTGGTAAAGGGCGATAATGTGGATTATTCCACGTTTGCCACAATCGTAAATAAACATTGTGACGACTTCAAACTAGCGGAATTAACACCGGACAATTTTAAATGCCTCATCGTTGTTCAAGGGCTAGTTTCTACAAAAGATAGCGAAATGCGTAGAAGAATGCTTGCAAAATTACAAAATGAATCGGTCTAACATTACAGCAATTATCAGAAGATTGCCAGAGATGTTTAAGCATAAAGAAAGACGCAAAGGACATTGAAGAATCAGCTGTTTCTCATATACGTAAGTTAAATAAAAGTCTACGTTATTCACCCTCCCCGGAAAGAAAACTAAAATTTTACGACAATGAAAAAATATTCTCACCGGAAAGAAAAATAAAATATTACAATAAGAAAAGTACAACTTACAGGACAAATTATGACAGATATCGAAACAAATATAAGCCCCCTCCATCAGCATGTTATCGATGTGGAGGATTACATTGGAACAAGGATTGCCGCTTCAGATATAAAAACTGTCATGAATGTGGAAAAAAGGCCACAAGGCATCCCAATGTAGAAATAGAAAAGATACTAATAGAATAAGAGCTACAAGGATGAATAATGATGATAACACCAATGTAAGGAAATATGTAGAACTGGAAATTTTAAACAAAAAGATTAAATTACAACTGGATTCGGGTTCCGACCTCACGATAATCAACTTACAGACATGGAAAAAACTCAACAGACCTACCATGTTACACACTCAAAAAATTGCCAAGTCGGTTACAGGCAAACGAATAAAATTTGAGGGAGAAATAATAGTGAATGTTAAATTTCACGGCAAAACAAAAAAAACTTAAGATATACGTCATGAAAGATACTGAAAATTTAGTAGGTATCTACTGGATGCAGAAATTCAACGTTTGGGACCTACCTATCAACTCGTTTTGCAAAAAGTTAGAGGTTGAACCATCAGATACCATAAAATTGAAGGAAGAATTATACAAGCAATTTTCTGGGTTATTTTCAAGTGGGTTGGGACGATGCAACAAATTTAAGGCCAAAATAGAATTAAAAGAAAACGTCCAACCAATTTTCAGAAAGAAGCGAAATGTACCGTTTGCTACTATAGAAAAAATAGACAAAGAGTTGGAGAGACTTGAACAAACTGGGATTTTATCTAAAACAGAGTTTAGTGAGTGGGCTGCGCCGGTGGTTTACGTAAAAAAGAAGTCAGGAGAAATTCGCGTATGCGCAGATTTTTCGACAGGACTCAACAAGGCAGTAAAAGACCACCATTACCCACTACCGAGCCCAGAGGAGGTATTTACAAAGCTCAACGGCGGTAAGATATTTTCAAAAATAGATCTTAGTGAGGCTTATTTACAAATCCCAGTACAACAAGAGAGTACGAAAACCCCTTGCATTAATACGCACAAGGGATTGTATAAATTCAACAGACTACCATTCGGAGTATTGCTCCTGCAATTTTTCAACAAACAATGGACACAATATTAACTCCCCCAAAAAGGATCTAAGGAGGGGGGTAATACAGTTTCCACCCTTTTCTGATATAAATGGATTCGTCCTGCTGCCATAAAATAACCACAGTCAGTCAGTCAGTCAGTCAGGGAGTTTGAAGGTGGAGGCACAGGTAGAGGAACAGGGTGGAGAAACAGAGTGGAAAGTACATAGACACTGTGATTGAGTTGACGTTAGAAGTCAGTTACAAGGACGCCCGACTCTAAGGAAGTTTACTTCGAGACTGTATATAGCGATCTTTGATTAATACTAACCGGCGTTCCTGGATTTTACTAACAGCATTACCTTTTGTATTTTGTGTAAATACATTTAATTTCTTAGTTTAAATACTTGCGTTTGTCACTTATTGGAGACCGATTTTTCACGCGGAATCCACAACAACATGTATACAATACAAGGGTGCGATGGATAAAGTGTCGTCTAAATGACGCAAAAATGAAAATAACACTGACATCTCATTTTAACATATATTTACGAAAATGACTCAAAAATATCTTGAAATGCTAAAGAATGTATTTAATTCAATAAAATCGTCATTGGCTTCAACCACGGCCTCCAGACGACTTCAGAATCTCCTGCAACACTTCTGGGCGGTCTCCTTGTTTAAATTTGTCAATGCTGCCATAATCCTTGCCTTCAGTTCATCTTTGGTGTTACAAAGAGTTTTGTTGGTCTCTTTCAACTGTAAACCACACATAATAATCGAGGGGGTTGCCGTCTGGGGAATTAGATGGCCAGAAGGTCGCAGAAATTGTCACTCATGACTGAGCGCTCTTGCTTGTGTGGCATGGTGCAGAGTCTTGTTACCAGACATAGGGTCTTCCAGCGTTCACCCTCTTGATCCAGGGCAGCACTAACACCTGAAGGCACTGTGTTGAGTCTGAGGCCCTGTGGCAAGATGAATGGAGGCATAACGTCGCCATCACTAGTGATCACTTCAAAAGCCGTCCAACTCTTTCAGAATCCTCTGCACTCTCCTCAGATTGACACAAAAAACACTCTGAAATGTTCGTATTGGAGCTTCCAGTGCGTATGTCAAGCAGTACAGCATGCCGTATGCTAATCCAACTGAAAAAAAAGATTAAAAGTTTGGAGGCTCTTCACATCAAAAGACGGTAATCTAGCATCAATAAATTTGTTTTTATCTCAGCTCGAACGTTTAAATGCCTTTTAGCTGTGAGGCTATTTTAATCATCTACTCCACCAGCATATGAACCCACATTTGACAAAATGCTAATTGGGAGTTCTCAACATTTGTAGAGATTTTTAAAAATCGAACGCACCCCAAGCAAAGCAATAAAGCCACAGAGACATAGGGGGGTTACTTGGTATGGAAGAGTTAGAAACAGCAACATTACTAAGGAGCGAGAACAAAGAAAGAATAATCAGATGAACAGTAGATAACGATTAATATTGCATTTAAATATTTGCAGATTAAAGTTGGCTGAAAATCCTGGAGTCGGAAGGGAGTTCCACAAGCGAGAAGTGCGAGAAAAGAAACTGTTAGCATCGAACTTACGGCTACATCTAGTCAACTCAACTGTAAATTGATGAGATCTCGACGCCAGTCTCGTACTGCGCTTAAATTTTTTAAAAAAGTCTATGTACCATAAGAAAAAGCCCATCCAAATCACTACCAAGAAAGTATTTATAGAAAATTTTGTGATGTCAACAAATCTTCGTTGTCACTTTCGTAATGCTCGTTGTAGTAGAGACTTTGTAATCGCAAATACAACTAGTAAGCCGTTGAACAATACTAGTGTCAGACGCCTTAGAATAACACTCACACTAATAGTACTTGTTCGATAATACTCGCTCGAACAGTAATCCATATAGTGATCTGAATAGAGAAATAATATAGTGAATAGAGTAGAGAATAGCGCTCCGTATAGTAATAGAGGAGAGAATAGAAGTGCAGCAATCGTTAGTCGTCTTTTACTTCCTACATATATGCGTTTCCTCCGTGGTCACATGATCTACTTAATTCAATAATGGGATTGCCTGTGTTTGCTCACTGGCGGTCTAGGTTCAAACTCAAGTGTCGGCAGCGACACTTTATTCCTATATAACAGAAAAGACATAGGCAGCCTTACGGTGTTGGGAAAGTAATTATAGCCGAGACGCCAGATCAGGACTAATAATATTGCTGATTCTTTGGATTTTATTATGGTGCTCTAGATAGATAAGCGATAGCAGCAGACCATATGTGACAGCAATATTTTAAGCATGGATGAATAATAGACGACTCTGGAGAGAAAAACAATCTAGCCCGACACAGCGAACTAATCTTTTTAGCAGCTGACCTAGCAATGAATTTAATATTGTCTTTTCAGTTAGAATTAATCTCTACAACTGTTGAGATCTCCTGATTAACAATCTGTCATGAATTTCCTAATCGTCTGCTTTCCGTTTTTGTGTCAAACATAAGAAGAAAACTTTTCTCATTTCAATTTTTATCCTATCAATGATGGAGTAGTTTTATTTTGGACTGTAATTTGGAATTACGTCTTTGTTTATAAACAATTTAAAAAGAAATGGAAAGAGATCAATATTTTATTGATTTCGCACTATAAATAGCGTAATAGAATTTTGACAGCATTGGTATTTGTGATAGTTATGGTGTCAGCTCCATCTTCGCTTCCGAGGATCAGGCGAGGTTGGTCTGTCCGTTTACTGCGTTCGTCTGTGGAGCCCCGTTTTGGAATTGTAGAAAAATGCTAATATATTTAAGTTCTGTCAGTGAAAACTCATTTTTTATACATTGGCCGGCTCACAGAAAGTAACTCAATTTTGACAGTGACAGGCTCCACATATTTGAATTTTTGTATTCATATATATTAACCAACCAACGACATCGAACGAGACGCGCGGTGTTCTTTTAATTGGCAGACAGTAAAATATCTTCGAATGAAATTTTGGAGGTTCAACTTCAGAATATGTTAAAAAATCTAAATTTTAGATTCACTCGGAGCCTGCTATGTTATTATAAATATAATAATTTTTTTTTCGCTAATTAGTCTTTCAGTGAACTTTGACCAGGGTGTTTGTTCGATCGTTTGTCACAGAAACGAAACTGAAATTATCACAATTAATTATATCTTTGGCACATTTATTCGAGTATACAAAATTAGAAAAAATACGGCCTAGTTTGTTTACATGCATTAACAGTTACATCCAACTTCCTCTCTTGCTTTCATGAGACTGATTGCAGAAATTTCATATACACACAGTGTAAACAATGTAAACTTATGACATATACATCCGCTCAGATATGGGCACGTGGCCGAGTGGTTAGAACGTTCGCCTTCGAATCTCACCATGATTGATTTGTCAAGAAGGCGACTTCTTGATCGGGGTCTGGAATGGCGATCGCAGCGTGCGACACCTTTGGAAAGTATCTGAAAACCATAGGCTGGCCCGAGTCTTATAAGTGAAACTCGGTAGACGAGATCCTTGCTAGTCACAAGTGATCGTGACCAAGGGTTTGATCGTGCTGGCTTTGTTCAGATTGTTGATCACGCTAGATAACAGGCTTCTTTCCCAGAAACTGTAACTAAGGTCTGCTCAGCGTAGTTGAACAAACACAAAATGCGCCTGAGCGCAGGCGTGTGCAATAGGGATCAACTAGCCGCCCTAGTAGACGGGTATCCTCGAATACGAGTGGATTACCATTAATTATTAACATCCGCTCACGTGTAGGCACATTTTCCGTTTATCATATACTAACGTAATTCATTCAGTTGTACTGTACAAAAAGATACACAAAACATTTTGTGTGAAGTTCCTTTCTAATTCATTTCTTTTAATTTGAAAGAAAAATAATACTGAAATAACTAAAAATTATTTAAAATTGCAGATCGGTGTTTGAAGATTTTTAATTTTTCGTTTATACACGCATATTCCGCGACATGTCCTCTTTCCTCTCGCCTGCGTTGAGTGCTTTCAGTGGAGATCAACCCCCACAAGGTGAGTTCACTTTTTAGGTAGATGCTCCGACTTACTTCTGTGGCGCAGAGGATCAAGTCAGCAAAGGTGATTGTCAAGCTTTGTTTTTTTTTGTTTTATATATATATATATATATATATATATATATATATATATATATATTAGATTTAGGTGAAATAAATTATCGTAATGGTACATTAAAGTGGTTTGTTTTTCATTACATATTAGCTCTGTCCTAACATTGAGCTCTCAGGATTTCATCCTCTTTGGATTTACCAATTCGGTTTACCAAGTTCCTTATAACTTAATTATATATATATATATATATATATATATATATATATATATATATATATATATATATATATATATATTTGTGCTTTCACGAAGGCTATTAGTATGAAACTATTTTAAATATAAATTGTATAAATTTATTAGTCAATATTAAAGAAAAATAATCTTCGTCAGGCCATTTTAATTCAAAATTCTCACTGTCACTCTTTTCTAGTATTTTGTCATATAATTACAATTTATGTAACGCTTTAGTACTATAGTTATGTAACGAGAGTAGCGGCACATTTCTTACAGTACTATAAATAATTAAAAACAGGAGACTTCTCCCTCAAACAATATCCCAGAAAATGCAAACAGCTATCTAATTAACACCATTTTAGTAAGTATGAAAGTTATAAGTGGAAACTGTAGAGGGGGAGGGTGAACATGACTGGATAAACCGGGTCACTTGGGTGATATGTTGGTGAAATTTGAACTTGGGTTTTGAGATGGAAAATAGTCGAAAATTCCGCTCGCAATGAACGGGTCATTCTAACATACGATGACTTTGAAAGTACCGGAAGCAACATGTTTCATATTTATGATAATTTTCTGTCTAAATTTCTACGATCAGAAGAAACTATTATTATTAAAAATATCATGCATCGTTTGACATTAGTAGCTTATATAGCAACATAGCTCATGAATTAGGTAAACAGGCAATCTGATTCTGGATTGAAAAACACCCAGAAATACTACATCCCAGATTCATCAAGGAATATAGATATAGTACGATATAGTATGTCGATATAGTACAGACCTAATCCTGAACAATAACACTTTTGAATTTGACAACAAAAACTAGGTACCGCGATGGGAACGAAAATGGCACCAACATATGCCACCATAACCTTAAATTATCTAGAGGAAAACCTGAATGAAAAGATAGAGCAAATATAGGTGGGGGGGGAATATAAAAACCCATTTCACTAAATCTTGGAAGTTTGTGTAACGTTCGGTCTGATGAGTTGGAATCGAAATTTTGATTCTAATGAAACAAATATCACTATAATCTTTTAAAGTTTTCGTTTTCATGATAATTATTATATGCTCTATTTTTTACATTGAACTCTCTCTGGGTCTATACCCTCTTTGGAATTATCCATACGGATTACCAAATATTAACATTATATATATATATATATATATATATATATATATATATATATATATATATATATATATATATATTATCAAAAACACACAATACACAAAATTGAAGAAAGTTTCAAAAAGATACAGAGGACATAAAAAGCTAAGGCCTCATTCCTCCCCCTTTCTCTGACCAATCTTTATTGTTTTATTACCCCTGGAGCAAAAGAATATTTTTCCGCCAGTCCAACAAGAATTTAGATTACTACCACACATAAAAGACAATGGTTAAATAGAAAACATCAGAAAAAATTAATTCCTTTAAATAATATGTTGAAATAACCATTCTTTGCCTGATGAATTCACAAGACCCGAAACAACCGTAGGAAAAATATGTAAAATAAAGTATAATATATAAAAAAGAATCCATATTATAACCAAAAACGTCGGAGATATCAGAAATATAGAGCTGAGTCGAATTTTACAAGGAAACTCAATCCTAAACAGGAAAGAAAGGATAAAATTCTACTCCTGTTCAAGAGACAGCGGATGAACAATTAATGGTTAGTGAAACTTTGAGGTCAACTATGTCTAAAGTTCAAAGAGTAAAGAATCTTTTTTTTTTTTAATTTCGGGTGACGCCCTTCCAATGCATCTTCGGATTTGGGTGTCACATTTTTCTATTCTCGGTTAAAATTCCTCCCAGAGATTTGAAGTTCTGCGCTTGTTTGGTTTTCATATCTATAATTTGTAGCCGCCATCTTGCTGACAGCCATAAAGAAACCTATAATTAATATTGGATTTTTTATTTTTATTATTAATACAGGATTTTACAGTGGACAGTAATATAAGCCGTTAACGTCCACCGTAAAATCAAATATCGATTATGTATGTTAACCTGAATGATTTTTATATTTTATATTTTAGGTCATATCTAAAAACTATGCTTTTATCCTTGAAAAATGCTGAGACGTCGTGCGTCATTTTAAATTCAGTGATATTTTATCAAAACTAACTGAAAAGGATTTAGGATAAAATATTTATTTTATTCAACGAAGGGAAATATATTCATGATTTCAGAGTTAATTTGGTTGAAAGGAAAAATATTGATTTGTTTTAAAGAGAAGAAATGAAAATGAAGACAATAATACGAATTGGTGAATAAAATAACGAGTTTATGAAAAAGGAAAACGAGTTTATCGAAAGGAAAAATGGCAACATAGATAGATAGATAGATAGATAGATAGACAAATAAGAATAAATGGAGATAGATATGAGCACATTGAGATAGAAAGTTAATGAAAAGATTGAGATATATATGAATAGACTGAGATAGATAGATAGATAGATAGATAGATAGATAGATAGATAGATAGATAGATAGATATGAGCAAATTGAGATAGATATGAACAGATTGAGATAGATAGATAGATAGATAGATAGATAGATAGATAGATAGATATGAGCAAATTGAGATAGATATGAACAGATTGAGATAGATAGATAGATAGATAGATAGATAGATAGATAGATAGATAGATATGAACAAATTGAGATAGATATGAACAGACCGTGATAGCTACATACGCACAATCACGAACACACACGTCTAAGAGAGAAAACACCATTATAGATTTGCATCCAATTGAATAAATGAATAAATAAATTTGGGTATGAATTTTCTTTCTGAATTTATTCTATAAACAAGTTAAAAGCCGGTCTTTGCTTTCCGTGACTGGCAGGCGTTTTTTATTCATTGAAAAATAATAGAGAAACGAAAAGAGAACATGAAAATTTACTTAATTTCAAATAGAAAATGTTTCAAACGTCTTTAAATAGACGATTGAATTTTCAGTTTCATGCAAAACTGAAACGATGACTGATTTGTGGAGCGAAGACGGAAATAAACACCAAGACAGTCAAACACCAAATGACAAAAAATGGTTTCTGAGTTAGAGGATTGCGCATCTTCCGGTTAATAAATTAATGCTTTGAAAATAAATATTTAACATTTTTCAACCAACCACTCGCGTTCCCGCCAACAATGAAAAATAGTTTATAGGGTATTTAAGCAAAGTTCTAAACGGGCAAACCAGTAAGGAGAGACAGATGGCAACAATTCATCAACGCTCGGTTTAAAAGAAATTCCCTTACTCATTCATTCGTTTTCCACACCAAGTTACGTGAGACTTACACTTTCTCCTTTGCATTCCTTCTTTCTCTTATATACACGCGAAGAAATCACATTTATTTCCATTTTAACAAACAACTACAAACAAGGACCGTAAGAACTTTAACATTCATATACACTAAGAAAATAAAAATATTTTATATTTTTATATTTAAACACCTTGTAGGCGATTATCTCCCTTTGGTAGAGATAAGTCACGTGGGTCGCTTAGTGACGTCATTCCATACAGTAACGTCACTCCATACAGTGATGTCACTCCATACAGTGATGTCACATACTCCATATAACAGCAGCCAAAGCGAGCGGTTACTTCTCTAACCTGGGCCAAGAGAAACATATCTTTCTCAGACATAGAAAAAAACTCCAACTCGTAGTCCTCAATTTCTCTTCCGTGGAATATGTCCTCGTTTGGGACATCGTAGATAAATCCTATCCGTTTGAATGTGGAGTCCAAAACATGGCTTCTCCAGAAACAGAAGAAACTTCATATTATATGTAAGGCCCATCCTTTTTGTTTCTCCTTACATTCTGCTCGCTGCGTAGGTATATATGATATATTATTCTCCGCGTGGGACACGCGGCATGTATAGTTTTGTGTATGTCTTAGCGGTATAAAAGTCTCTCTAAGAACAAAGTATGTTTGTCATTCTTTTTCCTTTCAGCTATTCTGTTTCGTCCGTGAACTACGGTGTTATTATATCATGGATATAGTAATGCCCATAACGGGGGAATTGCAAATGGGAGAATAAACCTTTCTAT
Source organism: Acanthosepion lycidas (assembly GCA_963932145.1). Lineage (NCBI taxonomy): Eukaryota > Metazoa > Mollusca > Cephalopoda > Sepiida > Sepiidae > Acanthosepion > Acanthosepion lycidas. The sequence goes on from OZ010615.1 coordinate 57,988,831, forward strand.
CATAGCTCTCTCACCCGTCATAACCTTTTCGTCCTTTTCTTTGTTGTGGGTTAATTCAAATCCGCAACAGTTTAATAAAATGAATAAAACCGGTCATTTATTAATCATTTGAAAAAATATCTGAATTACTTTTCATTTTCCACAGACTGAGTTGGTCTTAAAAGACACAGTTATCTTTTGTTATTTTCTTTTTCTTATGTCACGCTGTCCTTGCTGTTTACCTGATGCAATTTCTGTCTAAATTTCTTGGACGAGAAGTTACATTATTTACATTATTTACATTCGGACTATTGTCCTCATATTCGTTATTGTTATTACAAAGTTTCAATCATTGGATCCTCCATTATTATATCGATCCGGGTAATCTATAGGAAATTTCGAACTGAACCCTTTATTGAATCTATAGGGGTAAACTGTTCTCGGGGCTGTTAATAAAGAAGGAAAGACCAATGACAGCAAGTCTTCAACAGCAGTTGTAACAAAATAGAGAAGCTTCAGCAACTGCAGTAAAGCATGACAAGCAGCAGTGCTTGTTAGAAGGCAGATTTGGTTCAAGTTCTTCACAGAGAATGGTCCTACGGGGCAACAGCCTAGTGGATTAAAGCGTTGATTCTTGAATTTATTAACATAGTAATTGTGAGTTCAACCCCTTAGCCTGGCAGTGTGTACTTGGACGCAGTGAAATAATTGAGTAGTATTAAAAATAAGAACTATTTGAGATATTCCACATTGACAATGGAAGGAGAAAAGTCTAACCCCGTAGATTAAATAAAGGTTCAGTTCGGAACTTCCTGTAGAAGAGTGAAAACAACAAAGACAATGAGAATAGTTCGAATGAAAATAGTCTGAATATTGTAAGTCCTGGATAGGCTCACCCGTGGAGTATCGCGCGCCAGAGCCTCGTCAAACTAGGTGTTGCTGCTTCAGTCAATAATCATCTACCTTGATTGGTACTTGAGCCTTGTACTGAATGAACTTTAGTAAAAAAAAAAAAGAACTGGATTATTTGGGATCGTCGTCGTTGAGATTGTCATATCAAAAGGCAGATTTGAAGATTTAAAATGTAAAGAACCATTTCCTTTTAGAATTTCAGTGGAATATCGATTTCAAAATTAATTCCAGTTTCTTTTAAAAGAAACATTAAAAAAAAAAAAAAAAGGGAAAGGTTTAATGTCAGTCACGCGAAAAGATTGTTAGATATGCCAGTGTGGTCTTTACTGATTTCAAGATATGTCCTATTGCGTGAGGAACAGGTGCGTCTGGCCAATTCTTCCGTTGGCATCAAGAGAATGGAGTGTGAACACATTTCTTGGTTGAAGCTGTGAGGTTTTGATCTTTCAAGAACTCATGCTGAATCTTTGAGAACATTATATTTTTGTGAACGTTGAAAACGAGGCTGACATGCAATGGATCTGTTCACAAACTTACAGAATCATAAAAACTCACACTTCTAGATGCATACATCTATAGATTTATACACATTTTCTCTCTCTCTCTCTCTCTCTCTATATATATATATATATATATATATATATATATATATATATATATATATATATATATACCGGATGTAACAGCAGAATTGTCCGAATCGTGTAACAGCAAAATTATCCAATTTTTAAGCTAAGCCTTGAACTGTTGTATCTGAGAAATGTTTAAAGATATCTTAATGCAGTTTTCCAAGGTTTTTATAACACTATTGGACTCTACATTGAACAATAAGAATTTGTTTAGCTCTAAGCTATAATGATGATCCTTTTTTCCGTTGTGACCTCCTGATCCAATTTTCCACTCTACAGTTCCTTCTTTTTCAAACTTATTCCCGTTCTCTTGATGATTCTTGAATAGACTTTGAAGATGAAAGCCAGAGTATGAATGTTGGTACCATTACTGAAGGCCTGAAAGATCTTTTTCCTCTCACCATTGCTCAGTTGGTACATATCATTTTCGTTTATGGTCGATTTCATCACGATTCTTCTGTTAAGCTTGGAGAGTAATTATACATTCTTATTGTTCCAAGTAGAGTACAATAGTGCTATAAAAACCTCGGAGATTTCCAGTAAGCTATATTTAATCATTTCCAAGATACAACACTTCAAAGCTTAATTTATCAATTGGACAATTTTGCTTTTACCAACCTTGGGCAATTTTGCTGTTGCACCCGGTATATTAGAGCCACTGGTGTCTGTTGGATGTTAAATCAGCCCACACCGAGTATTTTTTTCTCTACTAGCCAGTATACCGTATTGTGCTATTATTATTCTTGCATGTCTCCCCGACATACACCATTGAGAATTTTGTACATCGGCGGAACATCCAGAAATCTAAAAAAAAAAAAAAAAAAAAAAAAAAAGAGTATATGAACATCGCAGAGATATGCTACTTAACAATACTTTAAACACACTGGTGCTTCACTGTAATACATCTGACCAAAATTTCGACATAAATGCCAATCTGATCAGGAATTTACTAAGAAGGAAACACATTGAAAGTGCGATAATCTCAAAATTCTTGACAATAAATCTCAGTCCAGGACCATGCATAATATTGTGCGAGTCTATCACACACGAACATACATATATACATACAAATAAAAATCACATACAATGCCAAGCATTCATTGGTTAATTAATCACCACTACGTTATTATAGACAATTTACAAATCACAGCAATGCGACAATTTTGTAATCGCTCTATTTTTATGTAGTCAGTTCTGTGCACTTTTGGGAGAAACGAATCACAGAAGCTTTCTTAAGTCTCCCCAAAGCTCGCTCACTGATTGGTCTATGCCAACCAATCAGATCGTCTACGCATGAAGAATAATTCTTCCCACACAGCGATCTGGAGCCTATAGTCACTTATTTAAGCAATAATTTTTCTCAGTTAATTAGTGGGAATTAAGCTGCCAAACTAATCCACGACAATTGAAACCATGCGTCAACTTTCTCACTCACATACATCACTCACTTGCTGAACATACCTTGTATATACTCACATAATCTTTTCTTACATAGCAATTCTTTAAAGAACTATTATTACAAGAAACTCTCATTAACATTCTTCCAGTGAACTTTGAAATACTAAAATAACAGTTAAAGAGAGGCAAATCTTGTTTATTTCAACTTTTTCTTACTTAAATGCATGCTTTCTTTCACATCGTTGTTTGATATTGTACATCTTGTTAAATACATATTTTATGTGTAACAATGTCTTTTCTGCGTCCGCCGTGTTTCCTAATCTAAAGTTAAATGAATGTGGTGAAGCCCGCCACAATATCACTGATCATCGCAAAAGCAATAATAGCATAATGAAGTATTCGAGCTAATAGAGAAAAAACCCACATCTACTTAGATCCAACACACACCAACGGCTCTAATATATATTATAGATCATGAGCCGTTCTAATGTTCGAATGTTTGTTTTAATTTCGGGTGAAAGGTGACAGGTCAATCTACAGGAGAGCGTGGTTACCTGTCACCTTTCTGATCTTAGTTCTATTAAAAAAACATTTCTGAGAAAAACATAGCCATGTACATAATATTAGACAGATATTAGTTGATAACACAATAATATTTACACATACACACAGTAAAGAAAATGTTTTTTTTTTTTGTAAAGAGGCTTTAGGGACACCCTTTATTTTCCGGCAATAGGTTGGTAAGACGTAAAAAGAAATAAATCAATCAATTCTGTGTTTTGTAGCTTCGGCGGAAATAACAAAGTGAGATAAATATTTGAAAATATTGATTTGGTGACAGTCGTTGGACAACAAGAAAGAGAACGCTTACTGTGACAGAGCGATTATTGGAGATTGATATATAGTGTCGAAAAACAGAGAGAAAAAAAATACAAACGGAAATTTTCACTCTGGCGTCGTGGAACACACTGGAGCTTAAAAACCAACAAAGTCTCGCCATAGAAACAATTTCCGGTTAAAACTCGATATTCAATATCCGTTCAACATTAGAATAAAAAAATAAAATCGTTTTCCAGACGATGGAAAGTTTTACAAATAAATTAAATAGATATATATATATAATACTATAACAAAGGTTGACTTGCGATGTAATTTTTATTTATCAGAAAGGGAAAATGTTTCATGTTAAAAAATGCGATGCCATGAATTTTCAGTTTTGTGACACTTTTGGAATATAGTGTGAAAGTTGAAATTATGAACTTGAGTGGAATTGGTCATTAGTTACAGTCTTAGGTTTTAGGTCTGTTGAACTTAAATGTTGTTTTCATTTGATGAAGGAATTGGTTGTTGAAATAAGGGACACAAAGCAAATCTTTATAGGTCAGGTTTGGTTTCAACGAGGATATAACACACTTTCGGATAGAGGTGATAATGTCACCTGTGATAATCAAGTCAAATGAGGATAAGATTCCGGAACATGGAAAATGTTCCACTGAATGTGGATATAAGCGATATAAGGCCACAATTTTGATTGGCCCGCCAACGATAGAAAGGCTGGGATGGAGCTGCTCGTTTCCTCCTCCGATACTTACAACTGAAGGCCATTATTTTGATTGAACCACAAATCATATTAGGTTTATTTCTTCCTTCCTTTCAATGTTTATGACACAAGACTATTGGTCAAGCATTATTATCGGTTAGCCAATCAGAACAGTGCAATTGGGGTTTGTACCACTATAAAAGCAGTTACCGAAAGATCAGAAGTGAGATCGAACTCGCCGCTAGTAGGCCAACACTCTACGTGATGGATGACCATAGTGTCTTAATCAGCTGAAGACCTGTTCTTTACGCCATTTTTTGAACTCCTCCCAGCTCAAGAATTCCTTATACAAGGAAACCTCTTCAAATCCCTTTTGTGTTTTCATGATCTTAATCAATCGTATTATCATAAATAAAAATTGTTATTTTTACACTTGTTAACGAGTGCCGTTGAAGATAATTTATACGCGCGACTTTAGTCTTTCACAGGTATAGCCAGGGCAGAGAGGAATCAAGCCTGATCTTTGAGAGTTCTTCGCCGATATTTCTGTAGATACTGAAACACAACATATGGACGCAGGATTGGTGCAGAGCAGGCTCGTCGGAGACGCAGACCAACGGACGCAGATCAACGGACGCAGACCAAAGAGTGGTATTCAGAGAAGCACGCAGCAATAAGGTCTCAGATATATCCGAGCCCCTATTATGGAAGCCGATCCTATAAGAAGAGAAAATGACATTAGTTTAAACACAGAATTATCCAGATTGATTTGCCAGTACCTAGACACTTTCCTTAACATCATGGCAATCAAAACCTGAAATCAAAGGAAACCTTTTTAAATCTTAATTGATAACACAAAGAACTTTTTTCGACTTTTATTGTAGCTTTCTTTTTATTACTTCCAAATCAACTCAACCAACTTTGAAATGTATTTGATTGCACGGACTTTTTTAGCATTCATGGTAGAAATACACAAAATATACCAAAATGAATACAAAAAACTCAGGATACCAGATCTAGTCCTCAACATAGTTGTGACATTATGTGACATTGGTAAAAGAAAAAAGGTTAATTTTGAATATAAACTTGAACAAACGAAAGTATCGAAATGACATATAGATTATGTCCGCTTACAAAAATGATTCCCAGGTAGAAAAAAAAAGAGGTCAATTATAATATTTGATAATTTTGGACAGGTCAAGAGATAGGAATTTATACAGCGTTGAAGGAATTGAAAAACTAAACGCATCTGTAAGATAGTCTGCCTGGTAACCCGAGGGTTGTGGGCAGTGTAACTAGTCGGGGAAATTATATTTGTCATGGAAAATTAATGATTAAAATAAGAAAGCTCTTTCGCTCATTCGGTTTAAAATTAGAATTGTCAAGAAGACAGTTAAAAGAATTGTCAAGAAGACAGTCTCAAATGGAATACCAAGAGACGAGAAGAAAAGTGGAAAACTTATCTCCGTCCATTTGGAAGTAATGGCGCGAGACATGAATAAGGGTTAAACGAACGGGTCGATGCCTGCAGACGCTACCCGTAGTGAGAGGCGATCTCCTAAGATATGGAGAGAAAATTAATTTTACAAACCAGACAGCAAAGAGCTCTTGTTGGAAGACAGTGGGGAAAATAAAAATAAATTCTAAAACCCCACTTCCCTCTATAAATATGACCATGTCTCTCTGACTTTCCTTCACCTCCCTTTGTGTCACCTTATATAAGCTTAATACTGCCGTTCAAAAGTGTAAATTTTAAATTCATTTTTTACCCTTGAAAGTGAAGTCTGAAAATCCAGAGAAAAATAAAAACTCTAATGAAATAAATTATAACTAATGGAACCTTAAAGTGGTCTGTTTTTTCGTTAAATTATATATATATATATATATATATATATATATATATATATATATATATATATTCAAATATGTTTCATTCAATAATATAGATATATTGTGTCTACTAATTTTTATACTGACCCTTTCCATTTGTCTAATCAGGAAGGCACTAGTCTTTTTGTTGTTGTTTTTTTAACCCAAGTACTTTCGATCTTTTCTAATACCATCTTCATGTGAATATTACAAAGACAAATATATTATATCTGCGATAAAATCTGAATTCCGGTATGATGGTGATGATTGTGATGGTTAAAGAGCGCGTTCGCGCGGGTTTTTAAACGCGATATTTAATAGTTATTTTGAGTTATAAAAATTATCAGTTGTAGATATGAATTTTTTTGCAAAACAAGCATTTCAATATAAGGGAATTGACTGGGAAATGTAAATAAATGTTATATGCACTTTAATATGTTGTTGCTATATTCGTAATAAATTTTGTTGAGTGTTGGTTGGTTGATTTTGATATAGAGGGTCCCGAGAATTTGCTGGACAATCATGCTTGTGCCGCTGAGTACGAAGACACGTGGTTTTCAGTTTTACAGAGCGCTCGATCAATACACCATCTTCGAGTTTCTGAAGCCGTTTATATTAAGTGTGAGCAACCCAGTCTGTGCAGACAGAAGGAACACTTTTTACATTCCTTACGTCTACTGGAGGGTCTGTGAGTTTCCCCTTTTTCTATTTTATATACTCTTGTGGAACTATTTATTTACATCCCCACCTCATTCAATTTCAATTTATATAATTAAAATTTGTCTTTTCGTCGAGTTCCACCTTTCCTTTTTTTCTTTGTATTCATTTATATCTAATATTGCCAACGAATATCTTTGACAAAGCGTTGGCCGAAAGGTGCCTTAGGTATGACGTCCACTTTATTTAAAGCTATATATATATATATATATATATATATATATATATATATATATATATATATTAGGTATGACGTCCACTTTATTTAAAGCTATATATATATATATATATATATATATATATAGCTTTAAATAAAGTGGACGTCATACCTAAGGCACCTTTCGGCCTCCATATATATATATATATATATATATATATATATATATGTATATATATGGAGGGGGGGCGCGTGCGTACGCGCGTGTGTGTATTTGGGCAGCAAATTCTCTTTTAGGCATGTCTGATCGAATAAATGACAGACATTATGTCTGCTAATTTTTAGCAAAATCCGTTCATACTCACGAATAACCTTCCGTGTATTGATGTTAAAGGATGAGAGAAATGTGCTATAGCAGTTTATAGCTTTTGTTTTAATTTCCCAGGTACTTTCGATCTTTTTCCAAGATCATCTTCAGTGGTTCAAGTAATACAAAACTCTATGTTGTTCATTAATATAAATATTTATACAAAGATGTGCGTTGTTATCCATTACCTTAATCTTTTCATTATACCTTTAACTGCAAAACGGTTAACAATGTGTCGAGTTTTCATTAGAAGGTTATTATCTATTATTGAATTTTTTTCTCTCTAAGTTATAATGTCATGGTCAAACGCGCTTTCAATCGTGTGTGTATATATATATCTATATCTGTATATATATATATATATATATATATATATATATATATATATATATATATATATATATATGTGTGTGTGTGTGTGTAATAGGATAAGGAGCAAATAGCAAACGCTTATAAATTTAACATGTTTCGCTTTTATTTAAGCTTCATCAAAAAAGGATATATGGAGGAGAAAAGAAAATTCTAGTATTTTTATTTTTGTATTCGTGTGTAATTATGTGCATGTGTATCACTAATCTACATAGTTGAATTATACACACGAACGCTGCTTGACAGGACAGATACAAGTGAAGTCTGCCTAACCAATGAAAAACAAACCACTAAAAAATAATTGAATTGCTACCCATTCCTCTTACTCACCAGATTTAGCTCTATCTGTCTTCTTCCTGTTTCCTAAATTTAAATCCCACCGGCATGGCCGCAATTTTTCGAACAATAGTGAGAACATAAGTATTGGAATTTGAAATTTAAAAAAATATTTTGCTAATTTTTCATAAAGTACACTTATATTGAAATGAAAAAAAATGTATCCAAGTATAAAAATATTAGCAGATGCATTTAATGATTTTTTTTTTATCGCTGATGTTTATGCTCTATTTATTTTTTATATACTAGCGGGAAAAGGAAAGAAAAGTTAACTGATCAGTTTATTTTGCCCAAAGAGGGTCATATTCTCGTGAATATACAAATTGACTCATTTGAGTTTAGCCACGCCTTGGAGATACTCATAAACGAGAGAATAGCGCCTTTCGGGGAGTTGTTTTTGGTAGAAGCCTTGGTCTGCACCTTTAGCCAGAAGGGAGAGTGATGTCATCATCCCTTCCACCCTCAACGTCATCATCCCTTCCTTTCTAAAAACCAAGAATGATGACGTCATCATCCCTTCCTCCCTCAGCACAGGAGTCATCAACGTCCCCATGGCGACCTACGAGCATAGAACAGAATGAAAGATCTCTCCATGAATATATATATATATATATATATATATATATATATATATATATATATATATATATATATATATATATATATATATATATCAGATAACGGTACTTTTAAATTTAGAAAATATACTTAAATTTAGAATATATATATATAAGCAAAAATAATAACATAATCCGTAATAATAAATTACATAAAAACAGATGCATACCACCGACCCACTCCGTCACGTCCACTATCCAGAACAACCTATCCCATCAAAATAATCTTAAAATAATCACAAACACTTCAGATCCTCAAACACTAATAGAAATAATATTTGTGAAGCAGGTATTTATAAAATAAATTGTGAAAACTGTTCCTCCCAATATATTGGAGAAACAAGCAGAAATTTAAAAAAAAAGCATCTATGAGCACAAAAGAGAGCTCCCAAAAACAACTTAACTAATGCACTAGTCATACATAAAAATAAATTCAACCACAATTTTGATTTTAAAAATGCTACATTCATAAAAAAAGAAAATAACTCACTCAGAAGAAAAATCCTAGAATGTGCCGCCATTGAATATTATCCAAATATTTATCTACGCCCAGGCCTTTTCCCAATATCACCTTTCCTAACAGAATTACTACTCTCCCAAACAAACGTAAGCAACTGTATCAAGAAATCGAAAGAAAATAGTTGAATCCGTCAACACAGCAATAAAAACAATGTTTTCACACGAGACAATACTTGACATAATTTTCAGTAGACAATATGAATACAATAGCGTTTTCTAAATTATTCTAGTTGTTAAGGGCATTTGGTTTGTTGTCAATAGTCACTTTGTTTTTAATAAATTCATTTCGTTTTTGCCTTGAAGAAGTTCACATTGGACGAAACACGTCGGCTAATAATACAATTTTCCTATTGTCTTTTACCTGTATATATATATGTGTGTGTGTGTGTGTGTGTGTGTATTGCAAAAATTATGATTTTGGATTTCCTGCCACAATCTTTCTTACATCTCCCTTGTCTAACTTTTAGGGTCCTCCTTTGCCCTTAAATCACTTCCAGTTTTAGAAAATGTCTTTTCGGCGGTTTGCAAACCGTTTCTGGAAATTCCCAGTCATTTGACTTTCTCTCGTTAATCATCTTCACTGTTATAGTCACGACCTTTCATCTTTGTTTCAGCGTAGATTTCAGTCACGATTTTATGGTAAAAAATCATCCTAATGTTCAACTACAATAACTTGTCAAGGCACTTAATACTCATGTTAATAAAATTGAATAGTTCCTACTTAGGAATTTGCACATTGTCACGACATTATCATCTCAGATCTTTCACTAATCCAAAAGTCCTCCGTGACTATTTTTGAATTTTAACCCGCTGAAAACGGTGTATCTTCTGTGACATGGCACCTAGGAAAACACTACAAACTATTTTCCAATCATCAAGGTCTGTAGACATTACTAATAAAAGCATACTGCTAAACAATTTAAAGATAGAGGTGTATAATCATTTTATGTCGTCGACCAAAAATCTTTGCACGGCAGTGTATAGTTTTGTCCGAACAGTTTTCTTTTTCCGAGAGAAATAAATAAAAATAAAATTAGGATTAAATTTTAAAAAAACAAACAAAAAACTGCATTATATCCTGATATCGAATCCACAAACATCTCTGAAATATCTCCTCAAACTATGTCAAAATTGTTTACACTTAGCCTATCAACATATATTCATTCGATGCCGGTAAGCAGAGGAAAACATTAAACGAAAACAACTATTAGGTTGGTGCAAAAATAATGACGTAATAATGTCGTTTTTTAACGTATTTTAACGTCAAAAAACGACATTATTACGTCATTATTTTTGCACCAACCTAATACATTATTAACAGCCGACATTTTTGTCTCTTACATTATTTTTAGTTCCGTATTTTTGTGGCATTGTTATAACGCCATAGCCGGAAGTGCAATTTTTTCATTTAGTGATGGGAAACACAATAGCTCTTCATAGGTTGCCTGATGACCGGAAGCTGACGATTAAAAAATGGCAACCAACCGGCAAAAAGAAATTCATCTTAATGCAACGGACAGGCGGTGCACCAAATTACCTCACCATCAAAGTAGGACATATTGATGTTCGCTTGCAGCTTGGTGCCGACAGATTTTTAGAAAAGGCACGAATGTATCAGCAGGAGCATCCTAAACAGTCACTATATTACCGGAAGCGATGTCTGGCTAAATGGTTGCCATTATTGTATTAGCACGAAATAATCTTAAAAGAAAGAAAAAGATATTGTATATCTTATTTTCAGATTATCTTCTTTATAGAGTTTGAAATACTTTTGTACACAAAAAGCTAATAAAATGGCTGAATGAATGGGTGACATCAGCAGGCGGACGCATTATGAAAACATCAATTTGTTTGTGCTCTCTGACACAGCTATTATCTAAAACAGTAACAATATTTTACGCGATTTTGATAATCATGAAATTCAACCAGCGCTGTATTTTAGAAAGTATTCAGCATACTGAACATTAAATGAAAAGGGGATATATTCGCTTTTGTATATTAAGTTTCTTTTTCAAAGAGACATTTGAGCAAGGCGCATGCGCAAAATCAGAAGTTATTTCTATACATTATTTTTCAATATTTAACGGAGATAAAAGGCAGTAGATAATTTAATTCGTTCCTGAATGATGTTCGTGAACTGAAATAGTTTTAAGCTATTACTCCAAATATTCACGCAATGTGTCGCCTATGAAGTCCAGTGGAACAATAAAGATTATTTTACTGTATTTAAATACAATTTAAAATATAAATTTAATAAAATTGATAATATTGTTACTTCGTCATTTTGCATCATGAACCACTTTGAAAAGAAACCCGATGGGTGGGGTCTATATAAGAGACATACATTTAAATGGGTTTTGTTGTTGTTGTTGTTGTTTAATGTGAAAACAATGTTTATGAATTGTCAGCACTAATAAATAAATAAACATCAATGAATGTTTGTATTAGTCATGCAACCGCCACACTCTCTCATAGGTTAATTTGTATTATACAAGTTATTCAGATAAAGAAAACTGAGCATAAAGAGGCATTTTCTTAGATTAACTCTTATAAAGAATCTTGTAATGATTATCTATAGTCTTAAATATTATACTAATTTATTGAATGTATACAAACCTGGTCTTTCGAGATCTGCTGTGGCAAGACTGTGCTGAAGATTGTGGAAAACACCTAAACGATTGCACTCCCAGCAAGAACGGGGGTAATAGGCAGAGAGGGGAAATAGATGGACGGTAACAAAAATAACACTACCTCGGAAACCATAGCATCATGTGGAACAAAAATGCCAACGGGACCGACTTCATAAGACACCGTGTCTTACCAAGTGCTGTTTTCTTTCCGTTGCTTTTTTAGCATGAGGCATCTTACAAAGACCCGGATCTTGACCAGTTGCCCGTGTCAAGACATGTCAAACTGTCACGCTGTTAACAGGAAAAAACCCGGATGTAACCGGTTTTGACAAACATGTCCGCATTCGATCCTCTGTACTGACTCTCGTTCATCACAAGATCTTCACGTATTCCTAAATATATTTAATCTCCTCTTCCTAAATATACATAATTATTTTTGTAATGATGACGATATAACTGCTGCTATCTTCTATAATGTGCATTTGTACAAATAAAAATAATTGCCACGACTTGCGTAAGTTGTAATCTCTCGCTTGATGTCAAATATGGCACATCTCAATTGCCATTTTTCTGCTGCAATATTCGGTCATAGACACAGTGAAAATGGTGCACTAAATAAAATCAATGTATTGCGGCTATTCTGATGTTTGAAGTTAGAAAATCGATTTTATAATCCAATTAGAAAGAAGAATGCCATGAAATCTATTTATCATCTGGGAGAACAAAGCAAAATTCCCGCCTAGTTGGCTGACATAAGGTGATAATATCATCCATCATCTTTTGAACGATGGAAAACGTCGTCAAACGAGATACAGACATAAAATAAATCAGAATGGTTGCTTTCTTATAAACTGACATCTGGTTAATACAGGGTGCGGCAGAAATACCCCCCACATTTTAAAGGTTGACAGAATGACCAGGGTAACTCCTATTAAAAAAATTATTTCCCTGTTGTTTTGATAAAGGGCTACAGTTTAGATCTTCAAAAATCTAAATGTAATGGCGATCGTTATCGTCTGCCTTCCTGATTCCTCTTCTTTTATTGTTCTTGCGCCTTAATGTTTCTCTTTTTCTTATTCTTTCACATCCAGTAACCCTTTTGTGTCTTAGCGGCTTTATTGGCTTTCTTGAGGTGAAATTCTTAAAAAGAAATATGGCATAGAAATACGAAAGTGTATTAGAATTGTAAAAGATGCTTCAAAACACAAGAAGAACGGCTTAAGAAGCGACTAATTGGAAATGTCAAACCAACCAAGAAATTTAAATGTTTTGATGGACGACGGAAATTGTGACACAGAAACCCCAAACTTCTTAATGAAAGACAAAAACAAAAAACAAAAAGACCAAAAGCTAAACAAAGAATGCATAGCAATCCTCCTGTTTGGCAGTGAATGTTGGGCAAGACGAAGAGGAGACTTGAGGTAACAGAGATGTCATTCTACAGCAGGGGTTCTCGATCAGTAGGAAATTCCACTGGGGGAGGAGTTTCAGGGTTTTAGGAGTGGGTAATTAGGACCACAGATTGGTAGACTCAAAATGTTAACTTTCGAACTCCCCAAGGCAGCACAACCCACACTGTGCATCGGTCTGCGCAGCTGAGAGGTTACGCTGGGTTTTCTTTCGAGCCACTACAAAATATTATTATTATTATTATTATTATTATTATTATTATTATCAGATAGCGGTGAAGGGTGGAAAATAATTCATCACCCACAAGGACGCGGAGACTCTTTTGAACTCTATCGAGCCTGAAAAGTGAGGATTGGGCAACGACTGCCAAAGTAATTCATGTAATTGTAGACGTACTAATAGGAGAAAAAAATGAAGATTTTCAATAATATATGATTATTATTTGGAATGCACCTTTTGAGTCGGACTTTTTTTTCCAAAAAGTGGGTGGTGACAACCTGACTTATGGTGAATAGGTTGCATCGAGGTGATGCAGAAATAACTCCCACATTTTAAAAGTTGAGATGAAGACGCCATTTCCACTTGCCTAAGTTTGCTCGCATCACACAGGTGACAGTTTAAAATGTGGGAGGTATTTCTGCCGCACGCTCTATATTACATATATTAGGTTGTTACATATATTCATTCGTTTTTCTTTCTGATGTTCTTCGAATGATCTCAAAGAATAATCTTCCATGGCATTTATTGCTTCTTAGTAACATATATCATCCTGTAAAATTGTTCTCTAACGTTGTTGACATTTTAAAATTTGACACCCCTTTGAGATGAAATGTCAAGCAGACAAAGATGAGCTTGTTCGACATCATCTTTTTGCTTGTAATCAAGGTCACAAAACTACCAAAGCTGCTGGAGACATGTTTTGCTGTGTACGGAGATGACATCATTACCGACAGAATGATAGGAAATGCTTCAAAACACAACCAAATGGCCAATGCTAAGCTGTGTATGTTGAACAAATGAACAGAGGTTCAAAGAAGCATTTCAGCTGAAAAGAACCGATCGGTGATACAGTGAGATTTTGCATGACAATGCTAGCCACCACGTCATTAACATGGTTGGTTTGGTTTATTTTGTCTTGCGGCATATCAACACCTCAATTCGTTATTTAATGTCGACAAGATATTTATTGCTGGTAATATTTTTTTTCAAAAATGTCTTGGTGGAACTAAAACATATTTTTACACTTTAATAGTGTTTTGAGTCCAGGTTGGAGGTAACTATTTGCCCATAGCTGGTACCCTAACAGGTACTACCAACCCGGGTCAAGGTGGACCTGGGAACACCAGCAATTAAGAGGTGGTTCCATGCTCCTCAAAACCTTCTGATCAGAGGCTTTGCTGTTAGATGTAGTTTATCGTCTTGCCCAGGACGCGGATGTAGTTTATTGTCTTACTCAGGATGCGGATGTAGTTTATCGTCTTACCCAGGATGCGGATGTAGTTTATCGTCTTACTCAGGATGCGGATGTAGTTTATCGTCTTGCCCGGGACGTGGATGTAGGTTATCGTCTTACTCAGGATGCGGATGTAGATTATCGTCTTACTCAGGACGGTCGTTAACATGACCAAAGCCATTCTTTAATAGCATGAGCAATGATATTCCACGTTCTAAGGGGAAATGGTATATAGAAGTAAGTTAAGCCATGTTTCTATTTCTATGAGATTTGTTGTTTGTTTATGCTATTTCCTATGCTGCTAGGAAAGTTGGTTCATTGTGTCATATTAGACAATTTTTCTCAACAGAATCTATTTTACACATTTATATGTCTATCATCCGTTCATGCATTACGTGTCTAAAACACGTAATATATGTTCCAAAGTTTGTCGTAGCCGAGAGTGATAGCGGGGACAAACTCCCAGTCTATACGTCTCAAATAGCTTCTAACAACTTAGTCCAGCTCCGAGCCGAAGAATGGGCGAATACGAATAACTGGTGCCTCATAACTAGCTGCTTCGTATAGATGGAGCTCCACAGCCCATGAAGTTAGTCTATCTAGGAGATGGAAAATTCTGATTTAAACCTCCGATGCCTTGCGGTCATGTCCAAAACACGGAAAAGGCTATGGAATTATATCCAAACAAAAAACCCGGAGTGGAGCCCCGAAGGCGGTTAGCTGACACTGACAACTTTCCCGGCAAATCCTGCAGCCAAGCCGTCTCCAAATTTAATTCCTTGTATTCATTTTGATCTTGCCGGTACGGCCGAAAAGGAGGCCATGTATTCTGGACAGCGCACAGCGTCCATATACCATCGCCCAGGCCTGCGCCATGTGGAAACTACTCTAGTTTCACCACTAAAGAACTGAATTTTGACCACACAGAGCGCTACCTTTATCTCGCGTAATAAACCGATGCTTATGATATCTATGCATGGTAATTTTTCTGAAGAACTTTCCTTTTTTGGACATCGAATTTAAGAATTTAAGCGCAGTTCTAGGTCGGCAACTAGGTTTCATCATTCTACAGTTGAAGTGGCTCGATGTAGCTGTAAGTTCTATGCTTATCACTTCCGGTTTCTTACTTTCCAGTCAATTTGGATCTTTAAAAATTTAAAAGGAATTTCAATCATTATATTTTGTCTTCTTAATTTCGGTTCTTTTATTTCGTAATCTCTCACATTCTGTAACCTCTTGTGTCTTAGTGGCTTTACTGTCTTGCTTGGAGTGAAATTATTCAAAATGGGGTCTTTTCTGTTAGTTAACCCCAAATAATCTAATGTTACCGCAAATATTAACCCAAGAAATTATAAATTTTAAATCAAAGATTAAATTTTTGGCACTCTTTTGAAATTATAAATTTTAAATCAAACTTTGTTTAGCTTGCCTCGCAACAACTCCAACCCTTAGAATAAAAAATTACCAAAAGTCAGGGAGTTATTCATATTTCGTAAATGCGGATAATATTCTATGTACTTACAAAGAATTTTTACAATTTAAAAAAAATCTTTTTTGGCATTTCTATCGAGGTGAGCGCGAATGTAGACCCCACACTTAGAAATAGCGCACCCAAGCGGCCCACATTTGTGGCGTTTGTAAAGGTCAACCCAACTGGAGTGCAATGGAAGGACCTCGCTCTGGGAGAATTTGGTATAAATTTTAGTAAATATAAAATATTTTCATTTTGGAGTGAATTAAAAGACCCCCAAAAAGTATGTTTTGTCGAAAAAACATTAAATAAATTTCTTCTTATGCACTACAGATTTACAATAAAAATATGCCTGCAATAACGCACTGAACTAGACAACTTCGAGAAAGACCTAACATAATCAAACACATAAAAAAGCCAAAATAAACGAATTCCGAAGAAGGAATAAAAAAAAAAAAATAAATTCAAAATCATTCTCCGCCGATAAAACTAGAAACGTATACAAGCTAAAACCTCAACAAGTTACTCAAGGAAAACGTAAGAAAAACACACGGGAAAGAATCGAAAAACAAAAGATCAAAAAATTAACCTTGAAGTCAAAGAGAACACAAACAAGCTGATCGCATAAACAGCTTAGCTAAAACTCAAGCATCCATCAGACTAAAATACTACAAAGGAAACTTTAGAGACAAGCTAACATGCAAACAAATGGCGGACAAGGAAAGTAAGCAAAATTATGCAAGGAGAAATTATTGGAAAAATACAAGGTTAGTAATAAAATGATTAAAAATCACAATATAACACTCACACAGTAAAAACAGTTTAAATAAATAAAAGTATATATACTTAAGTATCATGCGACTTTTGAAAGCCAAATTTTGAAGCTAATTTTAAGGGGATCGCATCATTCACGGGATATAAAATTAGCATATGTCTACGCCGTTGACCAAACATATATTCATTTACTGTAGTCAAATTAGCTTTAAAGTTAGGACTTCAATGGTCGCATGATATGCGAGTATATACGTAATTAAAATTATTATCTGGATTTTAGAAATATCTGAACCTGTCGAAATAAGAAATATTTGATGAATTACGCAACGAGTATAGCGTTACTAACGATAATTTTATCATTCTCTTTTACTTTTTTAATTTATTAAACTAGAAGATGGGATGAAGAGGTAGAGGAAAAGAGGTTATACATGAGATACATGATAAAATATTTTTTTATAAGTGAAAATTTTAGGGTCGCCCGATACGCGAGATCGGTGCGATCTCGCGTATCGGGCGACCCTAAAATTTTCACTTATAAAAAAATACGTCCATAAATATGTTTACTACTTAAACGTTATTTTAAAATTTTTACTAGACGCTCCGTTTACTTATTAAATGGTATATGTATTTATTTTCGTCTACCAGAAATCTTATTAGAGAATAATTCGGGCTCTCCGGTAGAATTCGAACCCTTTCCCGAGGAAATAGTCATTAGATCTAACGTACTTTGACCTCCTGGCTACAAAGTGCAAAGTGTCCTTAAACGCAGGTTTTTCTCTTGGTCATTTTTTATATAATTGCTAGTATTCTTTACTATAAAGATTTTTATACTTTCTTGTGTTCTCTATAGGGATTGACTATTTGCCCATAGCTGGGACCCTAACAGGTGCTACCACCCCGTGTCAGGGTAGACCTGGGAACAACAGTACTTAAGAGGTGGTTCCATGCCACTCAAAACCTCCAATCAGGAGATCAGAGGCCTTGCTGCAGGATGTAGTTTATCGTCCTACCCAGAACTAAATTCCGATGCTACAAGCATCATGATTACATTCAGACATTTCACCGAGAAAACAATGCATTTTCTGATGTAAGAATTAACAACGGAAATAATAATAATGCTTCAATCTCAATCACATTTAAAGAATATTCTTTTAATTTAATATTTAATTGAGAAGGTTTGAAAGATATTACCTCTTTTACTAATCCATTAGTATCTGTGTCAAAGCATAGTAAATCACTCTGTACTGATGGGTAGATATATGAATAAATGGTTATTGGATGAAAGACTGTGAGAGAGTCTTATGTCGACGTCATCAACATCAAGGCCGACCGCAGTCGAGATCACACGGTCTTTGTAAACTTTTCGACAGGGCTCCATACTGTTTTCAATTTAGACTTGAACTTTTCTTAGACATCGGGCTTGAATCAAAGTGTAGTATCTGTTCTCCTCATCTCTAATGGCATTCGTAATATTAACCATTTCCTTATAAGGAAACATTCGGCATTCATTGACCGAGAATATTATAGAAGTTTAAACCAATTTCTATGATATTTTAAAACTATTTATATTTGGATTTTCTTTGTTGTGCAATTTATATATTCTGTTATAATAAATACATTGATCTCTATTTGGAGAGCAGTTTTAATATTTTATATTATTAGGATTCACTTGGATTATATACCAACGGTTTTATTACCTGTACTATCTATCTATCTATCTATCTATCTATAAAAGGCAGGATGTGTGTGTGTGTGTGTGTGTGTGTGTGTGTGTGTGTGTGTGTGTGTGTGTAACGAATGCACGGCCGCAATTTTCGACGGATTTGCACCAAAATTTACATGCACATACTCCAAGTTAGTGGGAAGGCCAAGACCGACTTTGCATTTCCCAACTCCCATAATAATGGAAATAATCGATTTTTTCATGCTTCTACGGCACTTTTCATGTAGTTTGCGGCCATTTTGTACTAGCCAGAGTGAGAGCTTATAGCTGGCTGCCACGAATATGCAGGAAGATTCTATTGGCCAGCGCGAGACCCAACAGCTGACTGACACGAATGTTAACTAGCATGCAAAAAAAATCGATAGCTGCATTCATCACAAGTAGGAAAAATTTAAATCTGCATGGCACTTTACTCCAATTGGCTCATTCGCTTGCTTAAACTCAACGTTGATTCTGATTCCGCAGAACTGGGTTGGGTGCGAAAAAGTATTTGTTGTTAAGATTCTTTTTTCATTCGGTTTTTCCAGTTACGAGTCCTTTTTTAAAGTTGATCGTTTTGTGTTCATTTTGTTTAGTTCTTTTTTCGTAACAGATTTAATGTTTAGTATAGAGCTTAGAAAAAGTTCGCAGTGTGAGATAGGCAAGACGTAAGGCATGTAGCAACATCAGCACGGCAAAGGGCACTCCTTTAAAGGCAAGGAAGGGCAAAAATATTTTAAGTCAAGTGATAGCGATTGCTGTATGAGTCGTACGATTTTTGACTCAAGCACGGGCAACGCCGGGCCATGCTGCTAGTCTCTCTCTCTCTCTCTCTCTCTCTCTTTATATATATATATATATATATATATATATATATATATATATATATATATATCAACTACCCTACCCATCTGTTCATATTTTAATAGAATTGAACAAAGGCAAGAAGGAAGAAGAAAAATAAGATGGGGATGAAAGACAGACAAGCTTGCTGTCGTGTCTTTTCTACTCCTTTAATCCTTTGATATATTTAAAATGGGTGAAGCTTTAATGCTCTTCCTTTTACTTACGTGGAAAGATAGGCATAAAAATATCGAGTGTTTTTCGCGGTTATTTTTGTTTTATTTTCTTTAAAAAGTAGCTTTTGCACATTATGGTGACAAACGTTTTCAAATTTACTGGAAGTGATTTGAAAGCCATACTTTTTTTTATATGGCTATTCGTTGCAGGTTTTTACTTTTAAAAGTCGTAAAAGGAAAGCATTATTCTCTGAATAAAACAATTTTTGAAACTCCTCCAAATAAAAAGAAAGTGACTTTGTTTTTATCATTACTGATAGTCCGATCGAATTTTGCAACGACATATCTGACGCAATCTCCTACGACATTATCGTCTTGCTTTATCTTTCCCCCAATTGAAACAGTAACCTTGGTCACGCATGTCAGGCGAATATCCTGAGGCTAAGGTCGCCAAGTGTATGTTGGGATACAAAAGACAAACTGAAGATGCTCATAACGAAAAGTAGGAAACAAAAACTTGTTTTAATTGTTTTATTTCTCTTACCGATTTGATGTTTACCCGAAGACATCTTAATTCATTATTCTGAATATCAATTATAATTGCAATGTTCTTTCCTTTTTTTTTTTCAATAATTGCGACTTTATTGTTACTTCCTAGTTTTGTAATTCGGCTTTATATTGTTTATTGACTTCTTTCTTTTTTTTTTCTCACCTTTTTTCTCCATTTTCTTTCTCTTTTTTTTTTTGAATGCACCTATTTCTCTTTGTTTATCTCTTCTCGTTCCTTTTCATTTACTCTTTCTTTACGTGTTTTTCATTCTCTCTGTTACCCCCTCATTGCTGCTACTTTCTTTTCTTTCAGTCTCACTTTGATTCTTTTGTCCACTTCCTTCTTTATTATATCATCTCCCACTTCATTTTTTTTGAGTTTCTGACATTCGTGTGATTCGCTGTTGTGGTTGCCATTTCCTGCAATTTCAATCGTCACATCAAAACCACAACCAAAATTATTTTTCGGGAAATATTTTCTTGATCCCTCTCCATTTTGTCGGTTGAAGCCATTATTTCGAAATGTGAGTAGGATGAAAAGCATAGAGAAAATAAACCAGATTTATTTAATTTCTGTTAATAAAATGAGTCATATATTTAATAAACCATTACATATTTTACTACAATAAATAAATTGAATAAACATATGTGACATTTTATCTATCTACTGCTTGTGTTGTTTTCTTTTCTTTTTTTTTTCGAATCAAATTTTCCTTTTCTTTACATCCTCTTTTCTCTCGCCTTCCTTGTCTTCCTTTCTTCAACTTCCATTATTTCTTTCTACACCTTTCTGTAAGTCCTTCCTTCCTTCCTTCCTTCCTTCCTCCCTCCCTTCCTTCCTTCCTCACTCCATCCCTCCCTCCCTTCCTTCCTCCCTCCCTCCCTCCCTCCATTCCTTCCTTCCTTCCTTCCTTCCTTTCAGGGATTCTTTTCCTTCATTTCTTCCTTTTCTTCCCATCCCTTCCTTTCTCTCCTCTTCCTTCTTTCTCTCCAATTTCTTCCTTTCGTTTTCTTTCCTTCTTTCTCTCCCTTCCTTTTTCCTTCCTCCTTTTCTTCCTTCCTTTTTTTTCATTGCTTCTTTTTCCTTGCCTTCTTTTTGTTGTTTTATCCTTCTCTTCCCTTCCTTACTTTCTCTTACTTCTTTTGCTCCTCTTCTTTCTCTCCAATTCCTTCCTTCCTTCCTTCTCCCATCCGCGTTCTTCCCTTCTTTCTATCCTTTTATTGCCTTCCTTCCTTTCTCTCCAATTCTTCCCTGCCTTCATTCCTTCGTTTCCTTCTTTCGCCCTCTTTCTTGAATCCCGTCTTTCTTCTTTCGCTTCTTTCCTTCCTTTCTTTCTTTCTTTCTTTTCCTTTCGTTATTCATTTTCTTTAATTGCTTCTTTTTCTTCCCTTCCTTCCTTCCTTCCTTCCTTCCTTTCGTTATTCCTTTTCTTTAATTGCTTCTTTTTCTTCCCTTCCTTACTTCTCTTCCTTTTTTTCGCTTCTCTTCTTTCTTTCCCTCCCATTACTTCCTTCCTTCTCCTCTTCGCTTTCTTTCGTTCTTTCTCCCTTTTCCTTACCTTCCTTTTTTGTTTCCCTTCCATCTTTCTCTCCAATTCATCCCTTCTTTCCTCCCTCTCTTCTTTCCCTTCCTTCCTTCACTTTCCTTCCTTCTTCCTTTCCCATTCCTTTCTTCCTTACTTTGCCTTCCTTCCTTACTTTGCCTCCGTTCCTTCCTTGCTTCTTTTCCTTCATTTCTTTTTCTTCCCTTGCTTACTCACCTTTCTTCCTTTCGTTCCCCTTCCTTCTTTCTCTCTTATTCTTTCCTTCCCTCCTTCTTTACGTTGCCTTCCTTCCTTGCTTTCTTTCCTTTTACTTTCTTTCCGTCTTTCTCTCCCTTCTTTGCCTTCCTACCCTTTCCACTCTTTCTTTCTTTTCATTGTTTCTCTTCCTTTTTCCTTATTTCCCTTACTTTTTCTCCTTTTTCTTCCTTCCATCCTTTTCTTTCTTTCTTTCTTTCTTTCTTTTCATTCATTCTCTTTCTTCCTTACTTTCCCTTACTCTTTTATGGCAAGGAATGCTGGTCAATTTCCTTTCAGATGAAGATGAAACTTGAAGTGACAAAGATGGTATTCTCAGCATTCTTTTGTAGAAGACTTCTCAGAATGCCATGGACGGAATATGTGAGCAAAGAGAACGTGTTAAGGATATTTATACTTACAAACAGTTGAAATTTCTGCGAAACATAATCAGGAAGGAGGGCCTGGAGAATTTGACACTCAGAATATATTGAAGGTCGGAAACTCTCAATATATTGCAGAAGCTCTGCCACATCTGGTTTGGTGCTTCTGCTATGTATTTAGAAATTCTTGATAAAATCCAAAGAAAAATCTGTGATATTACTAGTTCTGATCTGGCATCTCGGCTTTAATCCTTTTCTCACCGCCGTAATGTAGCTTCCCTGTGTCTTTTCTATAAATATTTTCATGGTAATTGTTCTGATGAATGTTCTATGGTATTTAGACTTTATGAATTTAAGCGCAGTACTAGATTGGCGGTAAGGTCTCATCATTTTACTGTTGAAATGGCTAGATGTAACCGTAAGTTCTATGTTAACAGTTTCTTCTCTTGTACTTCTCGCTTGTGGAACTCTTCTTCCGGCTTCTAGCCAACTTTGATGTTCAAAAATTTGAATGCCACATCAATCGTTATCTTCTATCCTCTTCATTTCTGTTCTTTTCTCTCTCTCTCTCTCTCTCTCTCTCCCTCTCTCTCTCTCTCTCTCTCTCTCTCTCCTAATTTTTTTCTCTCATATTTGATGACACGCAGTAATGACTTGCGTCTTAGTGACTCTATTGCCTTGCTTAGGGCGAAATGGTTAAAAAGAAATTAGCACAAGAAGCCAAAGAGAAACAGTGGAGTAAGCCAGGAAAAAAATGAACATAGACAACACGAAGTTGTCTGCCTATAAAACCTAGACAATTTCCTTATTGGCAGATACAAATTGCTACATTATTTCAATGTATCGAAGTCTGACGTTCAATTTTCCTAAGAAGTAAAAAACGAAAGAGGTGAATATATTAAACATAATATTAACTAGTTATATGCTCGTTCAGCTTCTTACATTAAACTTTGTAGCTGATAAATAAAAGGCCTCTTTAAGAAACTAGCACATGACTTAACCGTTCGAGAAAAAAACGATATATATATATATATATATATATATATATATATATATATATATATATATATATATATATATATATATATATCGTAGTTTAGATTTCTGTAGTTTAGTGCTAGCAACAAGCAGAAATATTTCTCCTTCCGATGATGGCCATTTCGGCGGAAACTAGTCGAGGAATCTAAATGGAATAATAATAAAAAAACGAAAGAATATTAATCTACAACCCAGTGTGTCTGAGGATTTTAATTTTTTAATTTTTATTGTTCAAAATATATATATATATATATATATATATATATATATATATATATATATATATATATCAGAACGGGAAGCAGGAGTTTACTGATGAGAGTATTCCGAAGGTCCTTCTCTGTAGGGAAAGCTCTATTTTAGCTCTTCTTATGACTGGCCTTACTGTTTTGTTTTTTGTTTTGGGGTTTGTTTTTTTTTAATACGGGAAATCGAAAAATGAAATAAAATTTATTGTTGAAAGTTATTTGTGAAAATAAAATACTATTTTCTCTTTTATTATCAGTCAATGTATTAAACTTAAATAGAGAGTTTAAGTAGGATGTAAAGGTTAATAGATAAGATGAGAAATCAGTGACCAGAGTTCGAATTCTAGTCGAGTTCGCTACATTCACTTTTGGACACATACTCTTGAGGAAGATATGCATCCATCTCTTCTCCCCTCAGCTATGGGTCAAACAGCAATTCAGACTAGGCTCACTAGCCATGGTTGGTATCTACTCTAGGAGAAAGAAAACAGGTGTGTGGTCCTGGCGATGAGTAGTATAGAGCCATTGAATTTCAAAATTAATTGCAACTTGAAATTGTGGACTCGATGATCTCGACTGAAGTCGAACAAGAACCGGGTTAACAAATGAAATCCAGAATTATTAATAGGAAAGATATAAAATAAATAAATAAACTAAGCGTCGAATACTTTTGCACGTAGCTATGGATACTTATTGGGTTTTATATGCGGAAGGCTTCCTGCCATATCACACCGTTTCTACGTACGATCACCGAAGTTAAGCAACGTCAAACCTGGTTCGTACCTAGATCGGTGACCGTTTTAGAATACTGGGTACTGTCAGCTTGGTTTTGCGAGTGGTGTAGTGGATAAAGGCTTGGAATTTGAAGTCGGAGAGCCGAGTTCCAATTCCACTCGGATTCGTTATATTCCCTTGGGAAAGGTATGAATCCATATCCCCTCCTAGT
The DNA here is from genome assembly GCA_963932145.1 of Acanthosepion lycidas. Taxonomy (NCBI): domain Eukaryota; kingdom Metazoa; phylum Mollusca; class Cephalopoda; order Sepiida; family Sepiidae; genus Acanthosepion; species Acanthosepion lycidas. Next base: position 58,013,641 of record OZ010615.1, read on the forward strand.
TATGGGTTAATTAGTATGTATGTATGTATGTATAGCTGACCACTCGTATTCGAGGATACCCGTCTATTAGGGTGGTTAGCCAATCCCTATTACAGACGCTTGCTCAGGCGCATTTGTGTTTATTCAACACCCACAGAGCCCACCTGTGGTTTATACTGCAACTATGCTGAGCAGACCTTAGTTACAGTTTCTGGGAAAGATGGTGTTATCTAGGGTGATCAACAATTTGAACAAGGTCAGTCCGCTCAATCCCTCGGCCGCGATGAATTGTGACTTCATGCTAGCACAGATATCGACGGCCCCCAAGTGTTCCATCTACCCAATTTCACTCACAAGTCTTGTGTCAACCCGTGGTATGGTTTTCAGGCACTTTCCAAAGATGCCGCACGCTGGGATTGTCTCCCCCTCCAGATCGATAACAACAGGAAGTCTACTTCCTGACAAATCAACTTGTATCAATAAAATTATTTTTATCTCCAAAAAATTCTTACACTCTATAAATATTTTCTAGCTTTAAAGAAACTGCAAAAGGTCGACAAGCCGTAAAAAAACAAATCATTTAATATGTATTTTTATGGACATAATTATTTTAACCCTTAGCCTGTCCACGGCATATTTGTGTGTACTATCTAAATGATCATGCTTGTTTTCAGATTTATAACTCAGGCAAGGCAACTCAGCTTATTTGGTAAATAGAAAATGTATATATTTTAGCGTTAATTTTTTGATTGTTCAATGAAAATAAAGTAATCTTGTCAGTTTTATAAACAATACTTTGGGTGGGAAGGTTATTTTTTTTCTTTTTCCAAGCGAAAGGTTATAATCATTTCAATAAAGTGGAAAAATAGATGTCTTTCATTTGAGACCTTACATTATCAGTCAAGCATCATGCGGTTATAAATGATGCACAAAATATTAGATTAGACCATCGTTTCTCAACTTTTTTACCCTTGCGCAACCCTTAAAATAAATTACATGTCTTAAAGAACCCCTGCGCAAAAAAAAAAAAAAAATTATAAACCATATCTTTCGCATTTTATTTTCATCGTAATTCACATGGTAAATATCATAGTATATATTACAAAAATATATATATATATTGTGTGTGTTTAGTAATATTACGTATATGAACTTAAATAAAAAGTCAAAAGTGCATTAACTTATCTCACCTGTTCTCGCGGAACCCTTCGGACCCTTTTGTAGAACCTTGGGGTTCCGGGGAACCCCGGTTGAAAAATGCGGGATTAGACCTTTCCTCAGGCGTTGTGCTCAATAATAGACTCTTTTCTTAAGCGTCTTTATTTCTTTACCACACTTTTAAAATCATGGCTGGTTTGCAGCACATATGACCACATGTCCTTTGCATCATAATGTGCAGGACAGGCAATGGGTTAAGAAACAAAACTCTATGCATAATTTGTAGTGAGATAAAATAAAATGAAAGGTGATGCTTTAGCGATTGAGGATAAGATAACAACGGCCATTTTAAATCCTTTTTTGTTTTTTCTTGTTTTTGATGATGTTGTACCTGGCCGCGGTTGAAAACAAAAGACAAAATTAAATTTATAAAAAAAATGGACGCTTATTGAAATGTTTCTTCGTTTATTTAAAAGAAGAAACCATTGAAATTATTGTTATTGTCTTTGTAACTGCTATTTTATTCTTCTTAGTTATCACCGCCATTGTTTTTGTGTTCATATTCTTGTGATTCTTCTTATCTCTCTAATATCTTTTCCCAATTCTCTTCCTTTTTATGACCTTTTTCTTCTTTCTTCTTTCTTATCTACTTTTTATCGGTTACAGTTTTGTTTTGTTGTTATTCTTATTTTTGTTGTGTCGCTATTCCTCTTCTTGCTGTCTTCCTACTTCTACCCCTTCTCTTACTCATACTCCTCCTCATCTCCTTCACTTCCTGCTGCTCCTCCTCTTCCTTCTCATCCTCATCCTCTTTCTTCACGTTCTTCTTCTTCTTCTTCTTCTTCTTCTTCTTCTTATTATTATTATTATTATTATTATTATTATTATTATTCACGCTATTATTAACTGGCAGATTTTGCTGAAAGCAAAATGACACCAAATTCTCTTCGTCTAGATCTTTTCTTTTTATTATTATTACTATTATTTTTATTGTTGTTCTTACTTGTAGTAGTAGTGGTCGTTGTAGTAGTAGTAGTAGTAGTAGTAGTAGTAGTTCTGCTTGCTCGGCTTAGTTCATTCGGTGCATTTTGCTTGAGGAAAAAGAGTGAGAGAAAACCAGGTTTAATTCGTTGTTGTTGTTGCAGTATTTCTGATTGTAAATATTAATATTAATTTTAGATTGTTGAAATTATTAGCATTAAAATGCTGTTATTATCTCCTTCATTAGATTTAATTAATATTTCTTTCCGTTTATTTATTCTTTTTTTTAGAGGCGATAAAAAGAAAAAGAGTGGCAGTATGAGAAAAGAAGAGTTAAATAGAACAAGAGTGATTAAAGATTGAGAGTGAGCGAAATGAGGGAGTAGAAGAAGAAAAAAGGGAAATAGTGAGAGAAAAGCATGAGAGAGCAAAAAGATTATTTAAAATTTACAGAAAGATGATTGTAGACAGTGACATAGATAGATAGATAGATAGATAGATAGATAGATAGATAGATAGATAGATAGATATGTGTAGTCATAGATATGTGTAGACATAGATAGATAGATATCTGTAGTCATAGATAGATATGTGTAGACATAGATAGATAGATAGATATGTGTAGTCATAGATAGATAGATAGATAGATAGATAATGTGTAGTCATAGATAGATAGATAGATAGATATGTGTAGTCATAGATAGATAGATAGATAGATAGATAGATAGATAGATAGATAGATAGATAGATAGATAGATATGTGTAGTCATAGATAGATAGATAGATAGATAGATAGATAGATAGATAGATAGATAGATAGATAGATAGATGTCGCAAACAGAGAGATGGAAGAAGGCGATAAAGTGACAAACAGAGAATCGTGAAATAAGAGAAATGAGTCGTTCTTGAGCAGCCATTTTCCAATTGATGATATTAATTGAAGTAAAAATAATTGTTTTAATTTGTTTGTATTCTAATAAATGCTAGACTTTGTGAATGCCATTTGCCTTTCTCGATTGTTTACCACAAGGAAATTTGCAAACAACAATTCAAAAGCAATTCCAGTGGCCGAACAGCAACAAAAACACAGAAATCAACGGAAATTAAAAGTTTGTTTATTTTCTATCAGGATTTCTCCATATTTAATTGATTTGAGCAAATCAACCAAGAAAGAACACTGATAAAAAATTTATTGGTTTAATGATTCCACTCTCATTTCAAAAAGAGATTTCGCTGTCAGTTTTGGTTGTCTCATTATTGTTATCACGTTCTCCATTCATTAATCGCCGCGAAAACAATGGAAGAAAGGCTTAAGGTACGCTAAATTAGACGAAAAAAAAAGTACACTAAATTTGACAGAGAAAAAATGTTTCTGATTACGAAAAATCAGAGGAAATAACCATTATTTCGGTTTATTTATTTTAGAATAACAAAATAAGTTGGGTGTTCGGTTAGTATATGATGTGATTTGGGGTCTGGAATCACACCACACTTAACTAGACAGAGACAGTCATAATAATATTCAATACTCGGCTAGACAAGTAAATCACTGCAATAGTATTATCTTTTTCTTCCTAGACAATTACCCAGGACTACTTATGAATAAATCATGAATCATTTGTGATAGTGAGGAGAGTAACTGGCTCTTACCATAACAGTGTAACGGCCATTACCGCGAAAAGGTGATCCAAGTTCAAATACTGCTGTGTTTGCTATTACACCAAATGCCTTTGTTCACAGTGTCGAGCTAGACAAACTTTCTCACCAGAATCTATTTTACACATTTCTAAGTCTACCATTAGTCCATACATTGAATATTTCTGTCACATCTGTTCAGGTGCTTCTACTATGTATTCTTGATAAAATACAAAGAAGAATATGCAATGTTATAGGTCCTGACCTGGCATCTCAGCTTCAATCACGTTCCGACCGTCGTAACGTGGCTTCTCTGTATCTTTTCTATAAATACTTCCATGGTTATTCTTCTGATGAGCTTTCCTCTTTCCTCTTTTGATTCCCCTCTCCCCCCACAGACAACGAATTGTAAATATAGGGACTAGTTAGTATTTTCATAGAGACAAAGAGGTATTATGGTGGTTGTAGTAAGAAAAGTATGTATGAATGTGTTGTTTTGGTGTAAGGAATATTGTTTCGTACAATTGGGTCAGTGTTTGCGGCTAGGTAAGTAATAGTTAAGACAGAAGAAGACCGTCCTTTCCCCAATCCCCTTTTCGGCCATGTGCCACATTTCTGCATTGTACAGAATAAATATCGCTTTCCTCTTTCGTACCTAAACTTTATGAATTTAAGCGCAGTACTAGATTGGCGGTATGGTCTCAGCATTTTACAGTTTAAATGTCTATATACAACCGTAAGTTCTATGCTAATGGTTTATTCTATCGCACTTCTCGCACGTGGAACTCTCTTCTGAGACCTGGGTATGACAATAAACTACATCCGGCAGCAAGGCCTCTGATTGGGAGATTGGAGGTTTCAAGGAGCGTGGGACCACCTCTTAATTGCTGTTGTTCCCAGGTCCACCCTAACCCGGGTGGTAGCATCTGTTAGGAGGATCCAGTTATGGCTAAATTGTACACCCCCAAGCAAATACATCTCTATAGTAAAAATACCAGCAGTACATTTTTATATTAAAAAATTGGCCAACCACACCTATTGATAGTAAAATGACCAAAAATACATTTTATTTGTTGTTGAATCCATATAATTGTGTTCAAACTATTTAGATTTTGACATCAAATAGCCCATAGAGGTGTTGATATGCCACTAAACAAAATCAACCAACCAACATGAAAGAACTTTCGTGATATTAACACATATAATATCCTACAATTTCTCAAAGAAATCAAATTGTACTCCAAAATATAACTACAACATAAAACACACATATCACCACCTCTAGTAATTATGTCCACACAAACATGTATATGCACAAAAGCTGAGTATCATCTACCATGTATTCAATTGTGAAAGCAGAATAACATGTCATATTTTTGCTACGTCAAAGCTCCCAAGAAAATTAAATTTTGGCATTAAATGACCCATAAAGTGTTGATATGCTGTTAAACAAACAAATTAATCATTAACTCACTTCCGCTTTTTGCTTGTTCTGTTTTTTTTTGTTTGTTTTTTTTTATTCTTGTTCTTTTATTTCCCTCCCTCATTAATGTTTTGTTTTTCTCTTTTATTTCACACTCAGTAATCCGTCTCCGCCTTGCTTGATTTAAAAAAAAAAAAAAAAAAAGTACAGTGGAACCTCGGTTCACGAATTTAATTCGTTCCTGAAGCCCGTTCGTAACCCAAAGTGTTCGTAACTAGAAACTATTTTTCCAATAGGAATCAATGTAAAATGGATTAATCCGTTCCTGGTCCCATTGCTTATTTAAACTTTAACAACAGTATTTTGTGCACAAGTTTATACATAAAATTAAAGAAAATCATTAAATCTTAAAAAAATAATAAACCCAATACTAAACAGATAAAATATAGATGAACACTTCAATGCTACCGTACCTGTAAGTAGGAGAGTTGATGGTGTAAGGGGAAGGGGAAGGAAAGAGAAGATATTGTTTGGAAATGGAAGGAAAGACATGATTCATAAGAATAGTATAGATCGTTTATTTTGTCACATGAAACTGAGTAGAAAAAGACAATATCATCAATAATTGTTTTTTCTCTTAACTTTTCTTTTTCCTTTACCAATATCACTGCTAGCTTTCTTTGGAGCCATGACTGAGGACTAATAAAGAGAAAAAAAGGCACATTACAATAAAATTGGAAAAGAAAAGCACAGCACAATAAACGAATGTATACAACATGGCGGTCGACTAAGAAATGATTTCGTTCGCGTTAACTCGGTTCGGCAATGTTGTTCGAGAACCGAAATTTTGTTTGATAACCGTGGCATTTTCATCTCGAATATTCTGTTCGAAAAACGATTTGTTCGACACGTGAGACGTTCGAGAACCGGGAATGCACTGTAAACCTAATGCCTAATTAAGCATATTTTTTGCCACTTCATTAAGGAGTCGATATTTTGTGCGTTTCCACACATCCTCGAAGCAAAAACACTAAAATATTTCAAAGCTTGAAAACGGCAAATGTTTTATAATTTCTGTCTTGACAGGAGATAGAGATCGGCGAGATAAAGTACTCAATATCACGATATCCAACCAGCAGTGGAGTTGCAAAGTTCAACAATCTCCTTCATTGTAAGGTATGAGGTGGCCATTTTTTTTGTTCTTTGCCAATTTCCAGTGTTGTTTTACTGATTGCAATCTTTGAATTCATTAAACATTTCTCTTTTTCCCTTAAATCAATCTTATGTCATATGTAATGCCCCAAACTCACAACGAGGCTATTAATTTAAAACTTTGTCATTCAGGACATTTTATACAAATGGCTACCGTTTGTCTACATCTGCACGGAATGAACCGACTTTTATCCTAACTGCGCAGGTAGGTTTCGCCATCATTCAATAAATAGATATTTAGATAACAATAAGATTTTATTTCATATATTGAAAAGTATGGCGAATGATACGCAGACATTTTTATAATAACGAAATCGTCGGTGGTGGCGGCTTTATCTCATATCCAAGAAGTTAATTTTTTCTTCTATGGTCGTTTTCCTTTATGATAATGGCGTTTATGACTAAATTCGGTGCCACCGTGCAGATTAGAAGCTTCCAGTTTCACCCAAACCTTCTCTCGTCATCCATTCCTTATCGCCGCTTGGCTTTGCAAGAGTTGGTTGCAGTGTTCCAGATAAAATGTCACGACAATAATACTAGGGCCGTACTTACAGAAGTGGGGGGGGGAGCTTAGCGGGCTCGGTCTCCTTCACCAAAATTTTTTTAAAGTTTTAAGTATGGGAGTCTAGATAAAACCCAACTACAACAATACCAGGACCTTACTTTCTGGATGGGGCTAGCCATAGTTAATAATACTTTTGAAAAAATATTGGGGAAGATGGCCTAGTCCCCTAACCCGCCTTCTGCAAGTACGGCTCTGTCATTGTTGTAGTGGGCTTTTGCCTGGATCCCATAATTTTCAGTTATATAAAAATAGAAGGGAGAGGGACTTATCCCCCAAATCCCTACCCAAGAACGACGGCCCTAAAATCAATTTCCAATCGACTTTTATTTCATAGTTACCGAATTTTCCTACTTTGTCAAAATTACCGAATTTTTCGTTACCGAATTTTCATAAATTCCTTTTTTTTTTTACTAAAATCAAACAGCGTTTTATATTATCTTTCTTTTCTGTCTTTCCTCGCAATGAAAACGGAATGGTTCATTATTTATCTGGGGTAATGACAAACAGTAAGACACACGCTAATTTAATTACTAAGTAACGGGGAACAGGAAGAATTATAATTATCTTTACTATCAATCATATAAAAGTAAAAAATAAAAAACAATAACTTTAAAAAATTTAACGAATTTATTTCTGACAATATCAGTTGATCTTTTGAAAGAATTTATTGGAAGCGATTTATTGAGGTTACTAGAGAAACAGTTGAATATTTTTCTGCCTGTCAATAAAGGTAATAAAACTAATAATTAATTGTTAATGTCTTTTCCTTCATCCGTATCTGAACTTTATCAAGTTGTATGGGGGAAAAGAAGCTGGGTGGGGAAGAAGAAGCTGGGTGGGGAAGAAGAAGCTGGATGGGGAACAGGGAGCCACACTGTGAATTAAAAAGGGAAAGAAATTTAATCTCTTTTACTTGTTCGCTACCACGTCTCTTCGCTGACGGCAAAATGAGTAAATTTCAAATCGAAATTGTTTGTACATTTAAATTCATTTATTAGAGAATATGCGTAGGTATACGTTTATCTCGCGAGATAAAGGTAGCATGCTGTCTGATCAAAATTCAGTCCTTTGGTGGTGAGACTAGAGTGCCCTCTCCAGGACACAGTACTGGGCGATGGTATATGAAGGCCGTGAACTGCCATTACTATACCCCTTACTATACTATAGTTTTCTCTCTGGGTTTACTTCCATAGCCTTTACCATAATCGGGTATGACCGCAAGGTTACGGATGTTTAACAACAAGGCTTTCCTTCTCCTAGATGAACTGCCATCCTGGTATTAAATAATAGTTTAGCAGACTATTATTTTTTTGAGGAAGTGTATCACTGCTCAGATTTACTAAGATTGACCTTAGAGGTCAGATGGAAGACAAAATAAGGAAGTCAATTTTGAATGGCTGACCGAGCGTGGAAATAATAGAGATATAAAAAAGGTTTTTGAGTGAGTCGAGGCCTAACCGTCAAACAATTTAGACATGTTTCCTTTCGTGTCTGAAACGGCTCCCCTGTGGAGGAGGAGCAAACCCACTGAATAGGCAAAATATGTAAACGTGACGACATTAATCAAACTAGATAAGTTTAAAATTATCTTTGTTGGAGTCTTTTATCTCCGGACGAAAACATTTCGCCACACGACCAGGAGATGACGTGAGAAGAGAAGAGAGAGGGAGAGAGAGAGAGATGGGGGGAGAGAGAGAGAGAATACTTTATTATCGTGCGATCACCGTCGCCCAAAACCTCCCTAGAACGAGGGGGCTATACAACACTGCGCTGTCGAGCTCCATTATAAGTTATAACCGGTTATAAGGCGCCAGTTGTTTAACTTCACCTCTTCTGCGACTTGGAGATGGACTTCAAAAATATATTCACTTTAAATGCAGAATGAATCATGAAAATGACTTCCGACGGTTTACACACTTTTCCTGTTACGCATGGGTTGTTGACAGACAAAAAGGGAAAATAGCCCTTGCAACAGAGGGAGTCCATTTCAATTTCATTCTAACTATGGACGATTGCTTGTCTACATCTCTTTTTAATTCAGAGACAAATCTAACAATATTTCTACAAAATTAAAAAAAATATTAATACTGTTTATTAACGGTTTCCTTCCTAACTTTTTAGTTGAAGTGGTGTGGAATGTCAACATCTTGATTATGTCATTATTTTCTCTTTATGCTATCCATTTTAGTTGTTGCTGCTATTGGTAGTCCTTAAGTCATATGGTTTATGTTATTCCGTACAGTGCTTTGTTTGTGAATCTGTACAGCCAGTGCACAATGTTCGAAGAAGGATGATCTTTGCCACAACCTTGAGGCTTCACTTGCTCCAAGCCTTGCGGTTGTATACAAATGACAGTTTAGGTATTTCTAAACGGATTTCGCGCCATGAATGACATCCATATAAAAATCTCGATCTGAAAAATCTATTTAAGAAAATGACTCAAGTTTTCAGGTTGATCTTTTGGTTTTGTATCAATTTGCAGTGTACGCTTCGGCCTTCTTCAGGTAATTCGACATATGGCCCAGTGGATAAAAGCGTTGATTGGATCCAAAAGAATTGCGAATTCAGTACCTGGTTACTTTATTGGTGATCAAAAACTTGGAGAGTTGAGTTAAAGGGAGATATCTGAGACATCCAGAAGAGGCACGGCACGTGAAACTAGAACAATTTACCCCGGTGGACGAAATAAAGGATTCTGTTCGAAATTCCAATCACGTGAAGAAGGCTGAAGCGTACAACGATGAAACGCCGTGAATATTGCAACAAAAATGAGGACAACAGTCTGAACAATGTAGAGTAGCGTTGAATTACTAAAGGGAAGTAACTGATACTGAGATATTTATAAAAAAAAAAAGAAAAAAAAAAGAAAGGCCACGGCACATGGAATTAAAACAATCTACTCTCCTGGATTAAATAAAGGCTACGGTTCGAAATTCAAACGTATACCACCTGAAGAAGACCGGAGTATGCAACAGCCGAAACGTTGTGAATATGGCAATAAAGATGAGGACTACAGTCCGAAAATGTAAATAGTGTAAATAGTTATAATACCTCATCTCAGAAATATAGACGCATGCTGGAGAAGGCCGTAGGTACATCGCAGTAGTTTTTTTTTTTTCATTTATGAGAAAGCCACACATCAAAGCGACTAATATAACCAAACTGTTTACGCTATTTACATTGTTTGGACTGTTTTCCTCATCTTTGTTGCCATATTCATGACGTTTCGACCGTTGTACACTCCAGCCTTCTTCAGTGATTGAAGTGTGAACAATGCGAATATGGCAACAGTCTGAACAATGTAAATATTGTAAATAATTACAATACCTGTCTATATTTCTGAGATTATGTGCACTATTTACATTATTCAGACTCTTGCCTTCATCTTTGCCATGGCAACAAAGATGAGGACAACAGTCCCAATAATGTAAATAATTACAATACCCCATTTCAGAAATATAGACAGATATATCTAAACTGGTCCAAAATATTTTCAGTGTTTATTTGGGATATTTTCAGTATTCTGGTTATCTGTTGCATTCCATGTTTTTGGTAGACCATAAAATCTGGGTACTTTTGGGTAGTATAGGAGATCAAGAAATTAAACATAAGAGTACACTGTACTAATAGTAGTTTTACCCAAAACCATAAATTTCTACAAAACTTAAAATCTCTAGTTATGTTTTTAAATAGTCTCATCAGATTGAGACTATCTTATAGAAATAAATGATGTCAAAATCATTCAGAAATATTTAAACTATCAGTTATACAAGGTGAGGCAGAAGTCATGTAACAGAGATAATTTATTAATAATATAATGACACATGACAATTCTATTTACTAGTCATATTTATGAATAGCACATATAACAATTATAATTGTTATATCTGTTGGTCAAAATGTCTTCCTCCCTTTTTCAAAACACATTTCAATTCTGTGCTGGCAGGATTCATTAACATGTCGGAGGGTTTCCTCTGTCATTTTATGGCATTCATATTTCATTCTTTAAGTTCCTCAATATTTCTTCATTGACTCATTCATTTTGTTTAGCGGCATATCAACACCTCTATGGGTTATTTAATATCAAAATCCAAATATTCTGAATGCAATTGTACGTATTCAACTACAGATAAAATGTATCATTGATAATTTTTACTTTAAAATATATTTTTATACTTTCCTATTGTTGTTTCTGTTTGGGGTTCACATTGGTGGGACCCTAACAAGTGCTACCATCTCAGGTCAGGGTGGCTCTGGGAACAGAAGGTAGTTCCACATTCCTCAAAAACTCCAATCTCCCGATCAGTGATCTTGCTGCCAGATGTAGTTTATCATAAATATTTCTTGGTTGTGTTTGATAAATAACCAATTTCAAATTTCCCCTCAGAAAAAAAAAAATCAGAGTGTGAGATCTGGTGACCTTAGTGGTCACTCAACAGGACCTATCAAAACAAATTTAGCATTTAATTATAGTTGTTATATGTGATGGCCAAACGAAACGGCGTGAATATGGTAATAAAAATGAAGACAACAGTTCGAAAAATGTAAATCAGAAATATAGACAGAGATTGAATATTTATAGCTATTTATAAAATGATAAAATAAATATTGCATTGCATTTTGGTTCATATGTTTTTATAATCTTGTAAATAAACATTAGCGAGAGCGTCAGAGTATACACAGTAATAGCGGTGTCAAAGAAATAACTGTGCTTTTGACAGACCGTTTTTTTTTTCTCTCTTCCGTCTACGAAGGTTAAACATTGCCATAAAGTCAATGAACCAATGCTATACATACTACGGAGATTCCCTGCCCGAAAAAAACTTTCATCTTTTTTTTTATCAGTTGATCGAAATTAGTGTTGACGCTTGACAACATCACCGGCACTTGCCTTTTGTTTAGAACCCATAACCAAGGTTATAGACCAAAATAGAAAACACAAGATCGATGCAACGGCACCACCCCCACCCCAACAATGTAGACAAAAGATTGCACAAACAAACACAACTCCACCTATGGTCATCTGATGAATTATATGAACTATTTTCTACCCTACAATACCTTTCCCCACAGACGAAAATCAGAAGCCTCTCGCCACTCTATCGCTATTCCCATGGAAAGTGTTCAGATGAACTATATTCCTTAGTTCCACCAGTCCTAACCTCCATGGCTAATACCCGCTATGCCACGCCCATTGTAGTGAACCATCTTCATTCTCTTTGTATTCCATTGAACCGCTTATTTGTGGAACTGAACTCCCAAGAGGATGCTTCCCTGATCACTGCAGTCTTAACCTATTCAAGTCTAGGGTCAACCGTTATCTTCGCCACATATCCCCATAAACTGTGGCTCTCGGGACTTATACAGGGTGAAAATCATTGTAAAAATAAAATTAAAAGAGGTGTTGGACCATCAGTTGCCGGAAAATCAAGTTACCCATTTGTATCACAAAGTGACTAGATTAAGATCTGGCAGATTCCATAACTGATTGCTCTTATGTGACACATGTGGTAGATTGTTTGTTGACAGTTCTCATAGGTGACATCACGAATTTTTAGCATTTCTTGGCATTTTATAGATGATTAGTCGACTGGAAAGCTCTTAATCTTCAACCGACGCTCGACTGGCCTTGAAACGCGCGTGCGATTCAAAAACTTTGACCTAAAGGAAGTTGACTAAAATTCTGACGAATAATTTTGAATATCTTGGACCCAGATTTGATGAGCTTCATTAAAGATTTTGCCGCCGGTTCGTTGTTCGAAATTGTCGCAGTTCCAACAAGTTGCAGAACTTTGTGTAATAATCGAACACATGTAAATACCACAACTGCTATTCGTAGACTAACTCAGTAGAGGAAAGTACCAATGAGTGTCAGCAGTGCGCGCATTTTTGTTGAACAAGCACAGCACCCAGGACACGGGAAATTTCTGATACAATATCGTATTTTATTCAGCTTGTTTTGAATAAAAAAATTAGTCTAAATTTAACGCCGCCCTAGGTAAGACGATAAACTACATCCGCGTCCTGGGTAAGACGATAAACTACATCCAACAGCAAGGCCCTTGATCAGGAGGTTTTGAGGAGCGTGGAACCATCACTTAATTGCTGGTGTTCCCAGGTCCACCCTGAACCGGGATGGTAGCACCTGTTAGAGTTCCAGCTATGGGGAAATAGTTAACGCCCTAACTGGGGTCAAAACGTGTAAAAATAGGTTTTAATACCAGTAATACATTTTCGTAAAAAATTATTACCAGCAATGAATTTTTTAAGAAAAAAAATATTACCGTCTTGTCGTCATTAAATAACCCATTGCGGTGTTGATATGCCGTAAAACAAACCAAAACAAACCAAACCAAAAAGTAAATTTAACGTTAAACTCAGTTTGTTAGTCGCTCTCCTCTTACATATAATATCTGAGGTTAGATGAGAGCTTAGTACCATATCACATTGCAATACCGGTTTTCGTACGATCACCGAAGTTAAGGAACGTCGAAACTGGTCGGAAACTAGATGAGTGACCGCTTGAAAATACCAGGTGATGTAAGCTTGGATGTGCTGGTGGTGCAATGACATGGAATTGGAAATCGGATAGTCAAAGTTCAATTCACTTACGTACAAATAGCCTTGGAAAAGGTATGAATCCACGTTTTCTCTCCCCAGCTATAGGTTAATTAGTAGGACTTGTATAAGTAAATCATTACTATCTACAAAAAATTCTCACAATCTAAAAATACTTTGTGGTTCTAAATAACCTGAAAAAGATTGATAAACCGTAAAAAATCAGTCAAGCAATGAAAGCGGATTATTTTGGACTCGGATTTCTTTCATCTTAATTTCAGTTGCTTCTCGTCGCAAATCCTAAGACCTTTCTTTTATGCCCATTAGTAAACAAATAATAATATTTTTTCATTCTAATTTTGTTTTCTTTTAATCATTTCATCCCAAGCAAGGCAATAAAGCCACTAAGACGCGGTGGGTGGGTGGGGGGGTTACTGAGGGTTAAGGAATAAGAGAAAAACATTGTTAAGGAGAGAGAATGATAAAAGAACAGGATTTAAAAAGTCAAAAGATAAGTATTGACACTGCATTAAAATCTTTGAAGATCAAAGTTGACTGAAAAGAAAGAAGCCGGAAAAAAGTTCCACAAGCGAGAAGTGCGAGTGAAGAAACTATCAGCATCTAGCCAATTCGACTGTAAAATGGTATGACCTAGCTGCCAGTCTAGACCTGCGTTTAAATTCTAGGTACCAAAGAAAACAATTAACATAAAAATATTTATAGAAAAAGGTGAACTGAACCCTTTATTTCACTCGCTGGGTTAGACTGTTCTAGTTCCACGCGCCAAGTCTAATGGATGTCAGTTATCAGCTGTCCAAGTTCCCCACTGCCTTAACCAGGTATTTGGGACCTGTCACTGGATCTAACCAACGCCTTTGTTCTTAAGGACACATGGCACAGTGGATAAAGGCGTTGGTTAGATATCTATAAGTGTTTCTCAACCTTTTTAAGCGTCGGCACACCTCGGAGCAAATGAAAATATCACAGCACACAAACGTTGTCATTGCAGCGCCACATGAAACATTTGATCAAGTTTGAAAAATTAGGATTACCGACATTAGATAATCATCGACAACGATCTATTTTGATATCACAATGAATAAATCTTGGATCTACACTCTACAGCCGTTGCATGATAAAAAGCAAACAACACAATATTGGTTCAGGGTTCCATAGGAAAGTTGTTTCATACATCAGTAACTCTATGCCAAAGCCGTCTTTCTGTCTCCTATGTTCTTTAATATCTTCTTTAAACGGATCATTAGTGACGTTCTTGAGGATCACGTGACCACATTCAGCGTCGGAAGTGGAAACTTCACAAACCTTCGCTTTAGATATTCTAACTGGCAAAGAATGGAAAGTCATCAGTCTGGCGAGGAACTTGAATGAAATATTCTCCAGATTTGGCGTATAGATTAATACCGAAATGACCAAACTCATGATGAATTATGAAAACATCCTTTCAAACAAGATAATTTTTTTTTTAAATCTAAGTGTGTTTTCGTTTGCACTTCGTAAATTTTTTAAAAGGTATACATTTAAAGGTCATGAAATAAAAACATAGTTTTTTTTTAAATATTAGGTTGGTGCAAAAATAATGACGTTTTTTGACGTATTTTTAACGTCAAAAAAGGTCATTATTTTCGCACTAACTTCATACACACGCCAAATATAAACTTACTTTATTTCAATATTACTATTCAACTACTTGTGCAGCTTAGTTTAAAATCTGTGCCTGGTGTTTTTTGTTTTTTTGGCGGGTGGGGGTTTGCGATTTCTTCAATGTTTGATCGAAAGTGCGATAAGCAGACCCTCATTTCTTCTTCGGTTGAATGTAGTCTTTCTCACTTATTTTTATGTTATTTAGGATTGAGAAACTTAATTCAAATAAATAAGAAGTAGAAAATTGCAATAAAACTGATAAAGTTTTTTTCGCTAATGTGCGATATTCGTTTTATATTGAAATCCAAAATATATCAATGTTTTATTTTGAGCTCTCGATTAACGCAAGAAAAAGCTGTTTGAGTGGAACTTACTTCTCGTCGATGGAATACGGAAGGAATGTGGTTGGTTTGCTACTTTGGAAGTGGCATGGTGGGTCCTAGCCGTGAAGGTTAGACGTGACGAGACGAAAGAATGTCTGAGCACTTTCCATGGAAGTAGCGATATAGCATCCCGCCTGTGAGTGAGAAGATGGATGGTGGAAAATAATTCTTCTCCAACAAAGATTCCTGCCCAAATATGGCAACAGTACCCCCTTTTCAGCCTGATCTGGCTCTTATAAAGGTAGAGAATAGCATGAGGAGTCAGGTTACTTATTGAAGCGGTACAGGGAGCCGTTCATTTTACCTGCATCTCAATCATTAGGGACACATGACACGGTGGATAAAACCGTTGGTTAAATTATTCCAAAAGTGATTTGAAACAAAGAGTTGTGAGTTCAATACCTAACCACAGTAGTGGTGAACAAAACACAACCTGGAGAGTTCAATTACTAATATGGCAATAAAGATGAGGATAACAGTCCGAACGATGATATTTTTAAAATTTCATATTCTTTCAGTTCTTGGGATAAATTGTGAACAAGCGATGTTAGGAGAGTAGTGTAAGCAGAAAAGGTCATGTTTTGGTATATCACTCTCCCCCCAGTCTTATGCACGGGCAGATTTAAGATGGCGGAACTCACTGAAAGAAAGTTGAGAAGTGAAAGGGAGCTGCTTTTTCCTCTTTGAACTATACCTCCCACTTTTGGGTCAAAGAATTGCTGGATTCGATTAAGAGTAGAGAAGCAAAAAGGAAATGACCGACAAAGAATAACACAGCAAGTATTCTGATGTTTGCAACCTTTTTTTTTTTTATATATGATTTTTTTTTTGTTTTCATTTTTTTTACAGGAATTGAGTTAATTTACAAATCTGTCTATATTTCTGAGATGAGGTATTGTAATTATTTGCATCGTTCAAACTGTTATCCTCATCTTTACTGCCATACAAGAATGTGCGTACAAGAATCGAAACCTCGTAAATATGACTTATGAATATGAGGACAACGAACCAGGCAATGTAAATTGTGTAAATAGTTACAATACCTTATCTCAGAAATATAGACATATTCTGAAGAAGGCCGTAGCGTACAACGGCCGAAACGTCGTGAATATGACTATGAAGATGAGGACAACGGTCCGAACAATGTAAATAGTGTAAATAAATAAATGTTCAAATATCATTATTCTTAGATTTTTATTATATTCTTAGATTTGTCATGTAATCATTAACGGTCATCACGGACTGTATGCCTCGGTTTCAAAGTCGCCCTTCGCCACTAGGTAACATCATATCTTTCCCAATGGCATTAGTGTGAAAGTAAATGCAACAAAGTTGGTCGTTTCTATTTTTCATGTCGATATCCGTTGCACTATCAACGCCTCCCGTAATCGTGGATCGTTGTAACACTTCATTCGGAACAACTTAGTCATAAAGATGAGGCTTTCGTTAAATAAATACTTGAAAAAAACTTCGTGTTCCACATTCAACCACTGATTCGACACTGCATTCACGACTCTTCATCTTTGTTTATTGAATATAGTAATTCGCGCAACTACAATCTTCGTGCAACATTGAATGTTTTTTACCTGATTCCCTGTAACATCATGAGTAAATTAAGCTTGCCTTCAAAACAATATCTGCTAATGAAAGAAATATCCTAAATGTTGAGTCATTTTCTCATCCCCGGACGCCATTATATGAAGCAAACATGAAAAATGGCGCCCAAAACATGACGAAAACATGTTTAGCGGGAAAAAGGTTGGCAGGATAAAAAAAGAAAGAAAAGAAATAGAAAAACTGGCCGTTAATGGCACCTATTTTTGCTACACAGTGTTAAAAAGACCTGAGCCAGATAAGTGAGTTCATTAGCCCAATATAAGAACGGTAAATAAAGAAAATTCGTCAATGAAGGAAAACAAGTGTTGTGTTGTAAGGTGATGATGAGTTCAAATGAAATTGTTTTGGTTGTTTTTCGGCTTGAAAAAGGTGAGAGCAGTGATGTTTTAAACTGAAGTCATATTTTAGAATTACTTGAATTATTCTCTCTCTCTCTCTTTCTCTTTTGGGATACTGTACTACTTAAACCCGACTGCATTTAAGGGTCATGCTAAACAGAGAATGGGTCAGAACTTGCGCCAGCCATCATTATGCAAAAATGCTACAAATAAAAATTTCTTATCTGATCAAAAACTCATGTAGATTATTGATCGCTAGTTTTATTTCAGGTTCAAAGACATGAACCCAGACCTGCTTATTACATGGCCATATCACGTTAAAACCCTGATTCCCATATGATCACCGAAGTTAAGCAGCGTCGAGCTTGGTCAGCATCTAGATGGGTATCCGCTTGGGAATAGCAGGTGCTGTAAGCTTGGATGTGTGGGTGATGTAAAGGATAATGGCTCGGAATTGTTAATCGGAGAGCTCAGTTCCAATTCCAGCTGAGTTCGTTATCTTCATTTAAGCGCAAATACCTTTGGGAAAAGTATGACTTAACCTTTTTTTTCCCTCCGAGCTATGGATTAATTGATAAAGCATGTATCACTAGGATCATTATCATCCCCCAAAAAAACAAAAAAAATCATTTTAATCTAAAAATATCTTCTGGCTTTCTGCAAAAGAATTGGTAAGATGTAAAAATGAATCAATCAATTAAATATCATTATGACTGATGTTTGTTTTGTTTTTGAAATATGAAAAGAAAAATCCTTATTTTATTTCTACATTTAATCTGTAATTTTTCAGAATCATTACCAAAAAAGATTGTGTTACACCAAAGAGGGTTTAATATTGAGCACGATTTTGCATTACAAGAAGCGAAATTGTTGATATCAACATACAGAGAAATGGACCTGTATATCTTTTCGGTGTTGACTGATTTTACAGTAACTTTTCTTGTTTAAGGGTGAAAGATGTTTTTAATTAACATTCGAAATCATGACCTTTACAAGTTCTCAAACATCATCATCAAGAAACACTGTCTGAACCACCGAATAGGTTCTTGGTACAAAGTTACAAAATGATTCATTTTTCTCTTCTCTGCGCAAGGTTTTATTTAAATATTAATTTCTTAAAAAAAAAAAAAAAAAATAGCAAATTGGTTTTATACGACATTTTCCGATCACTTCAAGCCTCGCTGAAAACCATTCAAGTATGAAAAAGATTTTGACAGCTACCGTTGTCATAGCAACAATAACAGTATCGACATTCACGCTATTCACATTACATTATATTACTACTACTACTACTACTATTAGTATTCCTACTACTACTGATAATACTACTACTACTACTAATGATAATAATAGTGGTAGCAGAAAAAATTGAGGACTATTGATTAATACTCTTACAACCCGAAAAAAAGTAAAACTCCAATGAGTTTAATCTTTATTGGTCCTTTTTTAGGAATTGTCATTGTTATTTGATTTATCATCTTTATCTTGATTATTTACACTATTTACATCATTCGGACTGTTGCCCTCATTTTTATTGCCATATTCTCCAAGTTTCGGCCGTTGTACGCACCGGCCTTCTTCAGGATCGGTCTATATGTCTGAGATGAGGTATTGTAACTATTTACACAATTTACATTGTTAGGACTGTTGTCCTTATCTTTATTGCCATATTCACGATGTTTCGGCCGTCGCGGGCTCCGGTTTTCTTCATGAAAGGGGGCATACGTTGGAATTTCGAACAGAACCCTTTATTTAGTCCACGGGGCTAGATTGTTCTAGTTCCGCGTGCCGTACCTTTTCTGGATATCCTAGTTTCAGTTATTTTCCTTTGGTAACTCAATTCTCCAAGCTTTTGTTCCTTCTGCTGTGGTTAGGCATTGAAATCACAACTCTTTGGGTCAAATCGCTTTTTGGATTATTCAGCTAAAGCTTTTACCTGTCCATTCGTATTGCATGTCCATATCACTTTGAAACACCGGTTCTCATACGATCACCGAAGTTAAGCAACGCCGAACTTGGCCAGTATTTAGATGGGAGTCGCAGGTGTTGTAAGCTTGGATGTGCGGGTGGTGATATAATGGATAATAGATAAGAATTGTTATTCGGAGAGCCAAGTTTGAATCAAGAAACCTTTTAGGTTACGCAACCAACACTTTTGTCCACTGGGCCATGTGTCGTTGGGGACATCAATTAGTGAATATTTGGGACTTATAAACCTAATGTCCCAAAAATCATTTTTTTAGATGAGTTCATATTACAATTTCTGTTATTATTGTTTTTCTCCAAAACTCTGTATTAATGATTCTCATATTTTATTCATTTATTTGCTCGGCCAACTTAGGAGATGTTTGTTAACAGAAACACAGTGTATCTATAGTTTATTAGGTTTATTGCCTGTAATTATATTACAATAACATAGCCTCATCTGAGAGTTCAGAGGAGGTCTTGCAGGACGTTGGAGCTGATATGGTTTCAATGGATCATTCAATATTAGGTATATATGAATGGAACATGGACAAAGTGTATCTGTTGAATATTGTGTTTATTGTCTCAATTTGACATCGGAGAGAATATATTGAATATTGTGTTCATTGTCTCAATTTGACATCTGAGAGAATATATTGAATATTGTGTTCATTGTCTCAATTTGACATCGGAGAGAATATATTGAATATTGTGTTCCATTGTCTCAATTTGACATCGGAGAGAATATATTGAATATTGTGTTCATTGTCTCAATTTGACATCGGAGAGAATATATTGAATATTGTGTTCATTGTCTCAATTTGACATCGGAGAGAATATATTGAATATTGTGTTCATTGTCTCAATTTGACATCGGAGAGAATATATTGAATATTGTGTTTATTGTCTCAATTTGACATCGGAGAGAATATATTGAATATTGTGTTCATTCTCTCAATTTGACATCGGAGAGAATATATTGAATATTGTGTTTATTGTCTCAATTTGACATCGGAGAGAATATATTGAATATTGTGTTCATTCTCTCAATTTAACATCGGAGAGAATATATTGAATATTGTGTTTATTGTCTCAATTTGACATCGGAGAGAATATATTGAATATTGTGTTCATTGACTCAATTTGACATTGGAGAGTATATATTGAATATTGTGTTCATTGTCTCAATTTGACATCGGAGAGAATATATTGAATATTGTGTTCATTGACTCAATTTGACATCGGAGAGTATATATTCAATATTGTGTTCATTGTCTCAATTTGACATCGGAGAGAATATATTGAATATTGTGTTCATTGTCTCAATTTGACATCGGAGAGAATATATTGAATATTGTGTTCATTGACTCAATTTGACATTGGAGAGTATATATTGAATATTGTGTTCATTGTCTCAATTTGACATCGGAGAGAATATATTGAATATTGTGTTCATTGTCTCAATTTGACATCGGAGAGAATATATTGAATATTGTGTTCATTGTCTCAATTTGACATCGGAGAGAATATATTGAATATTGTGTTCATTGTCTCAATTTGACATCGGAGAGAATATATTGAATATTGTGTTCATTGTCTCAATTTGACATCGGAGAGAATATATTGAATATTGTGTTTATTGTCTCAATTTGACATTGGAGAGTACATATTGAATATTGTGTTTATTGTGTCAATTTCACATTGGAGTGAATATATTGAATATTGTGTTTATTGTCTCAATTTGACATTGGAAAGTATATATTGAATATTGTGTTTATTGTCTCAATTTGACATCGGAGAGAGCATATTGAATATTGTGTTCATTGACTCTATTTGACATTGGAGAATACATATTGGAAATTGTGTTTATTGTCTAAATTTCACATTGGAGAGTACTGTTACGAACTTGTAGCATATAGATGAACCACGGGTTTTAAAAAAAAGGAAAACGTGGGATCTTTTCTCAGTCTTCACTCAGAAATGGAAGCGACACAAGGGAATCAACGAAGAACAGACGCAAGCCGATGGATTTCAATATAAAATATTTATTTATAAATATATATAAAGAAATAAAGAAAGAAAAAAAAGAACATTCATTTAACAAAGGGGAAGGGTTCATTAAAGAACAGAGGGTGCCAGCGAATACTTACATATATAAAAACAGATCAAACCAAGAGAATCAACTTATCTTTAAGTCGAGTTGATATTTTCACACAAAGTTCTGATTCGCCGAAGCGAGAGTTCTGATGCTAAAACATTTTGGCCGGCCGGCAATTTTCCTGAATTCCTTTTCCTTCACAAGTGTTCGGGGTTACACAGCATTTCGTATAGGCGGTTCGTTGGGTTGATTCAGTTTCATAGCAGTCCTTTCACCCCGAGTCGACAAACTTTGCTTTTTTCTTCATCTCAGTGGGCAGTCTGACGATTTTACCCAGCGACGTTCAACTGCCGCTGGTCAGAGGGAAACTGAAAATCCTTTCTTAGATTCTGCTGTCCCCAAAGGCAGTCACGTGGGTTCCCTTCGTCCTTGACCGGGTACGCAGGAGGATGGGGCGCAAATCACGCAGTGTTTGTGTGATGGCCAAAAGTTCAATCCACGCTTAGTGTGTTCTGATCACGTGAATCGCAGCAGGAGACCCTGATGGTGCCTGGAATTCACTCATGGTCAAACGCCTGATAGCCGCGAAATTTTGGAACCAGGTCATTCTCGCGTCGGGTCACTTCAAAGTTCACGGGCCCTTGGCTTGTGGGTGGAAGAGTAGATAAAGAGGGAAAGAATTTATGAGGAGAAGAGAACATGGCTGATCAGGGAACATATTCGCTCGCAAGTCGATAGCGTTCGATTAAATTTCTATATTTATTTATTTATTTATTTATTTTTCTTTTATATCTAACTAATTTTCGCCTAGAATTTAAGATTTTACTTACGCTTTTTAGTCTAACGTCTATGTGGTTAATGAAGTCAGGGCTGTGTCAGAGTACATATTGAATATTGTGTTTATTGTCTCAATTTGACATCGGAGAGAATATATTGAATATTGTGTTCATTGTCCCATTCTGACATTGGAGAGTACATATTGAATATTGTGTTCATTGTCTCAATTTGACATTGGAAAGTATATGTTGAATATTGTGTTTATTGTCTCAATTTGACATCGGAGAGAATATATTGAATATTGTGTTCATTGACTCAATTTGACATTGGAGAGTACATATTGGATATTGTGTTTATTGTCTCAATTTCACATTGGAGTGAATATATTGAATATTGTTTTTATTGTCTCAATTTGACATTGGAAAGTGTATAGTGAATATTGTGTTTATTGTCTCAATTTGACATCGGAGAGAATATATTGAATATTGTGTTCATTGACTCAATTTGACATTGGAGATTACATATTGAATATTGTTTTTTGTCTCAATTTGACATTGGCAAGTATATATTGAATATTGTGTTTATTGCCTCAATTTGACATCGGAGAGAATATATTGAATATTGTGTTTATTGTTTCAATTTGACATTGGAAAGTATATATTGAATATTGTGTTTATTGTCGCAATTTCACATTGGAGTGAATATATGGAATATTGTGTTTATTGTCTAAATTTGACATTGGAAAGTATATATTGAATATTGTGTTTATTCTCTCAATTTCACATTGCAGAGTATATATTGAATATTGTGTTTATTGTCTCAGTTAAACATCGGAGAGTATATATTTTATATTGTGTTCATTGTCTCAATTTGACATCGGAGAGTATATATTGAATATTGTGTTCATTGTCTCAATTTGACATGGGAGAGTATATATTGGATATTGTCTTCATTGTCTCAATTTCACATTGGCGACTGTATATTGAATATTGTGTTTATTGTCTCAATTTGACATCGGAGAGTATATATTGAATATTGTGTTCATTGACTCAATTTCACATTGGAGTGTATATATTGGTTATTGTATTTATTGTCTCAGTTTGACACTGCTCTGTATATATTTGATATTGTGTTCCTTGTTTCAGTTCGATAATTGAGTTCATATATTGGATCTTGTGCTCATTGTTTCAGTTTGACATTGGAGTGAATATAATGGATATTCTGTTCACTCTCCTAATTTTACATTTGTAGTGTATATATTGGAAATTGTGTCTATTGTCTCAATTTGACATTGGAATGTATCTCGCGAGATCTCGTCTTTTTTTTTTTTTTGTCTTTTTCTCTAATTTCTCTATTCTCTGGCCTCGTACGTGTTCCGGATGTTGCCGATGATCGAAGCCCGTTGGATGCTATCTGACAGATGGGGCCAGTAGTGATTTGTACAGTGACGTGCAGTTTCCTGGGCCTTGCTACGAACAGTTTTCAGTGCCAGTAGATTTTGCTGACTAGGGTCACGCTTGAATCTGATCAGCTGTTGTAGAATGCGAAGGGCCAAAATGGTCAGCGATTGGCCGGAGTGACTCGTAGGCGGTGTATTCTGATAATGATGGATTGCTTTTGTCTAGGTTTTGAATATAAGGGTCTCGAGAATTCCGACGTGTTGATATGCCTCCTACACTTAGGTTTACGATCGGTTAATACCACTCGAGGCGGGATGCTGAGCCAATGTGCGACGTACTTTCCTGTTACATAATTCCTACTACTGCCTCTTAGAATCCAAGCTGCTAAGATTAATAAAACTAATACCAAAAGTAAATGCAGCTTTTCGTTGATACCGTTTTTATTAATAGCGTCGGGATTCCGAGACGACGCAGAATGCAACACAGCCTGCTGTGCACAGTGTTGATGACCGGCTCTAATGTGAACATATTAGCCTCAAGCCAGTCTTTGTATATCTTCTTTCCATAAGTAGAGATTGCAACATTGTAGATGGTGTTCTATCTTATATGAACTTTGTTGAGTCATTGGGAAGCCTCTCTCGGAATATCGCGATTTTTATCAGTATACCTGGTCTTGCTCGTATTTAATTCTCAACTAGCATTTCTTTAAATAATAAAAAACCCTAGGTTTTAACTTTACCTTTGAAGAGATCACGGAGTGGTCAATGTCTTACTTTTATTTTCTGTTTTTTGCTTATCTAAAGTTAGATTTATCAACTTTTTTCTGCTCATTTATTTTATCGATTGACAGTTCAGGCGTTATTACTACCAAAAAGTAGTATAGATTATTTTTGATGTTATAAATGATAACTTCATAATCTCTATGTATTTTGGGTTTAAATATCGACTTATATTTTTTATCGGCTATCTTTTCTACAGTTATCAAACTCTTCAATCTTTATGTTTGTTTATTTATGTATTTTCTAATTTATGTTTGTTTATTTAAGTATTTTCTAATTTGTCTTGCCTTCTCGTGCTTTTTGTTTTAAAAAAACATTATTTTTTTGTGGGGGAGGGGCTTGTAAAACACGCCATATATATAATGTTCATATATATCTTCTTTTCTTTTTATGTTCCATGTTCTTTCAAGGCGTAGGCGAACATGATTCTTCCCCCTCCCTCTATCTCTTGCAGTTCTCAACAAGTCCCTTCCTTCTGCTTCCTCCCCCAGACCACGTTCTGTCACCCCCTTGCTTAAGCCCGCCATGTATGTCATGCGTTATTTTTCCTTGTCTCTCTTTCCCTGTATTCTTTCGACCAGTGAGTATCAGATTCTCCAGGCCCTCCTTCCTCATTATATGTCCCAGAAACTTTAGCTGCCTCTTCCTGATGTTACATATAAGCCTCCTAGTTGTTTGCAATCTCTCTAAGACCTCATGGTTACTCACACGCTCGGTCCATGATATCCTTAGCAGCCTTCTATAGAACCATATCTTTGTCGCCTCGAGACTCTTCTTCGTCTTTGAGGAAATCGTCCAACATCCGCTGCCGCAAAGAAAAGCAGATGTCACGTAACAGCTCAGTATTCTTTTCTTTGTTACCAAAGAAATCCTCCTGTCTCGCAATACTCTGGTCAGCTTTTGGAATGTGTCCTTGGCCATCCCAATACGTCGATAGATCTCAGTGTCGCATTTACTGTCCTCTGTCAAAAAGCTTCCCAGATATTTAAACTTTCACGTTTGCTTGACTCTAATGTTCCCGACCTACAAATCGCATTTCGGGCTCTTCCTCTTACTGATGACAATGCATTCTGTCTTCTTGTAGTTTGTGCTTAGTCCTTTCTTCTCACTCTCCGTTGCTACCTTCTGTAGGTGATTTTGTAATTTCTTTTATTTCAAAGTTTGTGATAGCTGGGGGTGGTAGTGAGGACAAGATATTGTTATTATTTTTTATTTTGACATTAAAATTTTAATTAAAAGCTCCTCGAATTCTTAATTTTCAATTTGTTTCTTTATATGACGCGTTCGGCGGAGGAGGATTTGATACTTTTGCAGCAATACGCGCTTAAAGGTTTTAGAGAGTTTTGATCAACATTTCCTTTCATGGTTAGTAGTAAGCAATTGTAAATGTAGGACTACCTTACACTTAACTAAAATAATAAAATTTATTACAGGAAATATCAAGTTTTACAGAAACCTTGTTGGTAATTATGTATTTAGTTACATAAACAATAAAAATAATATAAATTTTGATGCTATATTCGATTTTTTTCATTTTCTCCTTTGTTATTGGCAGCATTTTAGAATATTTTGGCTGTAATGCTAAGTTTCCTAAGTTGAACAAAATGGAGCTATTTCGTTGACGCTTTGTTACCTCTCTTTCATTGATGTTTTCTTTCAGTCATTTTAATGGGAAATAGCGAAATTCTGAAATTTAGAATGATCTTATTTCATTTCAAACATAAAGTCTGTACAAAAAAAACAAATAACATGTTTTTAACAAAAAACCTTAATGATTTCACGATAATTATGTAACAATAATGTAATGATATTCCGTAGGCAAATCTACAGTTTGTTACCTTATCCCATTGCATTGTTATGAAATATAAACCTAAATTGAGCTTGAAATATTGTGTAATCGGCTCCTTTTTGTAAAATACTTGAATATGATATTATGTATAATTTGCAGTGAATAAAGCAATTTTCGATTTCTTGTTGAATACGCCCCCACCCTTCCGCCAAACGCGTCATATGAGACTTTTATTCCCGAGACTGGAAATTTGTCCATTTTTGTGATAAGAGGCTGAGGTTTTGTTCACTAAGTTTTTGTTCGCTGGTATTTTGTCCTTTTACCAACTTTTTCCAACCGTAACAAAAAGATAAGAATTATTCAATAAGATTATTCGAGTAAATTAAAACAAATATGCAACATGACTGAAAGGGGAGAAATATTCAAAATGAGGATAAGATATATACATATATACCAATATATGTATATATATCACAAACAGATCATATTAAGCTCTAAAAGCCATTTCTTCTGTTTATACGAAAAAGGCTGAAAAGCTTTAAGAACTATAGTCGCTGAAAGTCTGAATGTGACCAGCTCAAGTCAGAAAACATACCCTGATGACAGTGCATAGAACACAGATGATTATAGATGAAATGTTCTGCTATCGCAGACCCGGATGTATTCACACGTTTATACAAATTCTGAAACTGACCCTTACTCAATCTCTTTTCTAGCCACGGAGTGGTTTTCCCTATATAGTCGCCATCACACGAACATAAAACAATTTTTTTTTTTTAAGCATTTCACCCCAAGCAAGGCGGGAAGCCACTAGGACGCAAGGGGTTACAGAAAATTTAGAGTAAGATCAGATAGGAGTGATAGAAGAAAGGATGAGGGTAGTGGATAGATCAAGACAACTGGAGATGTCGATTGACATTACACTTGAATAGCTGGAGATTATAGCTCACAGGGAAACAGGAAAAGGGAAGGGAGTTCCACAGGCGAGAAGTGCGAGACATGAAGCTATTAGAGTAGAAGAGACGGCTATATTTAGGAGTTTCGACGGTGAAGGGGTGAGAGCGGGATGCCAGCCTCGTAAGGCGCTGGAACTCATGACGTCTGGGAACCAGCGAATGCAGCTCCTCGGAGCAATTTCCATGAAAGTATTTGTAGAACAGAGGGAGGCGACGGCGCGTCTGTGAGAAAGTGACTGTAGACGAGACGCCAGGGCAGGGCCAACTACATTGCATATCCGCCTCTGGAGCCTATCAAGAACCCCGAGGCAAACAGAAGGGGCACCAGACCATATATGGCAGCAATACTCCATGCAAGGGCGAATTGTTGATTTGTAGATCTGGAGGATCGACTCCGGGGAGAAAAACTTCCTGGCGCGGCTCAGGGGGCCAACTTTCCTTGCAGTGGACGAGGCAATTGATTCAATGTATTTATTCCATCTCAGGTCAGCAGTCAATGTGAGACCGTGAAGCCGCAGAGAGTTGCTCTCGAGAAGTTGAACGTCAGACATTCTAATGGAGGCAAGGGAAGGATCTCTGTGGTGATTAATAGAGAGCAGTTTTGTCTTGGAAGCGTTGAAGTTGACCAGCCAATTCATGCCCCAGTTCACAATTGATTGGAGGTCCTTTTCGAGACGCACGACCAGGCGAATTTTGTCAGCGAGACTAGATTTGTTTTTGAGGCAGGAATAAATTGTGGTGTCATCCGCGTAGATGCCAACTTAGGAAGTTATTGCGTCAGGAATGTCATTTATGTAGATAAGGAATAGAGTGGGGCCTAGGATGGAGCCTTGAGGAACACCTGCGTTCGTGGGATAGGAACTGGAGGAGAATCCATTGAGAACGACCTTCAATTTACGGTTTGACAGGAATTATCGTATTAGGCTATATAATCGACCCGTAATGCCATAACCCTGGAGCTTGCGAAGAAGGCCGGCATGCCAAACCATATCAAATGCTTTGGAGATGTCTAGTGCCACGGCTCGGGCTTCCCCGTTATTTTGAAGAGCTCGGTAGACTGTTTCAGTGATGGCCGTAAGCACATCGGCTGTAGATCGGGCAAAGCGGAAACCATATTGCTTGTCTGAGAGCAGATTATGGGATGTGAGGTGGTTAACCACCCCGGTATTGATTAGGGCTTCGAAGACTTTGCCGAAGAGGGGAAGGAGACTGATAGGACGGTAGTTGGAAGGGTCAGAGGGGTCGCCGGAGTTCTTGAAGACAGGAACGATCGAAGAGGACTCCCAGCAGTCAGGAAAACAAGATTCCTTGAGGGAGTAGTTGTATAGTTTAGAAAGGGCAGGCGCCAGTTCAGGCGCGCATTTCTTCAAGACAATGGCTGGTATCCCGTCTCCACCACTAGCCTTGTTGGGGTCTAAATTGGAGATAACGCCCAGTACCAAAGATGGGGTTATGTTTAACCCACTCAATATGGCTTCAGTTCTAAGAGGGAAGTCGGGTATAGGTACACCGGAAGAGTCGAGTTGAATGAAAATTTCCGAGCAAAGCATTCAGCCTTGTCGGTAGAGGAGGTCAGAACTGGTTGAATAAAGGAGATATAGAGGGTTTGCAATTGTTCAATACGCTCTTGCAGAGACGCCAATAATCTTTGGAGCCAAATTTGCGAGATGCAATACGTTCCTTCATCCGAGCCGCAAATAGTGACTTAGCATCGTTGAGGACACGCTTACATTCGTTACGGGCGGGGACAAAGAGATGTCTATTGCAGTCAGACATGTCGCTACAGAATAGGTGGAAGTAGTGGTTACTACGGGCGATAGAGGCTGAGCAAGCAGCCGAGAACCAGGGGGAGGAGATGGGATGAAAGCGTCGATTCCAGCTTTAACCCAGGAAGAGACTTCAGAAGCACATTCTTGGACGGGGAGCTTAAAGACTCCATCCCAGGGGACATCGCGGAGGAAATCACGGAACGCGTCCCAGTCAGCTCGTTGATAGTAGAACGAAGTTCTAGTGGTAGGAGGTTCTTTATAGGGGGTGGAGTTGAAGGAGATGTTAACTGATACTACTGCATGATCAGAGTTACCAAGAGTTGCGAGGCGCTGCAGGATTCGGGGATGGAGGTAAATCACAGGTCGAGAAGAGAGGCTTTACCTTCCCGGTTGAAGGCAAAACGAGTGGGGAAGTTAGCTATCTGTGTGAGGGAATGGGAGATTGAAAAATTGAGCGTTTGAATGCCTGCATGGTCAGTAGTAGCATTCTTAAGCCACAAGGTGTGATGGGCGTTAAAGTCACCAAACACAAAAATGTGAGCAAACGGGTGGAGGGAGAGAGCTTTGTCTATGCTGTCAGAAATGCTATCGAGTATCTCACAGTCTTGAGAGGATGGAGAGCGGTAAAGGAAGAAGAGATAGCTTACCACATTGAGGAGAGAGAGTCGGAGACACATGTATGACTGGTCTGGCGATTCGAGAGAGAACTCTCTGGCCAGCGGGAGATGTTCCTTGACGTAGACACCAAGACCGTGCATGTGGGTTAGAGAGTCTTTTCTGAGGAGAGGAGATAGCCGGGATCGAGAGATCAGAAGAGGGGATAGACGAGACAAGGTTTGTCTCACAGAGAGCCAGTATATCCGGGCCGTTTGCAGTGAGGTAAGATTCCAGACTGCAGAGGTTTGTCCTAATGCCCCGGAGAACGAAATGTTGAGGGGTTTAGGTGGTTTTTGAGAGGCTGGTTTAGGGTTAATCTTTCGGTTTTTGTAACTTGTAGAGGGAGCAAAGAAGTCCCTCAAACAAATAATAAAAAGAAAATACACTACAAATAAAGTAAAATAAACTTTTGTTTATTTTCGTAAAAAAAATATATAAGAATTATTTTTTGTACACAATGGAATTGTCCGTAAAGCCGTGATGTCAGCTTGTCGCTGTACTCCCTCTGGTCTGATGAGAGTTTCTATCTTCCTTATATCTGAATGATGAGGCTCCGGGGAGATTAAGAAATGGGTTTCTTATGTCGAGCCCTGATTGGTCAATAAATCATATTTTTGATCACGTGGTGTGCTTTCCACTACGTCCGCACTTTTGGGTGCGCCGTCCTTGTTTTTGACCCCACAGGGTATGGTAAGGAGAGAGTTCCCGCGCAATTGTATTTTTTGAGATACACGTGGTATGAATTAATTTTTATTGTGTGTATGTGTGTGCGGAGAGTAAATTAAGAAACAGCACAATACTCCCCCCCAGATTGGAAAATATATGAAATGTACATGTTTTTCAATATGTGATATATTCTTTAAAATGTTTCGGCCAGTGGACTTTTCTGCCGGTTTTCGTTGTAGGTGTGATGTCAGTATTTTGTTTTCCAACTTCTTCATTTTCTGTGTGAATATGTTTTTGTGGAGGAATTGTATGGGGTTGTTCCTCGATGTATGCTGGTTTAATGCGATCAATAGTGATATTGTCTTTCTTTTCTTTTCTCATAATAGTAAAATATTTTTCATGCCTGTCCAGAACTTGATATGGTCCTGAATAATTTGGACAGAGTGGTTTTTTAACCGCGTCATTTCTGATAAATATATATTTGCAGGTATGAAGATCGTTTGGGATGTAAGTTTGTTTCTCTGTTTTCCTGGTTGGTGCAAAGTTGTGAAGAGACATTTTATGTTTTAATTCTGTTACAAACGTTGTTGTAGGTGAAATGTCTGTCTTGTGATTAAAATACTGTCCAGGTAGGGTTAATGCTGATCCGAAAACTACCTCTGCAGGTGTGCTTTGCAAATCTTCTTTCACCGTGTTTCTTATCGCTAAAAGAATTAGTGGTAAATTGTCTGTCCAGTCCGCATTATTTAAATTCATAGCTAGAGAAGCTTTTAACTGTCTGTGGAATCTTTCAATCATCCCATTTGCACAAGGGTGATAGGCGGTTGTTTTGATGTGATTCGTTCCTAACAATTGGGTAAATTCAGCAAAAAGTGTTGATTGGAATTGTGAACCTCTATCTGTTGTTATTACTGAAGGTACTCCGAAAATTGCTATCCAGTCCTGCAGTATAACTCTGGCTATTGTTGCAGCTGAAGTGTCTTTGACTGCTATGGCTGTAGGCCATCTGCTAAATCTGTCAACTATAGTAAGAATATGTGTATGTCCTTTTGAGGTGGGTAAAGGTCCTACTAAGTCGATATGAATGTTAGTGAATCTAGTATCAGGTGTGCTAAAAATGCCAAGTGGTGATTTCGTGTGTCTGTGGATTTTGTTCTTTTGGCAAGGTATACAAGTTTTAGTCCAATTGCGAATGTCCGTGTTCATATTGGGCCAAACAAAGCGTTCTGCTATTAATTTTACAGTAGCTCTTTTTCCTGGATGAGATAAATTGTGAAAATGTTGAAAAACTAGTCGTCTGATGTTCGGTGGTATATATGGACGCGGATGTGTTTGTGATACATCACAATAAAATTTTGTTGTACCAAATGGTATGGACATTTCTTTCAGTTGTAAGGATGTTTTTTGTTGTACAACTGGAAGTGTTTCATCTGTTTTCTGCTCTTGTGCGATTAATTCCATACTTAAAGAACTGGAATTTAAAGAGGCTATTGTAGATCGAGATAATGCGTCTGCTACAATGTTCTCTTGTCCCTTAATATATCGGATGTCTGTGGAGAACTGGGCGATATAATCGAGATGTCTGATTTCTCGTGGACCATATTTATCTACATGTGTATGTAGTGCATATTTTAATGGTTTGTGATCTGTATAAATGCAAAAATTTCTTCCTTCCAGCAAATGTTTAAAATGTTTAATTGCAAGGTAAATTGCTAGAAGCTCCCTTGAAAAGGTGCTGTATTTCGTCTGTGTCTTGCTTAGCTTAGCAGAAAAAAATGATATAGGAGTCATTGTGTTGTTAGTAAGTTGGTGTATGACTGCTCCTACAGCTATTTCAGATGCATCTGTTGTAAGCGTGAGTTTTGTGTCCTCGCTGTCCGTTACGTAGTTTAGTTTTGTAAAGTTGGCCAAAGCAGTTTTAGCTTGTTTGAAGGCTTCTAAGCTAGGCCCTTCTAACTTTAACTGTTGGTTCTTTGTTTTGTTTTGTGACAAATCTGTTAACGGTGCAAGTAATGTAGAACAGTTAGGTAAAAATCGTCTGTAATAGTTAATTACGCCTATGAATCTGCGTACTTGTCTGACTGATGTTGGTTGCGGGAAATTTGAAATTGCACTTACTTTCTCGTCCTTGTCAATTAAGTGTCCGAGGAAATTAACCTTTGGTTGGCTGAAAATGCATTTCTCAGTATTTATTTTCAGACCATAATGTGATATTCTTTCAAATGTTTGCTCTAAGTGCTGTCTGTGCTCGTCGAGGTTTCTGCTGGCGATTAAAACGTCATCCACATATGCAAATATAAATGGCAGACCTCTAAAAACTTCGTCTATTAACCTTTGGAAGGTTTGACAGGCGTTCCTAAGCCCAAAAGGCATCCTTACGAACTCGTAAAGGCCAAATGGTGTGGTCAGTGCAGTTTTATGAATGTCTTCTTCTACCACTAGAACTTGGTAGTACGCCTTTACGAGATCCAATTTGGAAAATATGGTGGCGCCTTGCAGACCGATGGCGAAATCGTGGATATGTGGAATAGAGTATCTATCCGGGACCGTTTTAGCATTTAATCTTCTAAAATCGCCACAAGGACGCCATGTTGTAGCGCCAGACTTTTGCACCATGTGTAGCGGTGAAGATCAAGCACTTTTCGAGGGTCGGATGATCCCTTGCTGTAATAAATGTTGAAACTGGTTTTTCGCAATCTTATATTTGTCCGGTTTCAATCGTCTGGGGTGGCATAGACAGGTTGTCCAGTTGTCTTGATGTGGTGCTTGGCATTATGTTTTATGGTGTCTGTGTTTTTAAATGGCTGGGAGAGTTGTGGATATTTTTTTAGTAGCTGACGGATGTACTGGTCCTCGGGTAAGGCAGAACTGATTCCAGTAGACTGATATTTCGAGGTGATTCCTCTTACTGAAATCTTGGTTTGATTATCCACTAGTGTGCGATTAGTCATGTCGACAGACAGGTTGAATCTGGCTAAAACATCTGCCCCCAATATAAGCGTTGTTACACTGGCTATGGTAAAATTCAAGAAAAAATTCCGTCACATGCCGAGATTGATATTGAGCGATTTCTCTCCGTAAGTTGGTATTTTGGTACCGTTAGCTGCTTGAAGATGATAAGACTGTGGCATAGTCTCCTGATTTTGTGTTGGTGGTATCACGCTTATTTCAGCTCCGGTGTCTATTAAAAAGTTATATCCATTAATTTTGTCACGGATATAAAACAGACGACCTTTTGTTAAAAATCCAGCAACAGCCGTCGTCTCTACTGGCTGGAATTTTCGTTTCCCGCATTCGCGTTGTTGAAAGAACAAGGACGTATACAGCGTCTCGCCTCAGGACCAAACTTTTTGTGGTAGTAACAAATTTCATCTTTTCTATTGCGGTTGTCAGTCCGGCCTCTGCTGAAACTTCGCTTTCTGTAGCCTGGACATTTATCGCGGCGGTACTGTCGGTCTTTTTGGAGTAAGCCTTGTAATTGTATAGACAACCTTTCTACAGTAGACTTGAGGTCGTTAAATTCTCTGTCTCTTTGTTGGGCTGGTTGTGGTTGGATAGAGTTTACCCTGCGTCTTCGAAAACTTTCATGGATCCGATCTGAAATGTCTGCGAGTTTTTCTGTCTGCGTTTCCTCCGTCATGGGTGCGAGTATTTGTGTTGTTGTAGTGGGTAACTTGTCCAGCCATAAGCTCCGCATAATTTTCTCAGACATTTTGTTGTAACCCAGTAAGGTTCGCATGTGCCTCAATAACTGCAATGGAGTGCGATCTCCTAATTCAACCTGAGTGAAAAGGTTGCGTAGCATGGCTTCGTTCGAGACACCGGTCCGTTTTAAAATTGCTTCCTAGAGCCTATCGTACGGGTTGTCATCCGGGACATTTTTCAGTAAATCCATTACTTCCTCGACGATGTCCGCTGGCAATTTTTCCACTAAGTAACAATACCGGGTTCTCTGGGAGGTGATTCGCTTCGCATCAAATAATGCCTGGATTTGAACGAACCATGACTTAGTGTTAGTCGTGTTGAAAGCCGGGATATTCAACGATAGTGTGGCGAGAGGGGTTTCCGAAGATTGTGATTCCATTATGTCCTTCCTCTTCGTTTTGTTTGTTTTTTTAAATGTAGTGTCTCACGTCGGTCACCAATTTGTAGAGGGAGCAAAGAAGTCCTTCAAACAAATAATAAAAAGAAAATACACTACAAATAAAGTAAAATAAACTTTTGTTTATTTTCGTAAAAAAATATATAAGAATTATTTTTTGTACACAACGGAATTGTCCGTAAAGCCGTGATGTCAGCTTGTCGCTGTACTCCCTCTGGTCTGATGAGAGTTTCTATCTTCCTTATATCTGAATGATGAGGCTCCGGGGAGATTAAGAAATGGGTTTCTTATGTCGAGCCCTGATTGGTCAATAAATCATATTTTTGATCACGTGGTGTGCTTTCCACTACGTCCGCACTTTTGGGTGCGCCGTCCTTGTTTTTGACCCCACAGGGTATGGTAAGGAGAGAGTTCCCGCGCAATTGTATTTTTTGAGATACACGTGGTGTTAATTAATTTTTATTGTGTGTATGTGTGTGTGGAAAGTAAAATAAGAAACAGCACAAACTCATGCTGAATTTTGTTTGTAAGATGAGAAGGCCCGAAGTAAAAGAAACAGACAGTTTCGACTGTGACGCGGGCAGAGAGGAGTTGTCAAAATCTGCATCATTATGTGGCCTCAGGGCTGCCCACCGGAGGTGACTGCAGGGACACCTTTCCATGCGCGACATGGCACTACAAACACCACGGTATTATACAACTGTTGATCAGAGCGGCCGCTCAAGACGCTACGCAAGAGTTAGGGCTCCTAACTACCAATCGGAAACAGCAAACAGAAACTGTCAACCGTGTACCCTCAGAATGAAGAGGTGATGCCACAGACTGCACACATCACGGGAGAAACAGAGCTGCACTAATACAGAGGCTGGAGAGAGAAAGAGTACCGGGAACCCCTTCCTAGACAAGAAACAAGTTTTTTTTAAACTCTTGATTAAGATGACTTTTTTCCTACTTGGTAAGCTATTTATAAATCTTCACTAATCTAGTCCAATAGAAAGAACCCAATACATGTCAGCAAACTAAAATTTCTCCAAAACAGTGAGTCTCAAATTACAAAGTTCTGAAGATTGTTAATGGACTGGAAGAATATTTGTTATCAAAATCAAATTTATTTTTTCTTGATAATTCAAACAAAATTAAAAAAATAGAAAAATCTTCCCTCTTCTCAAACCAGTAAGGGTTTGGCATGCCGGCCTTCTTCGCAAGCTCCAGGGTTATGGCATTACGGGTCGATTATATAACCTAATACGATAATTCCTGTCAAACCGTAAATTGAAGGTCGTTTTCAATGGATTCTCCTCCAGTTCCTATCCCACGATTAGCAGCCACAATCTCAACAATATAAGATATGCAGATGACACAGTGTTGATAGCAGACATAGAAAGGAAACTACAATCTTACCGAAGATAATGAAAGAAAGCAAAAAGAAAGGACTAAACATCAATTGCAAGAAAAAGAATTCATGGTTGTTGGCAGAAGAAACAGCCCAACATGCAAATTACAAATTGGAGGTATAAAACCAAGCAAGTATAACAATTTAAGTATCTGTAAGTGTTTTAACAGAGGATGGTAAATGCAACACTGAAATTTGAAGGTACATTGGCTTG
This sequence comes from Acanthosepion lycidas, assembly GCA_963932145.1. Classification (NCBI taxonomy): domain Eukaryota; kingdom Metazoa; phylum Mollusca; class Cephalopoda; order Sepiida; family Sepiidae; genus Acanthosepion; species Acanthosepion lycidas. The sequence continues at coordinate 58,049,717 of OZ010615.1, forward strand.
TGAAGGTTACAGAAAATTTAGAGCAAGATCAGATAGGAGTGATAGAAGAAAGGATGAGGGTAGTGGATAGATCAAGGCAACTGGAGATGTCACTTGAATAGCTGGAGATTATAGCTCACAGGGAAACAGGAAAAGGGAAGGGAGTTCCACAGGCGAGAGGTGCGAGACATAAAGCTATTAGAGTAGAAGAGACGGCTACATTTAGGAGTTTCGACAGTGAAGGGGCGAGAGCGGGATGCCAGCCTCGTAAGGCGCTAATACGATACGTTTAATAGATTTGTATTTGCTTCAATCTTATGACCCTGTGACTTTTCCCGTTCACAAAAATATGAACGTCAAGATGAAAATAACGTTGTGTTGTCGACAAAATTCTCACCAACTTCCTTCAATCGAAAAGGTTAATACGAAAGCGATATCGAAAAAAAAAAGATGCATTTGTATCTAGCAGTGATGGCGGCGGCATTCATGTATTTTTGTTGTTGTTGTTCAATTCTGTTGTATCTGTGATGATGACGGCAGATAGAAAAAAGTGTGCCGTTTAAAAATAGGAAAATATACTGAAATTTGTTTCAGCTGGCGAAGTAACAATCAGTCCTCTACGCCCTGAAGAGTTACAGTGCTCGAAAGCAACGTCGGACAATCATTGCTACGACTTGACTATTGATGGGCCTTTCTTGTAAACATGATGGCCGGTTTATTTTTATTCATTTTTTTTTCTAATGCTTGTTGACATTTCTGTCACAGAACAGCTGATCAGAAGACAAGAGGCACCAGCCGGACATTCTGATGTCTACCGAATCGTGTAGATACATTGCTGGTTAATGCGATTTGGTACAGGTGTTGAGAATGGTCTAATCCGAATTTAATGAAATCGTTAATCAGCAGATGTGGGCTAGAAAGGGTCAGCGAGTGCAAAGAGTCACTGAGTACAAAAAAATAAAGATTTCTCCCCATTCATGATTGAATCTTCAATTGAGGAAAAGGTAAGGGAAAAGACGAGAAGGAAAGAAAGGTTAAGAAAGAGGAAAAAGAGAAAGAGAAAAAGGTTAAGATAGAAGGAAAAGAGAAAGGAGAGATATGTTAAGAAAGAGGAAAAAGAGAAAGGAAGAAAGGTTAAGAGAGAAGGAAAAGAGAAAGAAAGAAAGGTTAAAAGAGAAGGAAAAGAGAAAGAAAGAAAGGTTAAGAGAGAAAGAAAAAGAGAAAGAAAGAAAGGTTAAGAGAGAAAGAAAAAGAGAAGGAGAGAAAGGTTAAGAGAGATGGAAAAAAGAAAGGAAGAAAGGTTAAGAGAGACGGAAAAAGTAGGAAAGAAAGGTAGAAAGGGGAAAGAGAAGGAAAGAAAGTTTAAGAGAGGGAATGAAAAGGAAAGAAAGGTTAAGGGTCAGAAAAGAGAAGGAAAGAAAGGTTAAGAGAGAGAAAAGAGAAGGAATGAAAGGTTCGAGAAAGGAAAAAAGATGAAAAGAAAGGTTAAGAGGGAGGGAAAAGAGAAGAAAAGGAAGTTTAAGAGAGAAGGAAAAGAAAGGAACGAAGAATATGAAAAAGACAGAAGAAAGCAGTAGAAAGAAAAAAGAAAAGCGAAAAACGAAACAATGACAAAGTGGAAATTTGATGGAGAAAGAAAAAATGAATGAAAATAAGTAAAAGTTATAAATGGGAAGTAGAACAATATGAAAAGAAAGAAAGGAAGAAAGAAGAGAATAATAGAGAAAAAAAAAGAAAGAATAGAGAAAAAGAAAGAAAGGAGAAAAAGAAAGAACAAAACGAACGTAAGAAAGAAAGGACAAAAGCAGTGCATAAAGTGAATAAAAGAAAAAGAGAAATTAATAATATTAAAAAAAAAAAGAAAGGAAAATGAAGGAAGGAAGGAAGTGAAATGAGGGAAAAGAAAGGAAAGAATGAAAAAATATAAATTCAAAAAGGAATAAAATCTCCTTTTTTTTTTTTTGCTATAAAAAGAAAGAAAAGAAAAATAATAAAAAAGAAAGATGAAGACAACAGGAAGAGGAAAGTGAGTTAAGTTTTGGTACACACACCCACACCAAAACACACACAAAATACAAAGACGAGGAAAACTGAATGGAAAAAAATCTCTCTCTCTCTCTCTCTCTCTTTCTCTCTTCTTTTCCTTCAAATCATTTTTTTGTCTTCAATGATTGACAGTTCGGTCAAACACAGGCGCGGAAAAATAAGACCGGATTTATCAAAATAGCTTCATTATTTTAAGCTTTCTACATCTATTTCAATTTCATACATAGCCTCTCACACACACACACACACACACACACACACACACACACACACACACATATATATATATATATATAGAGAGAGAGAGATTTTCAGATTTTACACAGTAATTCATTCAAAATAAGATGCGATTTTAGACAACAGATAAACACAAACGTTTCTCTTCAATCTATCCACATTATTAATAGATGATGAGTAGATATGAACATAGAGATAGATAGATAGATAGATAGATCGATGAACAGACTGAGATATATAGATAGAAGACTATATATATATATATATATATATATATATATATATATATATGTATGTATATATATATGTGTGTATGTATGTATGTATGTATATATATATATATATATATATATAGAGAGAGAGAGAGAGAAACTGACAAACAGATAGATAGATAGATAGACTATATATATATATATATATATATATATAGAGAGAGAGAGAGAGAGAGAGAGAGAGAGAAACTGACAGATAGATAGATAGATAGATAGATAGATAGATAGATAGATAGACTATATATATATATATATATATATATATATATATATATATATAGAGAGAGAGAGAGAGAGAGAGAGAGAGAGAGAAACTAACAAACACATAGATAGATAGATAGATAGATAGATAGATAGATAGATAGATAGATAGATAGATAGATAGATAGGCAGGCAGGCAGGCAGGCAGGCAGGCAGGCGTTCTCAGCAAAAACACGTCGCCCGCCACCAGCCAGACATGTTGTACACAGGTGTACACTTCAGACAATCAATGCCCTTTCGCACTCGAATAACCTCGACAACAGGATGACCCAGCAATGGACAGCAGCATGTTCTTCTTGCATCATCTTTCCCCGACTACACACACCCCGGATGATTGTTGTTGCCGATCGTGCTCGTCTAGGCTGAATGTGTTGCTAACGAGATGTTCTGAGGCCGGGCCAGGGTTCAGTCGGTACAAACCGCCACCTTGGCACGAGACGGCGGTGGAGCTCTCTTCAAATACGCCATCACTCGCTGGATTTGAGATGAGCCATCATTGACTGAATTCTTTGCGCTTTTTTTTTTTTTCTTTTATATTTATTTCTTCACTCTTCTGTCGTTTGTTTCTCTTCGCCTATTCTTACAGATTTTTATTCTGTTTTTTCGTTTCGTTTCTTTTATCACTTGCTGATTTTTATTTTGTACATTTTTTTTCCTCCGCAATTTGTAAAAATAACACAATTAGAAACGTGCGCGAAAACAACGCTTTAATATCAAGGGGAAAAGCGTAGAACTTTATTTTCGAAAAGAACTCAATGTCGCACCTCATCATTTTGTTACAATCAGACGACAATCTGCGAGCATTGAGCAATACGGATATTTTTATCAATTTCGTTATGATTCTGAAAATAAATTATTATACTTCTTCTTCTTCTTCTTCTTCTTCTTCTTATTATTATTATTATTATTATTATTATTAATTATTAATAATGATAATAATAATAATTATTATTATTATTATTATTATTATTGATCCTAGTCGGTTATCTGTCGCCTCTTTAAAATGCGTTTCTGGTGGGTTATCTGTGGGCACTGGTTATTTTTTACAAAGTAAGATATGGTATTTAAAATGTTTTAATTGTTTGTTTTTTTTAATTAATTTTTTTCTTTCTTTTTTAGACTGCTGAAATAATAATTATTATTATTATTATTATTATTATTATTATTATTATTATTATTATTATTATTATAATAATAATAATAATAATAATAATAATAATAATAATAATAATAATAATAATAATAATGTATAACAAATTGAATTGCGAATAATAGACAAAAATTTATAGCGGCATATTCATGTCCATTTATTACTAACCTATTGAAAGACATTTGTTCTCGTTGAATTAAAGACATTAGTGGATATGTAATATTAATGCTAGGAATAAGAATAAAATTCTTTTTCTACACAGCAATGAAGGGAGATAAACCAAACGAAGGCGTGTAAAAAGAAAAGAAAATGGCGTCGTTGTGAAAAATAAGAAATTGCAAAATGAATGCCGCAAGCTGACTGTAAAGCAATAGAAAAACAGACATGATAGAGTAGGAACAATAATACATTGGGAAGGAGGCAAATGAATTGTGTTCAACCATGTAAAGAAATTGTTTCAACAAAACCAGAGGTTATTCTTAAAAAGCAAAAGTCATGTTGCTCGGTCAGCTGCTATGAAAGTTGCTTCACTGAGTTGAGTTTTCTCTACAGAATCTATCTTACATATTTATAAGCCTATCATTCATCCATGCATGGAATATTACTGCCGCCATAAAATCCAAAGAATCTGCAATGTTATCGGTCCTGGCATCTTGCCATCAGTCATTTTCTCATCGCCGTAAAGTTACCTCTCAGTGCCTTTTTTTAATAAATACTTTCATGGTAATTGTTCTGATGAGCTCTTCGCTATGGTGACTAGGCTCTTTGAATTTAAGCGCAGCACTAGACTAGCGACAAAGTTTCACCAATTTGCAGTAGAGCCGGTTAGATGTAACCGTAAATTCTATGCTAACAGTTTCTTTTCTCGCAATCTCTCTTCCGGCTCCATGCCTTCCAGCCAACTTTAATCTGCAAAAATTTTAATGCAATGTCAATAGTTATCTATGTCCTCCTGATTACTCTTATTTTATTCTCGCTCCTTGGCAATGTTCCTGTTTCTAACTCTCCCACACCAAGTAACCCCTTGTGTCTTAGTGGCTTTACTGACTTGTTTATAGTAAAATCGTTTAAAAATAAGTAGATTTTAAATTTAAACAAGAAGATCTGATAAGAAAAATAAAATCTGCCAGGTTCTCAAAATCATGATATTGAATAAGAATTATTTACTGAGATTATTCGAGCAATATTTAAGTTTGCCCGGAAAATTCGATAACGGAAGATTCCGTAATTTTGTCAAGGTAGGAAATTCGGTAACTGAAATGAAAGTCGATTGAAAATTGATTTTAAGGCCGTTCTGGAGCGGATATTTGGGGACTAAGGCCCCCCACCCCTACACACACACTATACTTTTGAAATTGAAATGAAGCTACAGTGTAACCCGGATATAAGAGATATTTTCTCTGGCCCCAAATTAGAGCCATACTTACCTAAACAAAATAGACCAAACCCGGATATAAGAGAATCCCGGATATAAGAGACTTATTCTCCGGTCCCGACGTCTCTCTTATATCCGGGTTACACTGTATATAGTTTTTGCTTCTTTAAAAAGAAATAACTATCTAAAACTTAATTCATATACTACTTTTTTTTTTGTTATTAAAATAATAATTTAAAAGGAAGATACAAAAACTTTAACTAAGATAAATCGATGTTATTTGCTCGAAAACAATAGAGTATAGTAATTAAATACTTGGAGGGGTCTTAACCCCCTCCCATACCCTACCCCTCCAGAAAGTATGGCACTGGTACTGTTGCAGTGTGGTTCTATCTGGACTGGAACCCATGTTTTAAATATTAACTAAAAAACATCATGGGTTCCAGTCTCCCACCCCCACCATACGTTTAAATAAGTATTATTTAAACGTATGGTGGGGGGGGAAGATAGGCTCCCTTCAGAAAATACAGACCTGGTATTTTTGTAGTAGAGTTTTATCTTGACCCCATTGTTAATAATAATTTTTAAAAATATTAGGGAAATGCATTAACCATTTCCCAGGGGTTCGTTGTTAGTCTGTTGGGTTTACATTCCAAGTTGCATTTAGTAGAAGTAATAGTAACTCTAATCTGTGCTGGATGGAAGTAGTAGTTTTAATTCCATGTTGGGAGTGTCTTAGAGAGACAACACACTCTTTCCCTTCTCAAATAGGGTAAAGTGCTTCAAAAGAGAAAATCTAAGGAAATTAGATTTATTTTCAGTTATTTTGATGATGCTCTTACAGAGCAAAATGTTAACACAATAAAAAAATAAATATCCAAGTGGTTTCCATGAATTCTATCTTATATATTCTCGCACACAAATATATTAGTTACCTGCACAGATTCTCTAAAAATGATCATACAAGGATGAAAATAATACCGCAAACTTAATAAAAACAAAGTTTTATCAACAAAATCTTTATGTTATTATTAAGAGGAAAAACAAAAGGATTTTTATTACTAATAATTTAATAATTTTTTTTATCCTTTTTAGAACGTCCAAAATATTGTTTTTCTGTCGACATCGGGTAATCATAAATTAGACAAAGAAAATTTAGCGTTTTTCGACAATGAAAAACATATTGATTTGGAAATTCTTGCAAAAAAGCAGGTAATTGTCGGAATTTTAATGAAACCTTCAGGACTAATTCACAAATGAAAGAAATTATTTTTTTTTAAATATTTCTTAGAAAATCTTGGTAAAAATATTTTTTTTACATTTGTTACCCCCACACATTTAATATGCAATTTCGAGAAATTCTTACCATGAGACCCGGGTTCAAATCTCACCATGGTCGATTTGATAGGAAGAAGACTTCCTGATGTCATCGGACTAGAGGAGTCGATCCCAGCGGGTGGTACCTTTGGAAAGTGCTTGAAAACCATACCGCGGTTTTGTGAATGAAATTTGGTAGACGTATGGTTGGACTAGCACGAAATCACAAGTCATCGTGCCCGAGGGATTGAGCGTGCTAGTCTTGTTCAAATTGTTGATCACGCTAGATAACACGCTCTGTCCCAGAAACTGTAACTAAGGTCTGCTCAGCATATTTGCAGTATAGACCACAGGTGGACTCTGTGGGTGTTGAATAAACACAAATGTGTCTGCGCAATCGTCTGCAACAGGGACTGGCTAACCGCCCTAGTAGACGGTTATCCTCAAATACGCGTGGCCATTTATACTACTTCTATACTGTAAGGACAAGTTCTAGGAGAATTTAAATCATCAAATAATGTTGCTCACACAGCACCCCTAGTTAAAGAAAATATTCTCTGAACCGTAAAATAAAACATGCAATAAAATTAAGACATTATTTAATTAGAAAAGTCATTAATTGGTTTTATGAGTAAAACATATTAAGGACATTATTGTCGTTACTCTCCTGGGCCCCTGCTGGAGAGAAGGCAAGGTTCTTCAGGACATGCGCAGTGCAAAAATAATTATCTTGTATAAAAACAAGAGCGACCGCAGTGACTGCAGTAAAAACCTATTAAGAGTGGTTTTAACGGGACTCAAAGTCCTTGCTGTTCGCATCAATCCAGAGTTCCACTGTGGATTCAGGGATAAAAGATCCACAATTGACATTGTTTTCTCTGTGTCAGCTCCAGGAGAAATGCCGTGAATAACTGATGTCACTATACAACGCCTTTATCGATCTCTCAAACGCGTTCGATTTTGTTAACAGGAAAAGTCCGTGTCAGATACTAATGAAACTTGATGTCCTCCTTGCTGAGCATCAGCGCACCCTTTCACGAGAACATGCAGGGTTTAGTCAGCTATGATGGTGAAAATTCAATGACTTTCACTATATAGAGTGGCGTAAAAAAGGGACGCGTTTTAACATCAACTTTGTTTGCTCTCGTCTTTTCCATGTTATTGAGATTTGCGTTCAGACAAGCCAAAGAAGGTGTATACTTACATACAAGAAGCAACGGTAAATTATTCATCTTGCTCCCCACTCGAGGGCAAAGATCAAGGTGCGTACAGTCCTCGTCAGGTAAATGCTGTTTGCTGATGACGCATCTCTGACCACACACAATCTCCAAAAGCTGGTTAGTCAGTTTAACCAAGCCTGTAAGGAATACGGCCTATTAATATAAAAAGAAACAATCGTCATCGCTCAAGATGTTTCTGTATTTCCATCAATCAGCACCGATGACACCGTGCTTGAAGTCACAGACTTGGACTCTACCATCACTAACAAACTATCTAAAGGTATTCCAGGTAGTAAATATTTATTCATATGTATGTATGTATGTATTTATACACACATACACACATGGTCGAGTGGTTAGAACGTTCCCTTTCTGACCATGAGACCCGGATTCGAATGTTGTCATGGCCGATTTGTTGGGAAGGTGACTTCTTGATGATAACATGAGAGGCTTGATGCCAGCGCGCGGAAAGTGTCTGAAACCATACCATGGGTTGACCCAAGCCTTGTGAGTTAAACTGGATAGATGTAATGCCATGTAAATGGTTGTGCTAGCACGAAGTAACAAGTCATCGTGACCGAGAGTTTGAGTGTGCTGGCCTTGTTCAGAATGTTTATCACGCAAGATAACACGCTCTCTCCCACGAACTGTAACTAAGACCTGCACAGCATAGTTGCAGTATAAACCACAGGTTGGCTCTGTGAATATTGAACAAACACAAGTGTGCCTGGGTGGGCGTCTACAACAGGTATTAGCTGGCCGCCCTAGTAGATAGGCATCCTGGGATATCAATAGTCAGCCATCATCCAAATGTAGTAGCCACCTGCTTAACAATGTAGGCGAAGGAATGTATGTATGTTTATAAATGTAACAGCGAGATGTTTAAAATGTGGGTTTGGTTTGTTTTGTTTTACGGTATATCAACCTCAATGGGCTATTTAATGCCGACAAGATTTTACAATAGATTTGTATGAATAGAATATGTATTCTTTGTAAGGAAACAGTTTGTAGATCCGGTTCCGTTAATATACTTTTGTAAAGACGGTTTTTTTTTTATCGAGAGTCTGTTTTCATTAATGTTTTCTTTTCAAATACATGGTTTGTAGAGAAATTGATGTTTACATTCTCATTTGGTTTATGATTTTTTGTAGAGTCCGAATGTTTTGAGAAATTATATTCTATCATCTACTTTTACTTTCTCGAACAACACATACATATTTTTTATATAGCAGTATGTTTGTATTGTGAGAGCAATATGTGGACACTCGGTTAATATGTTTAATAGTATATGCTAGTTTACATGCTTTGCATACTGGTTGATCTTCTATGTTTAGTAAGTACAAATGGCTTATTCTCGTATGACCAATACGTACCAGTACCATTGCTTCCTTACGATATTTTCTGGGAGCTGATTTCCATTCTCCTAGTTTGAGTTGAATTGCAAAGACTTTATTGCGTAGGTTATCATCCCAGTACCGTTGCCATTCCTTTTGAACCTCCTAAAAATCTGTGTCTGAGATTTTGGCCCTTGTATCCACATTCACATCTAAAGCCAATTTGGCTACTAGGTCTGTTTCATTACATTTAACACTTTATGCTTGTTAATAATAGAGCTTATTTTGCATAATATTTTCATAATAAGTCGGTTGTTGGATTTTTTCCTTCAAAGTTAATAGAACAAATAATGAGTCCGAAATTTTTTAAAGGTTTATCCTTTGTTCTTCGTTTAGGATTGGGTTTCCGCTTTCTTCTAAATTCTATTTCAACCCTATACTTCATACGCGTCTCTGCTTGAACTCTTTTTTCTGTCACTATTTATTTAATAGTAGTAGATATGCTTTCCTATCGTCTGGCCCAAACTTCTCTCCGGTCTTTTGAACCGTAGTAGAAGTTTATCCCTTGTTTCCTGGTTAGGGTTGGGCTTCCGCTTTCTTCTAAAGTTTACTTCAACTCTATACTCCTCCCGTCTCCACCTGAACTCGACTAATTAAATGTTGACATCTTTAAATATAGAATTAACTGTTATCTTTCTTGCAGGGTCAAAAGAACTTCACTCTTTGCCCTTTATTACGCTAATACAACTCCACACAGTAACCCTCTACCTTGGGTGGCTCTCAGCCCTTACTTATATTGGATGAATAAAAAAATAAAATATCGCCTTCTTAAAATTCATTCCATTTCCAAACATCCTTCAATAGAATTTCAAGATGGCGATATTTTATATTTTTGTGTTTATGTAACTTGGAAGAGAGAAAATACATTAGTATGCATGGAAAAGTAGGAAGACATTGAAAGTTAGGAATTATGGGAGTGGTATACGCGCGAGCGCGCATGTACGTGGTTTGGTTTGATTGATTTTGTTTAGCGGCATATCAATACCTCTATGGATTATTCAATGCTGAAATCTAAATATTTCGAATCCAATTTTATGGTTTCAACTAAATACACTTTGGACGTAATTATATGCCTTCAAATAAATATATTTTGAACGCAATTGTATACTTCAACTAAATATATTTTTAACGCAGTTGTATACCTTCAACCAAGAAATATTTTAAACGCAATTGTATGTTTTTAACTAAATATATTTTGAGCACAATTGAATGTCTTCAACAACATATAAAATGTATTGCTGGTCATTTTGATTTAAAATTGTATTGTTGGTAATTTCACTACAAATATTTATTGTTGGTAATTTTTATATAAAAATGTATTGCTGGTATTTTTACTATAAAAATGTATTTTTATATTTTCATAGTGTTTTGTTTTTGTTTGGCGGTTCAGTATTTGCCTATAGATGTGACCCTAACAGGTACTACCACCCCGGGTCAAGGTGGACGTGGGAACCACAACAATTAAGAAGTGGTTCCATGTACCTCAAAACCTTCAATCTCTTGATCAGAGGTTTTGCTGCAGATGTAATTTGTCGTCATACCCAGGCCAAGTTTGTGTAAGGGGTCAGTTACTAAAGGTAAAGATATCCCCATTTCCGGGAGCAAGATCCCGGTGATGTCACCCAGCATGCTTAAAGGGAAAAAGAGAAAAGGGGGTGAAGTGTCCCATTTTTAGAGGCGCTTGTCCGCCCCCCTCTTGTCGAAACAAGCGAAGTTATGCTGGATTAATCCACAACTGTAATAACTCGATTGAACAGAGAATAAAAATGCACTCTTAATATCAATGGTGTATGACAAGAAGGCCATAAAATTCTTCTTTCATCTTATGTTTGAGGCGATCAGTTTGAATTAAACTGAATGCGCCTGCATGTGTATATGTGTATGCCCTCGTCATGGAGAAAAAAGAGGGAGCTATTAGGCATGTCCTAATTTTTTTAATAATACAAAAATATCAGTTTCCACTCCTTATTCTCTAGCATGGTTATAAAAAGAAAAGCTTCCTATGATATTTAGATTCGGACTAATATCTTCATCTTTATTATTATTATCACAAAGCATTTCCAGTAACATCTGAGGCAAGGCAAGGCTGCAATTTTTCTCTGTTCGTGATCTACATGGATCAGATTACGAAGGAGGCCAATCCAGATCTTGGGGCACTCAACGAACTCATGTTCGCCGACGACCAGGCAATGATGAACAACGACAGAATCCAGCTGCAGGAACACACTGACCAACTCAACTCAAGCTGCGAGAAATACGACATGAAGATCAGCGTCAGTAAGACTAAGATCATGACCGTCAGCAAGAGACCAGAAAAACTGAACATTAACATCAATGGGACCCAACTAAAACAAACCAATGAATTGAAATATCTGGGCAGCATATTTACTGAAAACGGCAAACTAGACAGAGAAATCGATACCAGATGTCAAAAAGCCAACGCAGTCAGTTACCAACTTGCTCCTCTTCTAAAACATCCTAGCATTTCCATGAGTCCCAAGGTAAATCTCATCAACGTCATTTTTCTACCAATGCTGACATACCTGTGCCAGACATGGCCCCTAACAAAATCCCTTGAGAGGAAACTGATCACGTGTGAGATGAAATGCCTGAGGAAAGCAATGAACAAGACCAAGCGAGACAAGATCAGGAATGAGGCAATGGTAGGAGCAATACTAATCATACATCGAACGAAAGTGGTTCGGACATCTCACTCGTATGCCTATCAACCAACCAGCCCTACGAGCATACACCCTCAGGTACTCTGGTGGAGAGCGAGAGGCAGACCAATAAGACACTGGAGCGACTCAGTGGCGAACACTCTCAGAGCCCACAAGATATCTCTCCTCCAGGCCACTCGCCTTGCTGACAGACGACTGTCTCTCTCCGCTACGCCTAACAGCACAAGCGGAAGGAAAAACTAAACTAAGCTAAACTATCACAAAGCATTAATCCACTAAACTATTTTCCTGAAGGACAAACCCGAACGTAGGATCTTAGAGACTTAAACGTAATTTTGCTCTTGCTTGCCTGCTGCTGAATCCTTCCTGCATTTTTATTTATTTATTAATATTTCTTATATGGGATTTATTTCTATGCTAGGCCTACTGTGGAGGTTGCCATGGCCTAGCATATACACTGATTGCTTCAAACGTCTGATTCTACATTCTGTACTGTTTAGTTTTTTTTAATTCATTCCACCTCTAAGGATACAGAAGGCGTTTATCTCCCTTTGGTAGAGATAAGTCACGTGGGTCACATGACAACTGCTTAATGACGTCACTTCATACAGGGACCATAGCGGCAGTCAAAAGTTCGTTCGTTTACAGCAGCTTCCACGTGAGGTTGCTTTCTTTTAGCCTGAGCCAAGGACCCAGGCTGAGACGAAATCTGCCTCCCCTAGCGGCTTACAAGTGCATGGTGCCGCTTCCCTTTGGGAATATTTATTTTGCAGGTGCCGAATGAAACTCCAATTCGCAGTCCTCAATTTTGGAAAATCCAAGATTCGCTGTTTCCCGTTCGTGGAATATGCCCTTGCCTGGGACATAGATGAATCCAGTCCGTTTGAATCTGGTCCTAAACCTGGCTTCGCCAGGTGCAGAAGTATCTCCATATTATATGTAATACCCTTCCGTTTTGTTTCTCTTTACACTCTGCTTTACCATGTGGTATATTTCTGTCTGCTTGAAAGATATATATATATATATATATATATATATATATATATATATATATATATGTCTACATAGTATTGTGCATGTCTTCATGATATAAAAGTTTCTCTGAGAAGAAAGCATGATTGTCATTCTTTTTTCTTTCAGCTATTCCGTTCCATCCATGAAATATCAGTGTTATTATATCAGGGATATAATAATGTTTCATAACGGGAAAATACAAACGGGAGAATAATATTTCTACCATAGCCCTCTCTCGTTACACACAGATCGTGACCACATTTTTCCCTTAAAACATATGGCATGGTAATCCTGAGTTCCGAGCAGTGTAGACTGAGACACATTGGAAACAGGCGAGCAATAACTGAGCAGTGTAAAAGAGAACAAGACTAGATATCCCTAGACATGGTCATCCGGACTAAAGGAATCTGCCTCCGTTGATTAAGTAAAGTGTTCAATTCGAAATATCTGGAAGGTTATTCGAATTGACATAGACTTGAAGAAGGCCGGTAACAGCCGAAACGTTGGGATGAGGAAATTAGTCCGAAAGTTAATAATAATAACTACTCATCGCAGAAATTTAAATATTCTGTCTCAGCAAGATTGACGGGTATTTTATCGTCTGTTTTCCGGTAAAAAATACTTTGATTTGGAAATTCTTGCAAAAATCAAATAATTGTCGGATTTTAATGAAACGTTCAGGACTTATTCACAAATGAATTAAATTATTTTTGAATTTTTGTTTTTTTAAATCTTGGTAAAACAAATTTTTTTGTTTTTTTTTTACATCTGTTACCATCACTTACTTAATTTTATGAAATTTCAAGAAATTAAAATTTCAGCCTCTTAATATTTATATTAGTTAAAAGCAGGACTCCTTGAAGAATTTTAGTAATCATTTTGTTTTTGTCGAGCAGGAACAGCATTTACCGAAAATCTGCTCTGAATCGTAAAATAAAAAAATGCACTAAAACTATGACATTATTTAATTTGGAAGGTTTTTTTTAAGCAATTCACCCCAACCAAGGCTATAGTGACACTAATACGCAAGGGGCTACAGAGAATGTAAGGGAAAGGTCTGGTTATTAGGGGTGGGGAAACAATAAAAAGAAGAACGGGGATCAAGCAACAGAAGATGTTGATTGACATTACATTTAAATTTCTGAAGATTATAATTATCAGGGAAGCAAGTAAGAGGAAGGAAGTTCTACTATCGAGAAGTGCGAGAGAAGAAGCTGTTGGAGTAGAAAAGGTGGTTACATTTAACTGTTTCCACAGTAAAAGAGTGGGAGCGAGATGCCAACCTAGTAGCACGCTTAAATTCATACAGTCGGAGCACAAGTGAAAATAGCTGGTCAGAGCAAATGCCATGAAAATATTTATAGAAAAGACAGAGGGAAGCCACATTACGTCGGTGAGAAAGTGATTTGAGTCGAAACCCCAAGTCAGAACCAACCGCATTGCATATCCGTCTTTGGATTTTGTCGAGGACCTCGAGATGAACAGCGGGGGTACCACATGATATATGGCAACAGTATTCAATGCAAGGACGAATGGTAGTTTTGTAAATGTGAAGGATGGACTAAGACGAGAAAAATCCTCTGGCGCGACACAGAGAACCAACTTTCCTTGCAGTAGATGCAGCAATTGATTCAATGTAGTTGTTCTACCACAGGTCAATGGAGAACGTGAGACCATGAAGGCGCAGTGAGGCGCTCTCGTGAAGTCGAGCATCAACCACAATGATAGGTTGTGGGGCAGGGATGTTTTTCTATGGTGAGTAAATGACAGCAGTATCGTTTTAGATAAATTAAAACCCACAGGCCATTTTCCTGCCCCAGTCAATCACAGATTGGAGGTCGCGTTCGAGATCAACGGCCAGGTTAATTTAGTCAGCAATGCCGGATTTAATACTGAGACAAGAAGAGTAAATGGTAGTGATTTTTTAATTGCTTTTATAAATAAGATATATTAAGGACACTATTGATTGTCATAAGAAAAAAAAATTTCGATAATTAATGAATTTTCTTTTCATTTTTAAAAAAAAAAAATTAATTAGAAGTCTTTAAGTTTTAAGTCTTTTAAAATTATGTATTAATTAAAGTTTTTAAGTTGTAATGTAATAAAATTCGAGTTATGTCCCTTGTTTACAGATATTCATGAAATAGGAAAGTTGCCTCCCTTAACAGAATTTCATTCATGAAGTAAGATAACTGGCGACAAGTAAGCGAGGACGAAAGAACGTAAGACAACCAAGCGAATTTATATTCTGTCTTCTGTCAATTATTCTTATATTAAATAATGTCAAAAAATGAGATGACCGAAAATAAAATTTTTATAGCCCCGCATTAAATATGTAAGAAAAAAAAATTTGATGAAAAGTTATATGCTTAATTCGAAAATAACAAAGAAATTTTGATAAAATCTACCGTTTTGGAGTTATCGACAATAGAATTTCGGATTCATTCGCGTCGCGGCAGACATTACTAGCATTGTATGCATATATTTGCCGCGGAACAGTCTTGATTATTATGCATGCAATGAGTCCTCAGTTGCGCAGTAATTGAATCAAGTAAGAGCCGTAAAAAGGCCGTTAACAATGTAATCTTCCGCGCAAATCTAATCAGCTGCGAATGTATATAAACAACGCCAGTAATGGCTGCCGCGACGCAAATAAGTCCAAAATTTTATTGTCGATAACTCCAAAACGATAGATTTTATCAAAATTTGTTTGTTATTTTCGAATTAAGCGTGTAAATTTACACCTAAATACAACTATTCGGCAAATTTTTATTACATATTTAGCGCTGGGCTTAAAAAGCAAATTACTCATTTGTATTTGGGGAAATAAATAATTTTGTTAATAAAATTATGAAATGTAAGCTTTTCTTACATCCCAATATATATATATATATATATATATATATATATATATATATACTTAGAAGGTTCTCGTTAGGATGCTTTTATCCAGTCATTGAAAAAAAAAAAATCAAAGATTTCATCCATAGACAATCATTTGTTTTTAGGAAACCTTAGGAAGCATTCTTAAAAACTAAAGATATTTTTTGCGGACAATGGATAAACGTCTCTTGCAAAGCGATTTTCTCACCGTATGAAATCCAAAATACAGCGTGGCAGAGGAGATCGAGTGGGACCGTGCTCATCAACACGATACCAGCGACCAATCAGTAACGCGTTAACGAGTGAAGAATCAGCTAAATGGTAACCACAGTGGCCAGAAGAACCTGCACAGGGTTACAGATCAACATCTCTTTTAAAAATACCATTACAAAATTAAACTGAAAAATCGACTGCAAGTTATTTACAACCTATTAAGCCAAGAATGTATTACTTCCCAAAATATTTTTCTTATGAATTTTCTAACAATGAATTGAACTTTCCCGTTTCCAATCAAAAAATCATTGCTCATGAAACGAACCAATATTTGAATGTTACCATATAGTGAAAAGGCTTATTCATCTTCAAACAATATCAATATTTCTAAGTGAAGTTTAGGTGTGAAACAAGGCCGAAAGTATTGGGCATCCATGGTGATTTGGGACAAGGTCGAAAATGAGGAGCACCCAGTGAGGATCGAACTCACTACTCAGTCGTAATTGATCTAACAAGACAACCTTGGTAACCATTACACTACGTCGAAATTCCCAAAGGTCATTTTCTAAGCATAGCTTAGATATGGCACAAGGTCAAAAGTATGAAACACCTAATGATGATTTTGTGAGACAAGTTTGCTAACAATTACACCGCGTCAAAGTGACCCATCACTGAATACAGAAGCATTGAATTGTAAATAAATTAAAACATTCAAAAAAAAAAAAAAATTGTTTCTGCTGAAGTAAATTTAAAATAACTCCCAACTAAAAACTCTTTTTTATTTGTAATGCTCTTCGAGAATAATTTAAAATAAAATATTTTGAAAACTGTCCTTTCTGTAACATTTAAACATTGGCATCTGTGTTTCCTTTAAGCTGTGTGTTATGCACACGTAAGACTTTTAAATATTAATGTTACATAGAAAGTTCCAATATTTTTTAAACATTGAACCAAGATTATATTTTTTGTGAATATATTTTTTTGCCTATTACGTTAAATATAAGAATGAAATAGTCCAAAATAAAATTGCTTCATCTGAAGGACGATATGAATTTTGAATTGTGTCCAGGTGAACGGTTAGTGGATGTTCAAATAAAACATTTCAGTCTTCGCCTATCTTGTGATGCCATAACACTCATACTATTACACTTTCTCTTTCTGATCTTTACATATTGACATATGGGACGATATGGTATATAAGTTCTACAGAGCAGACAAATGGTAGATATTTGAATGGCGAAATGGAAAAACCTATTTCCACTTAGCTGCATTAAGGAATAATTTAAGTATGACAGCCATTCTCAATTCAAGATTGACCCTTTAAATTCTAGGGGTTTTCTGCTTTGAAGTTAATGTTTACTTTTAGATAACTGGATTAGACTTTCCATCAGTCCAATGATGACGTTTCATACCTGAGTGTAGAGGCTCCCAAACTTTTTTTTCTCTGGGCCACATTTTCGAAATTAAAATTTGCTTGTGCCTCACCAAATTTTATGTGATAAAAAGTACATTTAAAAATAAAAAACAGAGGGGGTTAACAGGAGATAACCTCATATTCGAAGTCAGAACATTATCATTGATAACTCTCTTCCCCAATTTGCAGACCCTAGTTACTATATTCTTAATACTTGATATAATGCAAAAATATCACAATGATAAAATCGGTCAATAATTATTTACAATGGGATTCATGTATGCAATTACAAGTAATCCATAATTATATCTTAAATTCTGAAATCATATTTATTTTTGGCATATGAATTTTTTGAAAGTGTTTCTAAATCTTTGATTGTCTATCAATCTTACTGCTTCACCTGCTATCCTCTTCCACTGCGCCTATGAGGCGTGACACACTGTTTGGGAACCACTGCCTTTGTGTAATGGGTGACCTTACTGGCGACTCAGAATAAAATTGGTGTAAGGATGATAAAAGCCACATCTTCAAGGTAGTTTCAAAAGAAGTCAACATTACCACAAAGATTAGACGGACAATTAGGTTTGAGGATGGGAGGAGGGCGGTGGTAAAAACACTAATGTGTACAATTTGACATCTTACTAAATATATATCAAGTGTTTTTTATGTAACTTTTTTTCTATAACAGAACTATTTCTCTCATACTGTGGATGCCAGGTGACAGTACCCTTTTCTACGATAATGCTGAACTGCTTCAAGATGTTTATAAAAGGTGAGATGTGAAAAAAGAAAGAGCAGAGTATGACAATGAAAAATAAAATTTGGCAGCATGAGTCAAACTAGTTTAATAAAGTAAATACCAGGGTGGGCTGAAATCTTCTCAGGCTGACAATGAAGGAGTGATGCTAGAGCTGTGACACCTTGCATGCATTCATTTCAATTCTTATTAATAACTTATTAGGTTGGTGCAAAAATAATATCGTTTTTTTTTTTTACGTATTTTTTAACGTCAAAACCGATATTATTTTTGCACCAACCTAATATATCACTGTTCAAAGAAAACTTCAGTAGCAACTTGTCTTGAAAATGGACAAAATTTGGCATTGTGGTGTTATCAAACAACAAAATGCAAGAACTGCAGTGATTGGATGAAATTCAGGCTATCCTTGAGTTTATCAAATGTGTGTATATATATATATATATATATATATATATATATATATATATATATATATATATATATATATATTGAACAATAAAAAAATTAAAATCTTTAGACACACTGGGTTGTAGATTAATATTCTTTCGTTTTTTTTTTATTATTATTCCATTTAGATTCCTCGACTAGTTTCGACCAAAATGGCCATCATCAGGAGAAGAAATATTTCTGCTTGCTGGTAGCTGTGAACTACAGAAATGAATGTCTTGATGGAGAAAATGAACTTTTGTCTGTAGTTTTCATTTGTTTTTTTTATCTTTTCAACATGAATCTTTTAACATTCCTTGTGTTGGTCAAACAGTCTCTTTTAAGTTGTTATTTGAGATAAGAGCTGGATAGATACATGTTGCTCTGAATTCTCTGGTCAGTTTGACAGTTTTATTGGACTTGGCGAGGGTATGTGCCTCTGTTTAGTGTTTGTGTGTGTGTCATTTGGTTCTTAGGGAGTGAGTGAGTATGATATGTGTAAGCGTGTGTATTGCTGTGGGTGTGTGTTATCATTTGGCTCATTAGGGAGTGAGTGAATATGATGTGTGTGTGTATATTCGTGTGGGTGTGTGTATAAGTGTGAGGCCTCCACACCTCCGTAAGCATGTCTGTCTTGTGTGAGTGAGAAATGTGGGTAGGTTTTGATTTGTTGAGTTATATATTCGTACTACTATCTATATATTGTTAAATTTATGGTTTAGCCCGGCTGGATATTTTTTTAGACGTTGTATCCACTTATTTTCATGGGACTCTAAAATCTTTCTAATGTTATCTGCTCTGAACTTTTCTATTCTCTCAATTATAGTGAATTTGGCATGGGTTTCGAAATCATGTTTTTCCAGGCGGAAATGTTGTTCTACATGTAATAATTTTTCATGGGGAGTCAACTTAATTCGTTTACGATAATTATTAATTCTGTAGTGAAAGGGCCATTCAGATTTTCCTACATATTGTTTCTGGCATAGTGTGCATTCTAGGAGGTAAATTATGTTATGACTTCTACAGTTAGAATCGTGGTAGATTTTGAAAGTAGATTTAGTGATTGAGCTAGTGAATGAATTCGTGTTTTTAATATGGTTGCAACATAAACTTCTTTTGTTGTTGCATGGTTGGGAAAATCCTGTTGTTTTTGTTCTTAGTTTATTACGGATTACCTTGTCCCCTGAAATGTGGTTACTACCTATGATTTCTTTTAGGTTCTTAGGTCTACGATATGCAAGAAGGCCGGGTTCCTTAAACAGTTTTTTTTTAGGTCTGGTTTGAGATATAGTATTTCCCAGCGACGTTTGATTATTTGGGATAGTGGAGGCAGAGTAGGATTGAAAGTGGTTACTAGAGGGATGCGGCTAGATTTATTTTTAATCTTGTACATTAGGGTGTCTTCTCTAGGTGTGGAAATTGCTTTATTTATTTGTTCCCTGATTAGATGTTGTTTATACCCACGTGTTGTGAATTGATGCTCCAGATTTTCAATGTGTTTATTTAATTCTTCATTGTTGGAACATATCCTTCTGAGTCTAAGTGCTTGTGAATAGGGAAGGTTCTCTTTGAGGTGTTTAGGGTGGGAAGACTTAAAGTGTAGATAGTTGTGGGTGTCGGTGATTTTAGTGTGTAGTGTCGTTTGTAGTTTCCTGTTTTCATCTATGTAAATGCGGGTGTCTAAAAATGTTACTGATGTTGTGGATTTTTCATAGTCAAACTTAATTGAGTCGTGCACTGTTTAGGGTCATAAGGAATTGGGTAAGTTTGTCATCACTACCCGTGTATACAAAGAATATATCATCGATATATCTTGCATAGAATACGCAGTCGCTACCAATGATTAGATAGATATGGGTCTCCTCAAATTTTCCCATGAATATTGAAGCATATGCTGGAGCTGCAATGGTGCCCATGGCACAACCTCTTATTTGAAGGTAGTGTGCTCCATTGAAGTTGAAAGTATTCAATGTAAGGACATGCTCCATGAGTTTTATGATGACTTCTGTGGGGGGGGGTCTTGTTTTCTTCTTTTAGTAAGTGCTTCCTGAAGGGCGGTTAGCCCTTCGATGTTTTTAATGTTTGAATAGAGTGACCTAACGTCCATAGTCACTAGAGTAGCATTCTCTGGTACTGTTTGTATGTGATTAATTTTGTTCAGTAGATCTGTTGTGTCTCTGATGTAGGATTTTACTTCCTTAGCTAGCTGTTGTATGTAATGGTCTATGTATTTGAAAATTTTTGTTGTGTGGCAGTTGAACGATGAAATAACCGGCCTTCCTGGGTTGTTACTTTTGTGTATTTTAGGAAGGAGATAGAAACGAGCAGGTGTAATGTTTGTGGGTGTAAGTGCTGTGTATGTTTCCTTGTCAATTAGATTGTTGCGAAGCATTATGTTTAGTGAGCTAGTTAATTCTTTTTGGTATTCTGGAAGGGGATCTGTAGGTATGCTTTTATAGGTTTCTTTGTCGGCTAGCTGTTTGTTGGCCTCTTTAATGCATTCTTCGATTCCCCAGATCACTGTCGCACCCCCTTTGTCAGGCTGTGTTATGATTAGGTCATCTCTATGTCAGCGTATCGAGGGCTATACGTTCTTCTTCAGTAATATTGTCACGTGGCAGCTTACGTGCTGTTGTTTTCTTTATGTCATTTGCTACGGCTACTTCAAATGTCTGTATAGTAATGTCTGTGTTTTGTGGGGTGTAGGTAGTGTCCTTCTCTTTTAATGTCTCAAGTATATATATATATATATATACACATACACACACACACATGCATGCATACATACATACACACAAACACACATAGGGTGTGATATGTAAATTGTCAAGAGTTTATATTTTAATTTTGAGCATGCACATTGTTTTTGATTTTGTCAACTGCACAGTATAGTAGGATCAATTGGGTACCATCTGTGAGAAAAAGAGCACCATGATGCAATTCACACTGACAGAAATTTGTAAACAGAATGTTGTACTGCTTGGCACTTGTGCCAGAAGCTCCAATACAAACACTTCAGAGTGTTTGGGTGTCAATCTGAGGATAGTGCAGAGGATTCAGAAAGAGTTGGATGATATATCCAATCAACATTATGGTGTTTGGAGTAATCACTAGTGATGGTGACATTATGCCATCGTTCATCTTCCAATAGGGCCTCAGGCTCAAAACAGAAGCCTCCATCAAGTGCCTTGAGGAGATAGTGCAGCCCTGGCTCCAGAAGGTAGCTACTAGAGGGCCATATGTCTAGCAAACAGGACTCTGTACCATGCCACACAAGCAGGAGAACCCAGTCATGCCTGTCAGACAATTTCTGCAACAACATCACCCCAGACTACAACTCCCTTGATTATTTATGAGTGGGGCAGAGTGAAAGACCAATAAATTCCTTGTAGCACCAAAGATGAACTGAAGGCAAGGATTTTAGCAGCATTAACCAACTTAATCAAGGAAACCATCCAGAAGAGTTGCAGATTCCAGAGTCATCTGGAGCAAATGGCAATTTTATTGAATAAATTTACTCTTTAGTATTTCAAGATATTTTTGTGTAATTTTGTTAAAATGTGATGTCAGTGTTATTCTCATTTTTGCATAATTTAGACGACAATTTATCCATCGCATGCTGTATGTGTGTAAGTATTATATATATATGTGTGTGTGTGTGTGTGTGTGTATATATGTAGGTTCATCCTCAGGCCGGTAGATGTTGTTTAATACTGTTTCTTATAAACAGAGCATTTACTTAAATATTTGTATCTAGAAAAAAAATGTATAAAAATGAAAATGTGTTAAAATAATTGTCAGACTTTGTCCATTTCATAATGTGTGACATCATTTGTTTACATTTGGATGCGCTTTGAGCAGATATGAATGTACGCGAGAGATTCATGGAAGATTGAAGTTTAAAGGCAGTATATAAATGTGTGTGTGTGTGTGTGTGTGTATATATATATATATATATATATATAAGCAATTACATTTTTTTTTTAAGTGTATGTCAACATCGTTGATTATTTCTTCTTTATGTGCCGTATCCTCTAAGGACCTTGATGATCATGGCCCTCCACAATTTCTTGTCTTTGGTAGTTCTTAATAAATTTTATCTTTTTGTTATCTCTCCTAAACTATTCCTCCATCTATTCAAGGTCACTTAGTATTTTATGCATTGTTTTCCTGTCCTGTGACGATCAGATTTTCCAAACACCCCACTTCCTCATTATGTGCCCCAGAAATTTTAACTGTCTCTTCCTGATGTTACGCATAAGTTTCCTTTTTGTTTCCATTTTCTCTAAAACTTTGTTGTTGCTCACATGTTTGGTCCATGGTATCCTCAGCTTACAGTAATATTAATATCTTCCAGGCAAGATAATCCTAAGTCTTATTAAAGAAAAAGAACTTTTTTCTGTGAAACCCACCATTTTAATCAGGTGTGCCTTACCATTAGGCTACAAAGGTGCTTACCAGCAAAGCATGACTCAATTATCCATTTCAAGAAATGTTTATTGTGTTGGGACTTTTCAATGTATTTTTGAAGATCCAGCAACAACCTTTATGATATCTAAGGCAAATTTCTTTTACTTGTGTGTTGCCTTGATTTTATTTATTTATATATATTTCTCAAATGGATACTTTAACCAATTCTTTCCAACAGTTTGGTGATACTTATTTGATTTGGATGCATACCCTGTGACAAAGACAACTTGTCTAGAAGGAAAATTGATATAAATTCTCTCCTTGATGCTTAGAATATTGCTGCCACATATGGTCCATTGCCCCTGATATTTACCTTGAGCTTGCTGATAAAATCCAAAGACGAATCAGCAATAGTATTGGTCCTGATCTGGCGGTTCGGCTTCAGTCACTTTCCCCACTGCTGTAAGGTTGCCCTTCTGTTTTTTCCATAAATAATTTCACGGTAATTGTTTGGATGAGCTCTTTGCTATGTTACCTAGACTTTATGAATTTAAGCACATTACTAGACTGGCACTGAGATTTTATCAATCTACAGTTGAGCTGGCTAGATGTAGCCATAAGTTCTATAATAAGTTCCTTTTCTTGTACTTCTTGGTTGTGGAACTCCCTTTCCAGCCAACTTCAATCTGCAAAAATTTAAATGCAGTATCAATTGATATCTATTGCCCTTTTGATTACTCTTTTCACTCATTATTAATGTTTCTGTTCCTAATTCTTCTGTAACCCTGTGTCTTTACTGCCTTGCTTGGGGTGATACTGACTAAAAAAAAACAAAAAAAAAAACAAAAAAAAAAAAAACAAAAAAAAAAAAAAACAAAAAAAAAAAAAAACAAACAACAACACAGGTAGGTAGATGCATGTTAATGGTCATCTACTAGAACACTGTATGTTGGTATAGTAAATACATCAGTCTAGCTGAACATGTCTGCATAGCATAGCTTATTGGCCCTTTGATTAAATAAGCCTCCCACCTTTGGGAGGTGGTAAAAGATGTTGTTGCATATAATGACAGACTTATTTCTTGGATCACATCTTACATCTTCTTGGTGGAGGAATATTACCATCAACAGCAAGGAGATACCGTCTCTACAAAATGAGACACTGTTAGCTTTAGTAGGAGTTTTAACCACTAATTGTACCAAGTTCAAATGAATTGAAACTGAAAATACATAGGATTCCTAGGTTTACTATTCAACATAATGTCTATACAATAAGGGTTCAAGTAGGAAAAGGAGGAGAAAGCTTTAATGGCTTGGTTTTCATTCTTGTAATTAAAAGAATTTAATCCTTTTCACCCAAACCACAAAAGATAAAATTAACACTGAAGTAATAGCAATGATAACTTGAAATTTAGTTCTACAGTTTTTCATATGAAACTTTTGAAACTAAACACTTTACAGTTTGGATTTTGGAATTGTAGTAAAGAGTCTAGATACACGGTAAACAAGTCATTAATTTATTTATTAAAGACATTTTTTATGTATAACGTTCTTTTTATAGATACAAGTATTTAAGTAAATGCTCTGTTTATAATAAACAGTATTAAATAACATTTACCGGCCTGAATGTCCGAGAAATTTTCATAGAAAATATTCGAACCTGCATCCTATACGGAACCGTCATTTACGCTGACGTGCCTAACCGATCGGCCACCAAGGATCGTTCGGTTGGCAAGGTCGAATTTACTGCTTATAAACTTCAATCTTCCATGAATCTCGTACATTCATAACTGCTCATTGGTGTATCGAATGTAAACAAATGACGTCATATATTACGAAATGGACAAAGTCCGACAATTTATTTATTAAAGACATTTTTATGTTTAACGTTCTTTTTATAGATACATGTATTTAAGTAAATGCTCTGTTTATAATAAACAGTATTAAATTACATTTAACATAAAAAATGTCTTTAATAAATAAATTGTCGGACTTTGTCCATTTCGTAATATATAAGTCATTAATTGTATTAAGTTTAATTGGATTGAAACTGAAAAAAAGAAACAAACATTAGTATCAATGAATCTAACTTTTCAATTTAATAATTTATATGATATTTCTGCCAAAACTAAAAATATGTGAAAAACTGCTTTGCTTGAGAAGTAATTACAATTGTTTTTCTAATAAAAGAATGTCAAGTGAAAAAGTAATGAATGTATTCATGGGGGAAAGAGTTGGGAGGTTTGAAAGAAACAAATAACAGATCTGAGTGTTAATGAACACCTCAAAATTAAACTCCATATTTATAAGCAAACCCTCTCTTCAAGACAGTGTGGGATCATGGGAAAACTAAAATTCAAGCTACATGTGATTTCATTTTAAATATTTTTCAAGTGAGGTATATTAGATGAGGTATATTAGAAAATATCAGATAAGATTTTCATATTTAACCTAAAGCTATTATAGAACTTAGTTATTGAAATCAGATTTCATTCTCTCCATTGTGTTGGAAAAAAATTTAAATGAGCGAGATAAAAATTCAGACCTTGCACCTTTTAGTCTAATGTTCCACCACTGAACTGTGTCACATTATCAAAGAGAGAACAATTTATGAAAAGTATGCGATAAAAAGACAAAATGTTAAAAGATGCAACATTATTGAAGCCAGGAAAGAAGAGGAGAAAATGAAAGAGATGTCGAGAAGAAGAGAAAAAACAAGAAGAGAAAAAACAAGAAGAAAAGAAAGAAGGAAAAAAGAAGTGAAAGAGAGACAAGAAAGAAAAACATTATCAACAGAAGCAAGAAAGAAGTGTAAAACAAAAGGGAAGTTAAAGAAGAAAGGAAAGTACACAACATATTGTCTATGACTTTGAGAAGAGTTTTTATATATATATATATATATATATATATATATATATATATATATATATATCTCATTTCATCACAAGCAAGGCAATAAAGCAACTAAGCTACAAAGGGTTACTGAATGTGAAAGAATACAAGAAAAAGAAAAATATTAAGGAGAGTAAAAGAACAAGAATAAAGAACAATTGACAACACATTTAAATTTTTGAAGATCAGAGCGTAAAGCAAAGAAGCGGGAAGAGAATGCCACAACTGATGAAACATTGAAATCATTTTGGAAAGTGGTTATTGTTCACTGCCAATCCACATCCTTATTTCATCATGAGGACTAAAGAATGAATCCACCCAAACCTTGTATTGATAACACATCAATTATACAGATACAGAGGTCAGAACATTGTTAGATATAAAAACCAACTTCATTACCATGGTGATTGGTAAAACAATTCTGTCGCCAGTAACAAAATTTATCTGGTCTTAGACAGAATTTTGCTTTTAGCATTTGTACAATTATTAAGTCATGGAGAATGACGAGTGCCAACCATTTGAAAATATTTTTGATATTTGATCATAGAAGTCCTCAAATTTTGAGTATGCTTAAAAGGATACAGACAGAAAATTTGCTTCAAATTAACAGATGGACACAGCAAACAAAATATTAGCACTGAACGATAATAATAAAATATATTCATAAGATTTGGATCAGGATTTTTTTTTATTGTATGCATTTACACAGCTACAACCAATTTGGTGAGGTATGTTTCTAGAAAGCCCAGGATATCAAAAGAGAGTCAGACTCAAATGGGTTTGTGCGTTGTATACTGTCTAGGATGTGTGTGTAGCATAGTGGTCATTGGCACAGATTGCAATTAGTAAAATGGGTTCAAATCCTGGCTGATGCTGTTATGTTAATTATCACACAAATACTCTTGGGAAAAGTAGGAATCTTCGTGCCCAGCTAGCGGTTGAATAACAAAGTAAACTGGGCTTTCTGTCCTTGGGTGGAAACCAGAAGAGAAGAGAAGGAAAACTCCAAATCCAAAACCGTAGAGAAGGCAACAGAAAACCAGTTATCCTTCCCAAAAAGTCATTGCAATTCACAGTTCATAAAAAAAAAAAAAAAAAAAAAACAGAACCTGTGGAGAGCCATGACTGCTTATGTTTCAAAGGGACATGGCAATAATAAAAAATTAAAAATTGCTGATTTTACTTTCATACTCATCCTTTGAGATTGGTCAACTGGTAAATCTCCAACCATCACTAGGTGATAGCAAAGACTTCAGTTGATGTAGACAAGGACAATATGAATATGTAAAAAAGATATTTTGATTTTAATTTAATAAAAGATCATTAGTCATTTTGTCTTGATAAAAAATTTAAATGGTAGGGGGCAATTTCTTTTTTTTTTTTAAATTTTTGAAGATGTTGAAACATCGTACTCTTTCTATAAAACATTTCTGCTTTAACGCCCACAAGCAGCATGCCAGGAATGATTATATTTAATTATTTCTTTTTACAAATAGGGTAAAAGGCAAATATATTTTAGTAGAAATAATGTTTCTTGAACTTGATTTGATATATGAAGGGGCAGTGAAAAAACTCTTTTCCGAACCAAATGATTGAGGCAAGAACCTTTCAGCACCTCCCTATATAATTTGGTTTGACTGCAACAAGCTTGCTCATGCTGATTTTATTGTATATTAAAAAAGCAACACATTGTGTCACTTTGACTTTCAATGACAATAATCAAGGTTCATGACAAAATCCTTGACAATTTTACCAGCTGTTCTTTTACCAGAGTAGATCACCTCTATTGTTTTTTCCCCCCCCACTTTGTTCTTTCCCTTTTTAATTTAGATACATTTTAGATAAATGATAAATATGTGGAGTAATGATAAGAAGACTAAAAGGGAAATTAACATCTCATCCTTGTCGCCACTTTTGTGATGTCAACAAACACTTGATACTTTTGTGATGCCAACGAATACTTGTCACTTTCGTAATGCTCATTGTAGTAGAGACTTTGTAATTGCCGATACAACTATAGTAACGCTGTTGAACAATACTGGTGTCAGATACCTTCAAATAACACTCACACTAATAGTAATTGCTCAATAATACTCGCTTGAAAAGTAACCACTGAATAGCAATCCATATAGTAATAGAGAATAGAGTAGAAAGAGCAATCCATATAGTAATAGAATCATTTAGATGCCACGCTACTACCTATTTATGCGTTTCCTCTATGGTCATGTGATCTACTTATTCAATAATGGGATCGCCTGCGTTTGCTCACTGGCGATCTATGTTCAAACTCAAGTGTG
The DNA here is from genome assembly GCA_963932145.1 of Acanthosepion lycidas. Taxonomy (NCBI): domain Eukaryota; kingdom Metazoa; phylum Mollusca; class Cephalopoda; order Sepiida; family Sepiidae; genus Acanthosepion; species Acanthosepion lycidas. The sequence goes on from OZ010615.1 coordinate 58,077,957, forward strand.
GGAAGTGACTTTATATTCTTATATAATGTCTACCTTTTTCTCTAAGCATTGGTCTCCTTTAATATTGTATCATTAATTGAACATTTCTTTAAGGGCAGCCACCTTTGTAGACATTTATTTTTACTGTTGCACTTTGTCATGTAGAATCCCATTTACCCTGTGTTGAATGTTCTCACACTGTGTCAGACTAACTTTATGTAACTTTCTTCCTTTCTGTGGACTTGTTATTGCAAACTACTTGCTACATTGTTTACTCATTTAAACCCTTGAACTCTCAGCTGTGGTTAGCACCTATGTCATATTTCTTCTTTCCTTTTTTTATTTATTTTGGGATTAAACTAGTCTCAAAATTGTATTTCTGTTTCACCCCCCAACCTTTTGGCTTTCAATAAACCTGCTGATAAACTGGATACTTTTTTCAGAGTTTTGATTGCTGTCTGCATTTATCAGGCTGTCTGAGACAGACGTGTATCGAGAGACAGTTCACCAACTCATCACTATTTAGCTGCAGAAATCTTCTCATTTTTAACAAGCACAAATACTGGAAAATATAAGATTCAAAGTAAAAGAAGATTGTGAAGGCATAATATATATATATATATATATATAGATATATATATATATATATATATATATATATAGATATGTGTGTATGTATGTATGTATGTGTGTGTGTGTGTGTGTAATGAAAAACCAAAAGTGTTCATGGAACCAACACACAACTTGCCAAAACCTAAAATCTCAAAGAAAAATGACAATACTGAAAAAAGAAAAAAGGCTTAAAGGAAAACACCTCCTTACTCAGTAAAGTGCTCTAAGCCAAGATTGCCTAGACAGAGCAAAAAACACTTAACAACGTTAATTCCTATGAAAGGATGTTGCAACCAGACTTTCATGCTCATTCAATCTTCAGACAACTTGGTCATATATAATTAATACAAATATTAAATTGGTATTACCTTCAACATCCCAAATCTATAGTTTTGTAGTTGAATCCTCCACCCTCCAGTAATCACTGTCCCCTAATCAGGAGATATAAAGTTCTTGGGAATTAATAGCAATAATAGTTTCTTTATTTTGTGAGAGAAGGCAGGCTGGATTAATGGATAGTGGCTTGGATTGAGTAATCGTAGAGCTGAGTGAATTCCAGTCAAATCCTTTACATTCATTTACGTGCTAATACCCCTGGGAAAGGTATGAATCCTTTTCTCCCCCAAGCTATGGCTAAATAAGAGGACAAACAGGGTTCTATAGCCTTGGATGGCAACTGGTCTATCGCAGAAAGAAATGGCAACCTACTGCAGGAAAATATCTGCCTCGTCAGTCATGTATCAAAAGATACATGATTGCCTAAGCATGTATCACGTATGGCATGTAACTGACTGAGTGTCTTTATCAAGTATATAGAAATTCATAGAAATAATCCACAATTTAAAAGCATAAATAATGTGAATTTTTTTACTGTTTAATTAAAATAAACATTAAATTTTATTTGATTTCTAAATTGAAAAAATGTGTTCTAGCTGGATTGGTTAATTTTAGCAACATAATAAATATTTATAATGTCCAAGAAAATGTTCAGTGCAGATGCTTTATTTTTTATTTTAACCCTAATCAACCTGGTCCTTGAAACTCTAGACATTTCTGTCAATATTGCACTACTTAAAACACTTACTTGATAAAAGTGCAGTTTAAATAATGCAATTTGTTATTTCTCATGCACTAAAACACAAACTATATGCAGAGGATTGAAAGTGAGATAAACTTTATTCTATCACCCAATGATGGTTGGAGAGCTGAAAGTTGAAAGAAAAGAGAACTGCATAGTCTAAACAAGCAAATCTTTTACAATGTCCCTAAATATTTCGGCCTAAGTCCACTCAAAGTTGGGAAAAACGGGAAGTGGCCATGGAGGCTTTTCTTCAGAGGTTATGAGTAACAACTTTCTTTTTTAAATATTTCTCAAAAAATAAAGTGTTCACGTTTATATAAATGTGCTGGGTTCTGTAAAGTTCTTACTGCGCCAAACTCTTAGAGACATTCATTTTAACAGACTTAAAGAGAAAAAAAAAAAAATAGAGAGAGAGAGAGAGAGAGAGACATACTAACAAACCAACTAATGTTAGTCATCAGAACAATATGGCTGCCAAGTTAACTCTTTTAAATTATTGAAATTATTTCCAAAATCTGTCCACAGAACACAACCATTATAATTTTCCATTTATCATTTCACAGACAGTCCTGACCACAGGTTATCCCAATACTGACACCAAACCAAGAATCCAGAACCATTACAATATTGAACAATATGGGGAAGCATACGATGCATAGGAGGACATATAGTTCCACCGACCCTCACTTTGTTCATTTCGTTTTTCAGCCTGGGCAGCAGCAGCAGCATCATCATCGTCATCATCATCAGAGATATCGTCGAATTCCCTCTCACTCGTCTCGCTGTCATCATCATCACTGCTCTCCATGCTCCATTCAGATGGGTAGGCAAGAAAACGCTCACATGATGATGATGATGGGGCCTGGGGCAACCGGCCCCTCCTCACATCTCCTCCACTACTGCTGCTGCTACTACTGTGGCATGCAGCTGCCTTGGTGGAAGTTGAGGGTTGCTGGTAGCTGAGGGCTTTCATCCGACTACTGCGAAGTTTGTGCAAGTGGTTACTATCTTGGCAGTCCATCAGGTACCCTATCACAGGTAACGGTAATGGCGATGCCCAAGGGTTAGGTTCAGAAACAGAGTAATTCTGAAGAAAGAAAAAAAAAAAAACATTTATTAACCAATTTCATTATTAATCATAATAAACCAATTTAAAATGCAAGTTAGAGATTTAAAGTTTTTAATTCATATGGGAAAAGAAACATTTTTTTTCCCCCAAATCATAGAACCGGCATAAAATAAGGTACATCTACTTTTACAAAAAAAAAAAAAAAAAAAAAAAATAAAAGCATACCAGGACAAAGTTTTATCATCAAAATGTTTGTTATTATTAAGAGGAAAGACCAAATCATTTTTTGATTACTTTATTAAATTTTTTAAACCTGTCTCAAACATTTGAAATGTTGGTTAAAAATCTTGTTTTATTTTTGTGTCAGCAGTGGGCCAACAATTACTATGGGAATTTTAGCATCTCTTTGCAGTAAAAAACAAATTGTTTTGGAAATACTTGTAAAAATAAAATAATTGTCAGATTTGAATAAAATTTTTAGGACTTATTCACAAATGAATAAAATTGTTTTTGAATTTTTTTTTTTAGAAAATCACAGTGTATATATATATATATATATATATATATATATTTATTTTATTTTTTTTTTTACATCTGTTAACCGCCACTTACTTAATTTTATGAAATTTTGAAAAATTAAAATATCAGCCTCTTGATATTCATATTAGTTAAAAAGTTTACAAGAATAGTTTTCATTCTTTTTTTTTAATTAAATTTTAAAGCCAAGAGCCAAAAAAAAAAAAAAAAGAAAAAAAAAGGTGAACAAAATTGCAGTTGTCTGCAGGTAATGGTACTGGAATTTTTATCATTTTTGATTTTTAATCATTTCCCCCCAAGCAAGGCAATAAAGCCACTAAGAAGCAAGAGGTAATTGAGCATTACAGAATATGAGGGGAAAAAAAAAAAAAAAACAGCAAGGAGAGAGAACAACAAAAGAAAATTTTCATTTTTTTTTTTTTTCTATGTAGAAACTAGACTGGTGTTGAGATCTCATCAATTTACAGTTTCTTTTCTTGCACTTCTTGTTTGTGAAACTCCCTTCTGGCCCCATGCATTCCAGCCAAGTTTAATCTGCAGAAATTTAAATGCAATGTAAATTACTGTCTACTACCTCCCGACTACTCTTTCCTCTTCCCACTCATTATTAATGTTTCTGTTCCTAATTCTTTCACACCCTGTGACCCCCTTGTGTCTTAGCAGCTCTACTGCCTTGCTTGGGATGATGTTAATTAAAAAACAAAACATCATCCCAACTTTAGAAAAAGAATCTTCCTCCCAAAATGTATACTCATTTTGTTTATTACATGATATTTAGTTAAACACATTTTTAAAATTAAGAGTAAATGTTAAATACTTTTTCTTGTTCATGAATATTTGAGTTGTTTTATATAAGGTTTCATTTTAATATAAACATGAAATAATTTTCAGCAACATTGGACCTGTGTCAAAAGGACAGTTTTTCCCTTGACACCACTTATTTTAACTACCTTCACTTCTCAACAATATTTATAGTTTTTAAAATGTGATGATTAGAATTGTAATAAAACTAAAACACATGAAAATGAATTTATACATTTCTTTGTTCTTGACACCAAAAATATTAAATATTTATTTATTATATTATTTATTGGAATCATTGGCAAAACATCAGCTAATTGCTAATTGATTTAAACTTTACAAACAGATAAATAATAAGGATTTCCTTATAGTTGGTTCACATATCTTAATAATTTATAAATAAAAAATTGTTATCAGATTTATTTCTTTATAAATTGGTAAATGATTTGTTTTTAGAATGTTGTAAATATAAAATTAATCTTGTAAATAAACAACCGAATAGTGTTTAATATTTTCGTTGTAAATTCTCAAGAACAAAAAAAAAAAAAAAAAAAAATGTATAAATTCATATCATTGCTTTTATGAAGGACCAGTGTGGGGCATAGGGCTACATTAATAGTGGTTATTGACAAAGACCAACTCATGGGGTTACAATATGGATTACATATTGACCAGATGCCATACATTGAACAATCAGTAACACATGTGCTATTATATTTATAAAAGGAATAAGGCTTCCTTTTGCTCCGTAAAAGAATTTTGAGTAGCAAAATTTAAAAAATTGGTAATGTACTAAAAAAAAAAAAAAAAAAAATTGATTGCAAATAAGATTTGTCATTAGAGCAAGAGTATGAATGATAGAAAGTTCTGTTGTAGTTAATAATTTAATGATTAGAAATATCAAGATAATAATTGTAGCAGAAGTGTCACTGTTGTAAAATTATGAAAGGCATAATTTTATCACATTGCTGACATATTTGAATCTCATTAAAAAAAAAAAAAAAAAAAAAAAAAAAGAAAAGAAAAACTTCCAACATTCAGATGTTCACAGAATTTTCAAGTATAATTCTTTCTCTTCTGACAGAGAAAAATTTTCAAAACCACTGAAAATTGTTTCATAGAAAAGAAAGGAAAAGAAAGAAAGGAAAAGAAAGAAAGGAAAAGAAAGAAAGGAAAAGAAAGAAAGGAAAAGAAAGAAAGGAAAAGAAAGAAAGGAAAAGAAAGAAAGGAAAAGAAAGAAAGGAAAAGAAAGAAAGGAAAAGAAAGAAAGGAAAAGAAAGAAAGGAAAAGAAAGAAAGGAAAAGAAAGAAAGGAAAAGAAAGAAAGGAAAAGAAAGAAAGGAAAAGAAAGAAAGGAAAAGAAAGAAAGGAAAAGAAAGAAAGGAAAAGAAAGAAAGGAAAAGAAAGAAAGGAAAAGAAAGAAAGGAAAAGAAAGAAAGGAAAAGAAAGAAAGGAAAAGAAAGAAAGGAAAAGAAAGAAAGGAAAAGAAAGAAAGGAAAAGAAAGAAAGGAAAAGAAAGAAAGGAAAAGAAAGAAAGGAAAAGAAAGAAAGGAAAAGAAAGAAAGGAAAAGAAAGAAAGGAAAAGAAAGAAAGGAAAAGAAAGAAAGGAAAAGAAAGAAAGGAAAAGAAAGAAAGGAAAAGAAAGAAAGGAAAAGAAAGAAAGGAAAAGAAAGAAAGGAAAAGAAAGAAAGGAAAAGAAAGAAAGGAAAAGAAAGAAAGGAAAAGAAAGAAAGGAAAAGAAAGAAAGGAAAAGAAAGAAAGGAAAAGAAAGAAAGGAAAAGAAAGAAAGGAAAAGAAAGAAAGGAAAAGAAAGAAAGGAAAAGAAAGAAAGGAAAAGAAAGAAAGGAAAAGAAAGAAAGGAAAAGAAAGAAAGGAAAAGAAAGAAAGGAAAAGAAAGAAAGGAAAAGAAAGAAAGGAAAAGAAAGAAAGGAAAAGAAAGAAAGGAAAAGAAAGAAAGGAAAAGAAAGAAAGGAAAAGAAAGAAAGGAAAAGAAAGAAAGGAAAAGAAAGAAAGGAAAAGAAAGAAAGGAAAAGAAAGAAAGGAAAAGAAAGAAAGGAAAAGAAAGAAAGGAAAAGAAAGAAAGGAAAAGAAAGAAAGGAAAAGAAAGAAAGGAAAAGAAAGAAAGGAAAAGAAAGAAAGGAAAAGAAAGAAAGGAAAAGAAAGAAAGGAAAAGAAAGAAAGGAAAAGAAAGAAAGGAAAAGAAAGAAAGGAAAAGAAAGAAAGGAAAAGAAAGAAAGGAAAAGAAAGAAAGGAAAAGAAAGAAAGGAAAAGAAAGAAAGGAAAAGAAAGAAAGGAAAAGAAAGAAAGGAAAAGAAAGAAAGGAAAAGAAAGAAAGGAAAAGAAAGAAAGGAAAAGAAAGAAAGGAAAAGAAAGAAAGGAAAAGAAAGAAAGGAAAAGAAAGAAAGGAAAAGAAAGAAAGGAAAAGAAAGAAAGGAAAAGAAAGAAAGGAAAAGAAAGAAAGGAAAAGAAAGAAAGGAAAAGAAAGAAAGGAAAAGAAAGAAAGGAAAAGAAAGAAAGGAAAAGAAAGAAAGGAAAAGAAAGAAAGGAAAAGAAAGAAAGGAAAAGAAAGAAAGGAAAAGTAAAGAAAGAAAGGAAAAGTAAAGAAAGAAAGGAAAAGTAAAGAAAGAAAGGAAAAGTAAAGAAAGAAAGGAAAAGTAAAGAAAGAAAGGAAAAGTAAAGAAAGAAAGGAAAAGGAAAAGAAAAAGTAAAGAAAAAAGAAAAGAGAAAAGAAAAATAGAAAAAAAAAAACAAAAAAAAAAAACATACCTGACTTAATTGATAGGTCAAGAGGTCAGCCATTAATTTTTGGTTTCGTCTATCCTTGAATGAAAGAGGAGAACGACCATCCTGAAAACAAATGAAAACATTTTTTCTTAAGTTGCTGGAATTTCTGAGATGAAAACAAGCTTTCCTTTCATTTTTTTTCATGTATTTTTAGATGATCTGCTTAGACAGTTTTGTCCAAGACCTGTTGAGATGACAGTATTTGAACCAATGCTATATTCTTGACTGATTTTTATCATTAATTTCAAGAAAAGATTTTTTTTCCTTTTTCTGCAAGGATATATTTCATATTTGAAATAAATATATATATTTTAAATAAAATTCCAAACTGAAGCAATTTATGAAATATTTTGGATTGTATTGATTCTTCTTTCAAGTGAATATAGCAATAACAATTATTTGAGAATAACAATAACTTTTCAAGATACAAGTCATACTATTTAACCAATAGTTGGTGGGAGCAGATGGATACCAAGGGTATTTGTTTGTACAAACCCAGCTAGAACTCTAACACAGCTCACCAAATTCTCATTCTGAGCTGTTACTGGTTTTGAAAAGGCAAGAAATCCCTTCATGGGATTAAACATTATCAACATATTATCTTCCATGTTGTTTACTGACAGTTGTTTATGTGTAAATTATTTTACCATAAATGAGCGGACTTAAAAATTTTATTTTTAATTTTTTATTCATCCAGAAAATTATTTGGGAGATCCCATGCAATGCTTAACACAATTTCCAGAGAACTGAAACCAATCTCTCTTAAGCTCAAAGACGATTACAGTTTGCTAGCCACTGTCATTGAGTGGACAGGGAAATTGTTTCATCCTTACTCCTATGGCATTCTTCTGGAAGTGTCTTCTCACAAAAACCGACTTCCCCAGACACCATAGCTCAGGACTGAGGGTTGGACATTGGGAATCTGGGGACAGCATTGCAGGACCAAACAGTGTGGAAAGGGATTGTCAACAAATTTCCAACCAACCATAGGGAGGACAAAGGAGGATGATGATCAGACATGGGAAATATATTCAATTGAAAAGCTTTAATAAAAGCCACCTTACCTTATCAACTGTAAATTCAGAACAGCCATAATCAAGTAAAATATTTGCCACTTCAGTGTCCTCTGTCATGCCATATGCATAGTGTAAAGCAGTTCGATAAAACTACAAGAGATTAAACAGATTTAGAATAAAGTCTTATCAGAGAGAAAAGATATTTTGCTATTTAAAGTAGGTAATCTTTTACAAATAATATCTATATATTATCTATCTACACTAATGATGATGTACATTAATCAAAAAGAAAAATAAAGCTTCACCCACTTTAAAAGGTCAAAGGGATAAAGGAGTAATAAAAACATCAAAAACCTGTTCATGTCTTTGTATCTCTTCATTTTTCTTTTCACCTGAATTTCTTTAAGCTTTTTTCTTTCTTACATTTCATCTTTCTCTCCTTCACACCTACCTGTTCTAATTTCTTATCTCCCACTTCTCACCTCAATTCTGTTGCCTAGTGTAAACAGACAGATAGTTGATAACTATGTGTGTGCATGTGCACACAGATACTATACTGATCTGCAGCAGAGTATTAATGCACACAAAAATAATCCTATTAAGGTTCCTACATTGACGGTCACTGAAAGCTATTCCTCTGGTATTTTAGCAAATCCCCCCCCCCCGCATCCCCCCAAAAAACACTAATATGATTAAAGTTACTGAGAAGTCTCAAGCTTGGTTTATTCAAATAAAAATACCAAGGGCAACAATATTTGCATTAGGGGGAAAAAAAAAATGACATTTACCGAATCTCGGATAGAATCAAGCTGTATCTTGTTGATACAGACGAGTGCATGAGCAATGTTTCTCACAATGGGTACATTACAACGAAGAACTGCCTTGTGTAAAACAGGCTGGCCATCACCCTGAAACATTAAAAGAGGAAAATATTATGGGAAAAAAAAAAAAAAAAAAAAAAAAAAATCAAATATACATTAAAAAGGGGGAATATATATATATATATATATATATATATATATACACACACACACACAAGACATGTCTCATTAAATAATTTAAACAAATTTTGTCTACTTATTTTTAATAGGATCCTCTACTAATTACAGACAAGTTTCTTAGTATCCTTATTAAAGGAAGAAAGAAAATTACCATGTTGATGCATATTCATTTTATTCTGAGTACTTTTGACATCAGCACAATATCATCATCAAGGCCTTGTTTTTTCTCAGACAAAAAATTGTTGTGGTCATCTAAAAATTAAATTTTTACGTGTGAAATGAAAAGCGCTAAGGTTATGGACTGTACAATTTTTTAATTTTATCATATAGACACATGTGCAAACGTCAAGGGAGGTAACTAAGTTATTGAAATGTTTAAAACAGATATTTAAACTATCTACTGTAAACATTTTTAAACATTTGTGCAGTATTCATAATTAATTTTATTAAGGGTTGGTTTCAATTTTTTAATATAGATAGCTTCAAGAGTTTATGTTTATTATTTTCATGAAAAAGTATAGATGTATTTTAAACAAGAAACTTGTCTGTAATTATGAGAGTATTCTATTAAAAAGTAAGTAGACAAAATTTGTTTAAATTATTTAAATGAGACATGGTTAATGAAAAATGCTGCCAAAATATACAATTTTATATATATATATATATATATATATATTTCATTAAAAACGGCTGACAAGGTACCGTGGTTAAGTTTTTCATTTAATTTTTCATGTGATTTTTTTTTATTTTTATTTTTTGGGACATTATATAAAAGCTGTCCAAATGTTTTGAATGTCCAAGTGCTTTCGGCTATACATTTTGCCATTATCAAGAATTAAATTTTTTACTTTTAACTAAATGCATGTATTGTTTTATGTATGTACATAGAGTTGTAAGAATATTTTATTATCCAAACATGGTCAGCAAAATTGTGGACATGTTCATAGTTGATATTATTGAGTGTTAGCTTTTTCTTTTTTATTAATAATGCTTCCACTATTTTTACCCTTTTTTTTTTTTTTTTTTTTACATGTAGATGAGGCTATTATATTTGTATTATCAACGAGTATGTTACAGATAGAATTTGGTAGATCTCCGTATGTATTTAAATGAGACCTGATTGAACTATGGTCAGAGTGATGTAATGTGAGTCTTCTTGTTAAACATATTGCCGTATATCCAATATAATTATTTATGAATTTGGATTGGTTAGGAACACAGCTCCTTAAGGGACATGTGAATTCGTAAATAATATTGGTTCTCTGTAATTTAGATTTTGCAGATGAATTATTATTTTTGACAATGAGATTAGTAGTTTTAAATTTTTTATAGTAGATAATTATCTACTATAAAAAATTGTTCAAATTATCAATAAGATGAAAGGTTAGATGAATAATTAAATTTTTTTTTTTTTAACCAAATTCAGGATGTCCATAAAGTCACTTTAAAATTCAAAAAATATATTACAAAGGCAATTGATGAGATATCGTAATCTGATTTGTTCTATGTACTCAGTAGTTATCAATGTTTTTAATCACATTGTGTATTTCAGGTATCCTGCTGATAAAAGAGGTACTGTTAAATAAACCCCTAAAAATGGCTACTTTTCAAGAAAAAGACACTATATTTGTCATGGTTTATTGAAACAAAATTGGATATGCAGACTCAGCAAAATTACAGAACTAAGTATAGAAGAGATCCGCCATCACGTCCATCAATTTGTGGATGACGCAAGAAATTTATGGAGACAGGGAAAGTTTTGAAAGAAAGGAGGAGTGGACAATGAAGAACTTCTCAGGAAAACATTGATTGCATAAATCAAGTACAGTCTTGATGTGCTTTGTGCAACTAATGATGGCCATGTAGAGGTGGATTAAGTTAAAAAAAGACAAACAAAAAAAAACTTCATCTACTCGTTTTGTAACAATTTCCACATATTTGTCTGTTGATTTGATTCTGTAATAATTGTTTTTTAATTATAAAGAGACTTTATGAACAACTTGTATAATATACTGTATTTTACAACATAGAAGATGCATTTAAAAAAAATCTCCCTGCATTTTCTACACAAAGTAGTGTCTGCCCGCAGGATAATTTTATCCCCAACACTAATTAGGATAGGCTATAATTTTATCCCAGACTATCAATTCTACCTAGCCTAACTTCATAATATTTTCTAATTTAAAGTGATAATATATATAAAGCCACTAAAACAAGGGTTACATGTTGTGGAAGAATTAAGAATAGAAACATTAATAATGAGTGGAAAAAGAAAAGAGTAATTAAGAGGGCAGTAGATAGACATTGAGATTGCATTTAAATTTTTGCAGATTAAAGTTGGCTGGAAAACAGGGAGCTGGAAGGGAATTCCACAACCGAGAAGTGTGAGAAAAGAAACTGTTAGCATAGAACATACAGCTAAATCTACCCAGCTCAACTTTAAGTTGATTAGATCACAATGCCAGTCTAGTAGAACACTTAAATTTAAAATGTCTAGGTACCATAACAAAGAGATCATCCAAAAAATTACCATGAAATTATTTATAGAAAAGACACAGAGAGATGCAACCTTATGGCAGTGGGAAAGTGACTGAAGCTAAGCTGTCAGATCAGGACCAATAATATTGCTGATTCTTCTTCAGATCTTATCAAGGAGCTCAAGGTAAATAGCAGGGGCACTGGACCATATGTGGCAGTAATATTCTAAGCATGGATGAATGGTAGACTTATAGTAATGTAAGAGATTCTGGAGAGAAAAATTGTCTCGCATGAAACAGTGAACCAACTTTCTTGACAGCTGACCTAGAAGTGGATTCAATAAAGTCTTTCAATTTCATATTGGCTGAGAATATTATATACATATGTGTGTGTGTGTGTTTTTAAAGCAATGGTTGCAGATTATATTTAAAGTGACCAAATTTCTGCTTAGATCCTCAAACATAATAATGCTGTAGTGGAAAAAAAAAAAAAAAAAAAAGCTGCTATAGAAAGTTTTTATTCTTGAGTGCAAGATGTCTTATCACCATTGACTCAACAAAGGCAAAGTCATCTCCGTGACAACTCACCACCAGCTTACTCAACATGAGGACAATTTAACGACACATAAACTATGACATTTTTCATAGACTTTTTAAAAAGAAATAAAGTAATTTATTAAGGATCGTCTTTTAATACATGACTTTATTTTTAATTTAAAAATTTATTGAAAATTGTCTGCAATTTTCCTCAAATATTCAGTTGGAAATCGTCGTGAAAAAGAAGAAACAATCTGTAAAATTCTTTTATTTGTCTTCATAGACTTCTTCAATTTAAGAAGAAGTGGGCATGAACTCCAATAAATTGCTTGAAAAAAAAAAAAAAAAAAAAAAAAAAAAAAAATGGATCTCAGGTTCATCTTTTGCAACTCCATAATGAATTTCCATATTGTAGGGATGCTCCATACCCAGCACTTGATGCAGATTTTTATTTGCTACTTTCAGAATTGGTCATTTGGCCAATCTTTAAAATTAAACACCAGTTAGCCAAATAGGCTGTTGTAATTAATAAAATGAACAGCCAAACTTTCAAATTCTCTAGGACTCAAAGCCTATTTAAAAGATGTGCATGCTAGGACATTCAACACTGGTCTGAAGCTATGAATTTGACACCAGTATTGAGTCGTCCTCACGCTAAGTAGGTTGGTGGTGAGTTACCCTGGAGTTGAGTTGTGATGGAGATGAGTTAGCCAGTGTTGAAATGTCCTCTCCTATCTATTCTTTACTTTTATTACTGAGAATTTAGTAGTTATTGATCATCTGTGGATGACACAGCAATTTGCAGTTCAATCCCTACATAGTACAGACTCTGAATCAGTGGAAACAGAGCTAACAATAACTGAGCAGTACTAAGACTAGATACCCTTAGACACGGACCACAAAATGAGAAAGAATTAAAGGGTTAATTAGAAATTTCCTGAAGGTTACCCAGATCAATAGCCACCTGAAGAAGGCCAAAGGAAACAACAGTTGAAACATTGTGATATGTAAATAATTCAGAAATTCAAACCGAAAATGCTGCAATTTCCAAAAATTGACCCATAATTAACCTTTAGCATTCTGCATTATTATTACTTCGCTTTTCTTTGAATTTTTTTTCAAGGTCTCTCAATTGCAGTATTGTTATTGTTAATTTCACTCAAAGTTGTTTTCTGTTGCCATAGCTGGATATGACAACACAACTATGAAATTCAAACAAACTATTATTCATGGATCAGAGTTACCTTCAGCAACAGGATAAACTTTTTGTAAAGAAAATGAATTCATATACAGTGTGATAAAAAGGTTAACAATTTTTAAACTTCTTGATAAAGTAAGGATGAAGTGTTTGGATGAAGGATAAGAATAATAGCAAATATTACAATCAAATCATGAAATTGATTAAGCTTAAAAATCAACAGAAATAAAATGACTTATTTAGTCTATAGATTAAAAAAAAAAAAAAAAAAAAAAAAAAAGAAACATCTAAGAGATTATGGATTCAGATATTAATAAATTGAGAATATTTTAGAATTCAAAACAAATATCACTATTAACAAAACCAACTACACTTGTCAATCAAATACTGATTACTTACAGGTGTTTTTCAGGATCATGTTCATTTTAGTATGATTTAATGAAAACGAAAGATTGAGGAAAAATGCAGTACCTTATAACGAGCATCAGCCAGGCAGCATTCAAAATCAGGAAGTTCTGGATTTTTAACAATCAAGTGTTTCTCTGCTGTCTCCACTTCCTCGTTAACTACAGCCGTTACAAACTTTTTTATTTCTTCCTGAAAAATTAAGAAACTAGACTAATAAATCACCACTTACAAAAAAAACATTGCTTCTAACTTTTATTACTGGCTTTGTGTCATAGCTGACAATGGATATAGCAGCTTCAGTGTGGTCATGATTTGGACAGGTAACATTGTGAGAAATTGAATTTGTTCATATAGGCAGCTATCAATTCTTTCATTGTGACAAGCCAGTGAGAAAACTACACTTGATTGGCAATGGGACAGTTAAATTCAAGCGTTATACAGGAGTATTAAAGAAAAGGTAAGTGCTATGATCATACAGTGAGTTAAAATACTATTTTTATGAATGAAACTTCTCAGAGTTCACGGTCAAAGTTGAGGTCTTTCATCCAGGTATTAGTATTCATTGGTTGGTACTAAAATTAAGTGAGTTGGCTGGCAAAGTCAGTTGTTGCAGAAATCTGCTTCAGAGCAGTTCATTTACTTCCATTCAATGACCCGATATGTAAACTATACCATATAAACCCAACAACTCCCAACTGAAGATATTTTGAAGTATTTCTAACTTTTTGCCGGTAAGCCTCCATGTTTTTTGTTTTTTAGCCACTGATCATAATCACTAAAATTGTAATAAAACCTTTTTTTTGTTTGCTATAAAACTTAATTGGTCTTGCCTTTCTGTTTATCTTCTTTCTTTTGTTGCACACATGACAGGTGACTAAGTAAAGATAGGTGTTCTATTTAGGGGTCACCAGTTTGTCACAAGAAACTGTTTTGGTTGGGGGAAAATAGAAATGAAAACTGAAATGGGACAATAAAGGTTGATTTTATAACAACAAAGGGATTTCAGTAAGAAACAACTAAAGATTAAATGATGCATATCAGATTTTAGTAGAGGTCAAAGGTTGATTGAAGCTTCTGTTTTACGAAGAGACGAAAATATAGTTTACACAAGATGAAACTCAACCATTCATAGCATCAAAAAATTATGAATGTGCAATAAATCCTTGGGTTATGACAGTGTCCCAATCAATGATTTCTGGTTCAATCTGTTAATCTTTTTGGACTTATGCTGTTTGTCTCTTACATATATGTATTATATTTTATTTAATTTCATTATATTTCATCTCTTCTATCAAGAGCCAATGACATCACTGGTAATAAATATACAAGCTGCTTAAAATAATTTCATTTTATGTATTATATTTAGGTGACGTAAAGTCTCATTCATAGAAAATCATGGATACATTCCAACTTACATGGAAAATCGCATTACAACATATCATAGGAATAGAACTCTTCCTAAGTTGAGGAGCCCCTGTAATTGTGTCTTTAAGTGAGGCAGTTTGTTATGTGAAAATGAAGATTAACTGAAGGTTATCTTCTTTTGGTAAAGGAAAGACTTAGCTTCCATACACAAGTTGTACATCATTTAATAACACAAACTAGGTTTTGCCATTTGTCGATATTTCCGAGATGAGGTATTGTAACTATTTACATAATTTGAACTGTTGTCTGCATTTTTATTGCCATATTCCTATTTTGGTCATTGTATGTTCCAACCATAGACGAGAACATGATTACGGACTATGTGTATGTCATCCTGTGCAGCTGTGGCAAGAAATATCAAGGAGAAACAGGCCACTCCTTAGGATAAGACTGCAGGAACACAGTAAGGTTGTAACACAAGGGGAAATAGAAAAATCAGGCATAGCTGACCATATATGGAGGGAAAAAGAAGATCACTGCCTAACAATATAAGTGCCCCTCCCAAACAAACAAAATAACATGTTAAAACAGTATAACAAGGACATATTTAAAAAAGCATAGCAGATGTTACTAACAAAATTCTCAGTTTATATACACAAAGAAATATTGCATATTTTTTTTTTTATTTGACCATCTAATAATAATATTCCAATTCAAATGTACCTACTAAAACTATGTATTACACACACATGAAAAGATTACTTAACTTTTTAAATATCACATTATATCCTGAAATTGATATTCCTTAGTAAAATTGTCAGTCAAGGATTTTTAGTAGTTTTAAACAGTATTTACAGTTTTTTCATTAATGCTCTATTTTTAATATTTTTATATTTTCAATATTGAGCACTATATATAAAATTATTTGCTGTTTCTTAAATCATATATATATATATATATATATATATATATATATATATATATATATATATATATATGTAAAATTCTGTGAATTCCATCTGTCTATCACACCCTCTAAAATAGCCATACATTAACCAATCAAAACAAAATTTTGTAGAGAAGTGCTAGCAGGTAAGGGAGGAGTGGACAAAGTACAATTGGTTTTACTAGGGGTGCATAAAAACCGAGGTGTTTTTGTCAAAGTATTTTTCCAAACAAGTCAGCTTATTCAAATTTCATTGATTGGTTTGCAAAATTGAATGAGCTTGTAAATCTCGACAAAAAATATCAATGATAACTACAACAGTGAGGATTTCAACATGTGTCAGCAAAAAAAAAAAAAAAAAAAAATTCTATTATATAAAACTCTGAGACTTCCATTAGTCTATCTATCACACCATCTACAATAACCATACATTGACTGATCAAAGCCAGATTCTGGGGAGAACAACAAACAGATAAGGGGGCACAAAGTACAGTTGGTTTTACTGGGGTGTGTAACTTAGAATTAATTCTTTTGGAAAAAAAAGTTTTATTATTTAACACACAAAATACTCCCACTATTTTAAAAACAATTTAATGATTAAAATAACAAATACTTATTTAATAAAAATGCAATATTGTTTTTTGTGTATCTTTTAAGTTTTTTTATATATATATATATATATATATATATATATATATATATTATATACATACAAAAGAATCTAGTTTCCAGTTCACACTGCATTTGCAAGAACAATAAACAAATCACAAGGCTAAAAACTTCAAAAAGTTAGAAATTGGCTCCAGAGAGAAATATTTATGCATGACCAATTGTATGTTGTATGCTCAAGAGTAAGAAATCATAAAAATTTATTCTTTGCTGTTAAAAAGGAAAAAAAATAGATTTTCTTAAAAAAATATTGTTTACCATGAAGTCCTATAAAATTAAGTAAATCATTAACATTTAGCCCTCTGCATTATTATTATTACTTCCCTTTCCACTGTATTCTTTTTCAAAGCCTCTTAATTGCAGTATCCTTATTGTTAATTTCACTAAATTTTTTTTTTGTTGCCATAGGAGAATATGATAACACAACTATTAAATTCAATAAAATTCAGAGATCAGAGTCACCTTCAGTGGCAGGATAATTTTTTTGTACAGCAAATGAAGTCACATACAGTGTGATAAAGGTCAAGAGACATAACTTCTATTTAATTATATATTTTTTATTTTATGGTTGATCCCTAACAGATATATAATAAAATTTCATTTCTTTTTCTTTTTAGTCAGTAACACATAAAAAAAGTAAAAATAAAGTTCAGATAAAAAAAATAAAATAAAGAGCTAAACATTGGATGGCTTTTCCTCTCCCATTTGTAGAAATAAACTCAACTAAATGATATGCATGTGATGCAGCAAGTAAAGATGTAGTGTAGCTTTGGTAGACATAGCATGCCAAAAGGATTTAATATCATTTGTGTGTGGAACAGTTTTTGGGGGCCAAAAAGATGGAGAACTGTCTCAAAAGGTGGCAAATATTAGGAAAATGCAAATTCTGGACATCAATCAGCAGCATGTGAAAACTATAAGCACCTACAGGAGATGCAAGAACAGGATGACAGGTAATTATCATCCTTGTCAAGTTCCAGAGAGCAGCATTGCAACAAATTCAATGCTAGTGCCACTCAACTCATCAGTTACTGTATACACTGTATTTCCCAGTGTCAGTAAGCAAGGTTACCATTATTGACATCGTGGAATCACTCTCACATATCCTGTTTGGAGAAGAGGCCCAAAACAACATTTCAAGGATCAGTTGAAGACATCCCTGACACAGGCTAACATTAACCCTGAAACTTGGGAAAGCAGTGCTGCAAATCAGCCTTCCTGGTGTAGAACCATCTGAGGGGGACTGAGACTTTTGAGTCCAACTATCAACATGAAGAGGATTTGTGATGTGCTGTCAGGAAAGCCGACTCACCCATCACCCACAGTCTTGCTCACGACTCTTCAGGAAGATGCTGGGCCTTCACAGCCATCTCTGTCACTGCCACCAAAGGGGAGAAAGGGAATAAGAAGAGAGGATGATGCTAAAGTAAATTCTGGCCAGTCATGAGCAGCACACGAAAACTGTGGGCACCCACAGGTGTTGTACAAAAAAAAAGATCACTAACCAACCACTGGCAAGGATGGTAAACAACCAATAAAAGGGAACATTGCATCAAATCACATTTCAATTCAACTGGTGCTGCACAACCCATCAGTCAACATTACTCTGCACTGTATGTGATTTCATAGCCATCAACAAACAACAATACCATTGACAATATATCTTTGCTTACTGAAGCTCACCCGGCACAGAGAAAATAGCCATTGGACCATGGCAAACTGTCTTTCTCTTTTGGGTTGTGCATGTATGAAGGAGACTAGATGAGGTTTGGTTATAGTCTTGTTAGCAGGATGTTGTGAAACCTGGTGACAACTAGCTCTGTAATCGTGTAGGGTGTGTCCTACTGGAGTTTACAAGAACACCTAGTGGAACCAGAGTCTGTTTTGATAAGTGGACCATATACAAGTCTTCTTGCAAACCATTTGCAACTCTTTATATTTCTCATGTTTTCCAATGATGGTGGTTAATTCTTGCCAGATAACCCAACCCTTTATTGTGCAAAGAGTGACATGAAACTGATCCCAGGAACACTTGGCTAACTCCCACATGCTACCGATAAGAACATGTTGGTTCCAATACTACTTGGACTAATTGCAAAACACTTTCCCCTCACCATATAGGCAGAAACACACAAAAGAATGCTGGGATTTCTTTCTAGCCAATAAAATAGGCAAGTTCTTAGTTTTATATGACTCAGTCCTAGTCTGTCTTATCTTGAAGTCAGAATGCTACATTCATTTATTTGAACTTGCTCTTGTATGCCAACCCCAATCTTAAGTTTGTGAACTTTTTGCCATATTACTGTTGTTTTACCTTATTACTGTTAATTTGCCTTGCATATATGATTTGCTTGCTTTATATTATTTTTTGACCTGTTCTTTTTTTCATTACAGCTTATTGCAAACTTTGTTAAATTCTGTTTGTTGGGTAGTTCTGTCATTTATTTATTTTACATTTAACCACAGCCAGGCAGTGGAGAACTTTCAGAGAGAATTTGGCAGGAGATAACTGATAACTGACACCCATTAAACATGGCACGTGGAACTAGAACAGTCTACCCCAGTGAGCGAAATAAAGGGTTTAGTTCGACATTCCAACCACCTGAAGAAGGCTGGAGTGTACAACAGCTGAAATGTTGTAATAAATATGGCGACAAAGATGAGGACAATAGTACGAATAATGTAAATAATGAAAAAAATTTAAATTGCAATCTAGAAATATCTGAATAGAAAAAAAGTTTAATTGTTCAATATAAATGGAATTAGAAAATAAATTTATTTTGGCAGATTATTAGCCACACTGTCTACTTACCTCATATTTACTTATGTTTTGGAAGAAAGAAACGGTTTGCTGCAATTGACTTACAGGAGAACTGAGAGAATCTTCGCTGTCTTCAGATGGGCTGGCCTTCAAAGACAAAAACTACCATCAGCAAATCTCCAACAATCAACAAAGTTATACACAGGAAGTAGTTGAAATTAAATCACTTTAAAAATATCATTAAAATATTCGTTGTATAAATAATGTTATAGTCAATGAATATGATACAATCATCAATATCTTACACAACCATGAGAGGCTCATTAGATATGCATCCAAGTTAATTTTATTCAGCCAAATATACAATATATGTCAGACTAGAATACATGCTAAGACATTTTTCTACACCCATAGGGGGCTTAACTGGAAGAACATTTACACTGTTACTAAAAGTACAAACAAAACAAAAATCAAACAATGGTTAGTGTTGCTTTTTATAGTCAAACCAAACAAAATAGATTTAAATTGGAAAATCCAATTTACAAAAAAAAAAAAAAAAAATTTTTAATTTAAAAATTTGATAATTTGAATTCAATTAATTTATTTTGAGACTGAAATCAAAACTTTAAAACAATAAAATAAAGCAAATAAAAATTAAATTTTTAAAACTAATTAAGCCAACAAAAGAAAAATGGCATTGCATCATTTATATACAATTTTTATTTTAGCAGAATCAAAAGCAGTAACGTAGCTAGACGTGGCGAGGCAAGAAGGTGGTCTGCCCTAGGCAACACTTAGGGGGGCACTTTTGGGTCTGTTTTAAGCCTGTATTGAAATAAAAGTGGATTTAATATTAGAGCACTACTTACAGTTGAAGGACATTTTCGATTTTAAGTAACTTAATGCATTTAAGCAATTGCTATCTTTCCTGAACAATAAACATTATTCAGTGATGTATTCCGAGCAGTTCTATCATTGTAGACATTATGAAAAAAAAATGCAACCTGGATCAGGTTGTGCTTTTTAATGCCACAGTACTGCTATGCGTAGAAGAGACATCTTGCTGGTTGTTATAAAAATTTCAGTTATTTTCCTTGACAGAACTTCATTTGAGGGTATGTGTTTTGGGGCTTGTTAATAGTTTATATATATATATATATATATATATATATATATATATATATATAGGATTAGTGTATATGGAATAAATTACAATAACCAACCAATACTATCCTTAAAAGAGTGCTCAATACAGAGTAGAGCAAATATCATTTATTCAAAAATTATAACGTAAAAAATGTCATAAAATCACTACAAAAATAGCCATTTTGTTTCAACACTTCTGGTGTCTTCAAGTGATGGTATTCAACATTTTTATTTTATAATTTTTGAATAAATGATTATATAAGTGAACATTGAAGTCAACACTCAGAGGTGACAGGCTGTTTCATGCTGGATGCAGTCATCAGGCCACGAATGCTGGAGTTATACCTATAACTCCTATATATTGATAAATAAAGAAAGAAAAAACATTACTACATTACTCAAAAATCGAAAACCAAACAGAATAAAAATATACAAAATAAAAAATAAGTAAATAAAAAAAATAAAAATTAATCCCAATACATAAATAAACAAATCGTCCTCACTAAAATAACCGTTAGAACTAAAAAAAATAAGCAAAACCAAGTAAAAATAATCAATCCAAATAAATAAATTAAAAACTGTCCACCCGCTAAAATAACAGAATAGACCACGGCAAGCAATCTAAACATTGGATGAATAAATAACTTTAATTATCTTCCCAGAGCAAAACTATTAAATAAGCGACTTAAGCAAATCCCCCTCCAAAATTTTTTTACTATGTTAATAAAACATCAAAAAACAAAAATAATACAAAATGAAAATGAAAAACAAGTAAACTAAATTAACCCAAACAAATAAATAAATAGGCCACCCCTGTAAAAATGACAGAATAGTTTATTCACAATGCACCAGTGACCCATATATATATATATATATATATATATACAAATAGCCAAGAAAAAATCCAGCATTCGCGGCCTGACGATTGCGTCCAGCATGAAACAGCCTGTCAACCCTGAGTGTTGACTTCAATGTTCTATTTTATATTTACATATGCTCTGTCTCTGATATTGAGCACTTTATCCCATAAATATAGCACACCTTAAAACTATATATATATATATATATATATATATATATATATATATATATATATATATGAGAGAGAGAGAGAAAGAGAGTCACTGTGCAATATTTTTTGAGGACAGGCAGAAGTAGAAGAATGTCAATTTCAAGAGCTGCTTTGGGCAGCACACACTCTAGCTACACCATTGATCAAAAGGACATAAACAAATTAAATATCTGCAAAAAAAACACATGCAAAATAAGTAAAATCTCATCACATGATTGCTTCCCCTTAACACAGTCCTATAATTTAAGTGAAACATTTTTTTAGGCAATGGATGAAGGAAGGAATTCTTTTATACAAGAGAAGCAAATAATGCAATAAAAAAATAAATAAAATGAAAATATAATTGAATGTCTTTTGAAATTAAGGGAATATCGTTATATATGGGGGCCAGTGTGGTAGAGTAATAGCCCATTTCTCCCTGCCCTATGAATCTGGGGAAGGCATACATCCAGGACGTTTATGGGCTGATAAGATCGACTCATTAGAGGGAGTTGTTTATGTAACTGCTTGCATTACGATTTTTCTTTTCCCATACCTGCAAAGCAGGTGCAACTGGGAGGTAATCTCATCAACTCAGCATCTTGCTTTTCTGATTGAATGCAAAGGAAAATAATTCTGCATGATCTGGTGAGAGAGAAGAAATAGGTTTTGCTTTATAAAGCAACTCTGGCAGTTGGGTTTGCCGGGCTCAGCTCGATTGAGTCAACATTTCAAAGAAACGAAAACCTTTTTTAGTGCGTAGTTTTAATTTTTGAGTTCTGCTGAATCAAAAATTCAAAATATTGACCAAATGAAATACATTTTGTTGATATTGTTCAAAGATATAAAGAAAAAAACAAAAAAAAAAAAAAAAAAACAAAGAAAGAAAGAAAATTAATTAGCCCTATCTGAGCTGGAGACAATCTGAGTAGGCAATGTATTTCTATAAATAATCTTAAAAATCTCTAATGACTTGTATGCCGTTTTTTTCAAAGAACACATTTTTTTTATTATTTCAACTTATTGCTTTCAAATGTCCATTTTAAATAATTTATTTCATACAGTATAAGGTTTTTAACAGAATGTATCAATTGAAAAAAGAGAAATTAGATTTAGCCTGACTTTCAAGTCAACAAAACTTTTTTTTTTGTTTTTTTGGCAGGGCATAAAAACATTGACATTCAAATCAAAACTCTAGATAGAGATTAATTTTTTTTTCTTTCATTGAATGCCTCTTCCAACCTTTCTTAACTTTGAAACAACAAGTGCAGATGAGGCTCTACCTATGAGATAAGGTTGGCTAATTGATTTTGTTTAGCAGCATATCAACCTCTCTGGCTTATTTAATGCTGAAATCTAAATATTTTGAACACAATTTTATGGCTTCAACTAAATATTATGAATGCAATGCCTTCAACTGAATTTAATATTTTAAATGCAATTTTATGAAGTCATTTTGCTATAAAATATATTGTTGGTAAGTTTTTATATAAAATTTTACAGTTGGTAAGTTTTTTTTATATAAAAATGTATTTTTCTATTTTCAAAGTGTTTCATAGAAAAGTATTTTTCTAATTATTAAATATGGATTAAATAATAAAATAATTGTGTTTAGAAAGAAAGCCCAAACATTTGACAAATGTGCATGAATTGAAAACAAACAAAAAGAGAAAGAAGGAGAGAAAAAAAAAAATGGTAAGGTGCAGTAAAGATGTACATACCCAAAGAAACCGTGCGAAGATAGTCTTTAGGGAGAAACCAAAAGCAGGTGGGTGTCTGATGTGAATAAGATCAAGAACATACCAAAAATATGTCATGCATTTTGGTGAATGGTAGCAACAACAACACAAACTAGAGCTAAAGAGAAGAGAAAGACACAGAGGCCACACAGAATTTATCCCACAGTATTCCATAATGTACCTCCAAAGGCATCACCAGGTATTGATAGCCATGGAGGGCAAGTAATTTACGGTTGGTGTTGTTGTCGTCTTCAAAACACCAGCGGAACACAGCCTAAAATTTAAACAAAAACAATAGTAAAAGATTTTAGCAGAGGAATAATTCTGTGAGTGATAAAGAAAAAAAAAAAAAAAAAAAAAAAAAAAAAAAAAAAAAAAAAAACAGTAATCAGTAAGTGTTACATGCCGTCACACCAAAAATTAAATTAAATTAAATTCATAAAGTCCAGATACTATAAAGGAAAGTTTTTAACTGTGAGTCAAAATAAGTTCATAGATTTGGTAGCCTAAGTTTCTAATGTTTGGTATTTCCCATCTTCAAAGGGTGGCCCATATATGTATCACTGAGCCATAGGTTTGGTTTTTGCTTAATGGCCCATGTAAGAAAATAATCAAAAAATAAAATGGGTAAAACTTGTCCCAGGGATTTAACTCGCAATTAACAGTGAGCCAGAGATATGTTTTTAATCATTTCACCTCAAGCAAGGCAATAAAGCCACTAAGGGTAGGGAATTTGACCATGTCAAAAATCCTTTTATAATTGGACTTTTGTTAGTTTGGAAGGCCATTACACCCTACCAATGCCTCATAAATAATGGACGATTTCATTTTGATCACGTGGTAAGAGGGGAAAACACACGACTTGGTTTCAGTGAGAAAATGAAAGAAGAGAAGATAGAAGAGAAGAGAGAGAATCAGATTAAGCCGACTTTGATCTTAACCAAAAGACTGAGAAGCAATTGTATTTTTTTGCCACCCACCCACCATGCTGGCAGGATGCAACACAAAGTCAGTTTATAATGTGGGAAGCTTGAGCGCATGCTCTTGAGTCAGGCCCCAAAATAGCCCAGCCCTTGAAAACTGCTGGTTGCATTGGCATCAGTATTACTACCAATCCACCCTCACTTTAGGTCAGGAGGGGGACATGGCTGCAGACCACACACCTCTCAATAAATTTTCAGTTATGCTTTGTCCACAGAGAGACACAACCGAGAGATGAAATGTAATTTATCTGCCTGAGGGCAGATACTACACTTTGATCCCAACCAAAAGGTTGAGAAGCAATGGCAACTGTGATAACAGCACCATTTTTCTGACACCCAGTATCAAATGACAGAAACAGAGTAGGGTAAATCGTCAAAAATCCAGTAACCATAAATAAAATGACATTCTGTTGAATTATTTTAAAATTATTACCAAGAGAAATGTTTATAAGACAGGGATTTGGCTAATAAAAATAAACTCAAACACCTAGTTTCTACAATCCATTTTGAAGTTGTCTTCCCCTGAATAATTTGCCCACTGGCTCACATGTGAAAAAGAAAGAATGTTTCACTACATTTTGTTTTGTGAATGTGCTGTTCAAATTAACTCTTGTATATTTTCTCTTTTATTACATATTGTTTACATTTACAGATGAATAAAAAAAACAAAAACAAAAAAATATGGCAATACACTGCGGGGAAAAAAAAATAAAACAAAAAACAATATTCGTACACATTAAATTTTTAATTTATTGTATTTCCAATTAATGAATAAACCTACCTTTCATGTAATTAACTGTATACAGATGCATAACTAAATATGCATAGAAAACAAAAATAAATTTGATTTAATAGAAATAAATCCCATTTATCCATTTTAATGGGTGAAAAAAATATTTGTACAAAAAAAAAAAAAAAAAAAAAAAAAAGAATACATAATCATCATTTTACAAAATCCAAACAACTCAATTTTGGTTTCCTCCGTCTATAATACTCTTTCCCAATAAGATTATTCCTTATCCTTATGTTCGTGATCAAATTTCAAATTGGCATCTTCGCATCTTTTTAATAGCAGTGGAGTTTTCTGAGGGGAGTGTCATTTTAGATTGTTCCTATAAATTTCATTGCTTATTGTCCATTTAGTGACACAGATTCCCGATGAAAGCAAATCATCCAGCAACTCTTGATGAGTAACCATTGGATTTTGTCTAATTTGACGCATTAATTTCCTTAAAGATCTTGCAGAATTTTTCTGTGGAGCACCTGTTTTTCTTTGGTTTTCAACAGTTTTGAGTTTTTTATACTTTGCAATGAATGAACTAATGGAGTAAAAGGAATATTCAGGTTGTCTGAGATTTTCCTGTAACTTTTACTTTCTTTCCAGAGTTTAAGAATTTATCAATTATTTACACCTTGTCAACCAGATAATAAGCAATGAAATTCATAGGAACAATTTTAAATCACATTTGCCTCGGAAAACTCCACTGCTATTGAAAAGATGCGAAGATGCCAGATTGAAATATGTTCATGAGGATAAGGAGAAGGAAAAAAGAAAGAGGATTTTGGGCAGACAAAACCAAAATTGAGTTGTTTGGATGGAATTCTAGAAATCATGTATGGAGGAAAAATGGTGATGCCTTCAAACAAAAGAACAAAGTTCCAACAGTGAAATTTGGTGTTGGCAGCATTATGGTTTGGCATGTTTTTCTGTAAAATGTACTGGCAACAATATCAGTAATAGATGGTAGAATGAATGCTGCAGCATATCAAAATATTTTGGAAACAAATTTGATTTTGGTTGAAATTCTTGAACTTACTCCTGATTGGATCTTCCAACAAGATAATGATCCTAAACACACTGCAAAATCTATGAAGAAATGGCTTGGTAAAAATAATGTAAAAATCCTGAAATGACCAAGTCAGTCCCCAGATTTAAACCCATCAAGAATCTGTGGCATTATTTGAAAATTCAAATCCAATTGAGAATCTGGCATTACTTGAAAATTCAAATCCAATTGAGAGTCCAACAAACATCCCAGATCTGAAGACCATATGCGAAGAATGAAACAAAATACTAACTAAAATTTGCAAATGATTAATTGAGAACTACAAGTTGATTGTTGTAGAAGTGAATAATGGCAATTCTACAAAGTATTAAATGAAGATTATGTATTTTTTTTTGTATTG
The DNA here is from genome assembly GCA_963932145.1 of Acanthosepion lycidas. Lineage (NCBI taxonomy): Eukaryota > Metazoa > Mollusca > Cephalopoda > Sepiida > Sepiidae > Acanthosepion > Acanthosepion lycidas. The sequence goes on from OZ010615.1 coordinate 58,104,303, forward strand.
TACAAATACTTTTTCACTCATTAAAATAGATAAATGGGATTTACTTCAATTAAATCAAAATGTTTTGTTTTCTGTGCATATTTAGTTATTATGCATCTGTGTACAGTTAATTATATAAAAAGTATGTTTATTCATTAGTTGGAAATACAATCAATTAAAAATTTGTATGTGTACAAATATTTGTTTCCCCCTCCACTGTATGTTTGCAATTTCATTGGTTATATTATCTACATAAATAACTGAAAACTTTTCTATACAAATAAACTATTGTAAAATGTAAGAAAGAAATTTGTTTTTCAAATCATTAAAAATTTTAAAAATATCCAATGAAAGCAAACATGATGCCTGCCAGCAAAAAAAATATAATGATCAAATTTAAGTAATTTTGCAATTGCATTTTTTAGATTTTCTTCATTAGTAATCCAGGATTATTATCTATATGACAGACTCTAGGAATTATCTATATGACAAAATGTATTGTAAGATGCAAGAAAGAATTCTGTTGTCCTCATCTTTATTGCCATATTCACGACATTTTGGCTGTTGTATGCCTTGGCCTTCTTCAGATGATATTAAATAATATATAAGTTACTAAATAAAGAGTTTGGTTTAAAATTCCAATGTATATTACTGGAGGATTTTTGCAATTGCCTCAGTTATATTTTATGCATAAATGAGCTAAGTGTTTTATCTATAGAATTGGCTGTGTATTAATTTATAGAAACAAAAGAATTTTGCTTCATTAAGAGTAAAACTATCCAATCATATTGTTTGATATTATAGAACAGAATTTGTGCATACTTATGCATATCTTGTGTGCATGTTTATACAGATGTACATGACAGCTGCCATATTATGTTGTCCCAAGTTTCTAAAAATGAATTGCTCATCTATCCGCCTGCAAATAATATCTAAATGCTGGAGGGAATCAAAAAGCAAAAATTAGTGAAGACCAAAGTTTACAGCCATTCTGTAATTCAATCAGGCTACTCTCCGCAGAAGGGAAGAGGGTATATAAATTCTCCTGCCCTAGGAACCTTTCCTTCAATTTACCCTTTTATTTATTTGGTTTCACTTTAATCTGCATAGTACATAAAATAAAACTTACATGATTATTGCTAAGTCTATATCAATTTTGATGCTGTTATTTGCATGTAAAGAACGATATTGGTTTTTGATGGATTCATTCATTTTCTATTGCAGGTTACTTAAAGCCAGAAAATATTTTTAGATTGTAAGAATTTTCTTTTTTTTTTTGTAGATAATGATTTAGTACTACAAGTTTTACTAATTAACTTCTAGCTGGAGAGGGGAGAAGAGGTGGATTAATACCTTTTCCCGAAGATGCTCATAATGAACCCAACTGGAATTGGAACTCAGCACTCTGATTAAAGATGTTGGGTCTGTGTATATAGTGTAACAATATCAGCATGGAAAGTGTAATTGGTGGGCGGCAGAGTGACTGCTGCACCAAAGGTTTTAGTAGTATATGAACTTGCGGCTAGAGTGAACAAAGTAGTAATATTAAATAAAATTAAAAAAAAGAAACTAAATGAAATAGTTAATTAGTACATCTATAAAAATGCTTGATTAAGCCTTGAGAGTGGAAGTGGTGAGAATTGAAACTTGTATTCCTAATTTGAAAGGATGTATATGTAACAAAATCTTCAAATGACTGGGCAACCCAAATTATTTGAATATTTTCCTTTTCACCAAAAATGTATTTCTCATTGTTTGATCCTACTTTGAAAATTAAACATATTTATAGGTTTATATAGCAGCCCCAACTAGACAGGTTCTGGTTTTTGTCAAGAGAATTTCCTTTGTCCAAATAAATGATCAAAATGAAAATTTCAATGTCCAAAGACTTCATAAACAGAGGGATCTTAATGATTGGAAGAGAGTTGCCCCAGTCAGTCAGTAAGAGGTCAGTTTTGTCCCCTGGTTGTTAGAGATATAGTTACTTTCTGCCAGAGTTAGAAAAATAAAGTTGAATTAAAAAAAGGAAAAGAGTGACTTAAAAGAAGGATTGGAGACGAAAAAAATATTTCTATTGTTAGACTGTTCATAGTAAAAAGCTGAAAAGTAAAAGTATTCGTGTGTGAGACTAGCATTTGACACAGCTACAAATAAAGACAGAATTGTTTTCAGCAAGAAGCTTTACCATGGGCCTGTCAGATATTCAGTTCAACAAGTAAACACAACACCAGTTTCAACATGGCAAAGAATAGATTGCAGGGTGGCTAGTTGAAGCATAGTGGGAACAGATTGCAACTGGTATGATAGTATTCACCAAACAGGCTTACAATATGTACAGTGCAGTCAGTGAAGAGTGCCTCAAGATCTTGAGGTCTGTGTCCTGTAACCAGTTTTGATAGGTAAGCTGTGTTCAAATTCTGGGCTAATCTGTTGTATTCACACAAATACCCTTAGGAATAAATCTGTTTTACCCCCAGTTATAAGTTTCAGGGTAGACTGGATTCTCTTAGCAACCAATCTAGAAGTAGTCAAAACTCAAAACTAGCCTGAAGAGAGATGGACTGTATCTTGCTCTAGACACACCCAGTGCTGCTATAGCTACAGTACATGTAGTGCACTTATAATCCTAAATGGTTTATAGGACTTGTGATTGAAAAAAAGTTGGCACTTAAGGCTCATGTTAATAAACCAGTAAAAAGAAAGGAGGAAAAAAAAAAAAAAAAAAAGAATGTTTTAAGTAA